>JANAVB010010599.1:691919-786617 GCA_029216955.1 Iris pallida | reverse complement strand
TTGTAACTATTCATAAAATAAATCAAAACTGTATTCTTGGTTCCAACAATTTTTGAGATAGACAAAATTCAATTTTTCATGAATAAAGTACCAAAATGATCCTTGTTAATTATAGAAATTTATACTAATTTTTCTGGAATTTATAAACCCTCATAGATATTTATTAAAAATTAACAAACATATATATCCTGAAATGGGTCATGTTTTCCTATTTTTATAAAAGACTAAAAGTACTTATTAAATGCTGGAAAAATTATAATAATTAGCTAAATTAACATAGTATTTAAATACAATTTTTTCCAAATTTTTACAGCACTTAAAATATATATAAAAAATTCAAAAACAGCCTAAACGGATCATCCAGCGGATTACCGACGGATTTTCCGAAGCGTCACAGCAAGTTTAGTGGTGCAAGTTCGGATTTTCCGACGGATTTCCGCGGATTTCCGACGGATTTTCCGAACCGTCACAGAAAGTTGATTTTGAACTCAAAACTTGTTTCGGCCATAAAACTTCGTTTTAAATCAAAATTCGGATTTTCAAAAGTCAAAATTGCATAGAATTGAATTTCCTACAACATGTGACTATTAGTTTTCACAAATCAAAATATTTGATAGATCAATAAATCAAAATACTCCAAAAATAGGTTCTCGGGATACCGAAACGGGTTTCGATATCCACCAAACTCAAAATCCATGGTATACAAACTAGGTGAGGGCCTCATATTGTATATATGACCAAGATACATGATGGTATCACCAGTATCACTCTTGATACCGAGTTTTCTACTAAGTCAATATTGGATTTTATCAGAAAATTAAAACCTAATTAAAACCAATTTTAGAAACATGCATATAGACGAGAATCACAAGGAAAATATTTTTAACAAATGAATTTAGGACAATTCTAAGCATTTAACTCTAAGGAAAATAAAATGACAACAAAATATTATGGTTCATGGATTTGGCAAGATGTACTTGCCTAGGTTAAGCTCCAAGCCTAATCTTCTACTCCACCACCAAGAGGGGTACGAAACCACACTCTAGACCTCAAGGCCAAGCTCTTGGCAAGCTCTATGGAAAGAGAAGGGAAGAAGAAATGAAGAGAGAGTGAAGAGAATAAAAAGAGAGAGGAGAGAGAAAGTAAAATGGTATATATAGAAGGGGAAATTAATCTTAGCCGTTGGATCATGATCCATGTGAAAGTCTAGGTCAATCATGGCCATTCAAACAAAACCATTTATCCATTGGATAATAGAGTTCATCTACACTATTCACGAAAATATCTTAAATACTATTCACTAAAATATCTAAACACTATTCACAAAAATATTCGAAACAATATTCATGAAAATATCAGAAACCAAAATATCTAGAGTGTAGAAAATGTCCGGGCGGTATGCCGATGAAGGAGAAACCTATAGTTTTGGGAAAATTTAAAGCATTCCGAAAACCAAGAAAATACGAAATACGCTGCAAAATACGTATTTAAATTAATATAAATGCTATTTAAAAATTATAAAAACTATTTGAAATCTAAGGGCTTACAAATCTTTCCTCCTTAAAAAAATTTGTCCTCGAAATTCATAATGATAGAAGACTCTACAAACATTCTAACATAATAAGCAATGCAACAAATGACTAAGGCTACTATCAAAACTAATCTCTAAGGTATCAAGCGGGAACGGGTGGTTCCCTCGCAGCTGTTGGGTCGAACAAGTAAGGATATCTCTTCCTCATGTCCGACTCCCTCTTCCAAGTAGATTCACCCGGAGAGTGACGGCTCCAAGCTACTCGTACTAAGGGTATAACTTTGTTCCTCAGCCTCTTCTCCCTCATGTCCAATATCTCCACTGGCTGCTCAGTGACTGTAAGGCTCGGTCCGATCTTCAACTCTGAATGGTCTAGCACATGGCTGGGGTCCGGAACATATCTCCTCAGCTGAGACACATGAAAGATATCGTAAACTCCTGCTAGATTGGGTGGAAGTGCAACCCTGTAAGCTACCTCTCCGATCCTGCCAAGTATCTCTAACGGCCCGATGTATCTGGGGCTCAACTTGCCTCCTCGTCCAAACCGGATCGTCCCTCTAGTAGGTGATATCTTTACTAGCACCATATCTCCGTCGGCGAACTCCATCGGTCTGCGACTAGCATCGGCCCAGTGTTTCTGCCTGTCATGAGCGACTCTGAGCCTGTCTCTGATCATCCCGACCTTCTCTACTGCATCCGTGATCATCTCTGGCCAAAGCATAACTCTGTCCCCAATATCATCCCAAAAGAGCGGTGTACGCATCGTCGTCCATATAGTGCCTCGAAAGGAGACATACCGATACTGGCTTGGTAGCGGTTGTTGTATGAAAACTCTACCAAGTGTAAATGGCTCTCCCAAGATCCGCCAAAGTCCAGCACACAAGTCCTCAACATGTCCTCTAGCGTCTGTTTCGTTCTCTCGGACTGTCCATCTGTCTGCGGGTAGTACGCCGTACTGAACTTGAGCCGACTGCCCAACTCTTCCTGCAAGCTCCTCCAGTAGTAGGACGTGAATTTGTTGTCTCGGTCTGACACGATGCTCACTGGTACTCCGTGCAAGCGAACTATCTGCTGCAAGTATAGCTCTGCCAACTTCTCGGTGGAAAGCCCCACCTTAAAGGGTATGAAGTGCGCACACTTCGTCAGCCTGTCCACGATGACCCAAATGGCATCCTTTCCTCCTTGGGAACGAGGAAGCCCTGAGACGAAGTCCATCGTAATGTGTTCCCACTTCCACTCGGGAATGGGTAACGGCTGCAATAGACCAGCTGGCCTCTGGCGCTCCGCCTTAACCTGCTGGCAAACTAGGCATCTCGAAATGAAACGTGATACATCTCGCTTCATCCCGTGCTACCAAAAATGTTCCCGCAAGTCACGGTATATCTTGTTGGCACCAGGGTGAATAGAATATCGCGATCTATGCACCTCCTACAAGACTGCCTCTGTCAGCTCCCCCTTCGGCACGCATAACCGGATGCCATGCCTCAAGGATCTATCCTCTGCTATGGTAAAGTCATCCAGCAATCGAGCTAAAGCCTGGGCTCAAAGTCTGCGAAGGCTCTCATCTGTAGACTGTGCCTCCTTGATCTGCTCCATCAAACTAGACTGAATGTCAAGCGCCATCATCTGTATCTCTAATCCTGGCCCAACTATCTCGATACCGAGCTTCTCCAGATCTTCCCGTAAATACCAATCTATCATCAGATACCATGCCATCGGATGCCTGCTCAGCGCATCCGCCACCACATTTGCCTTCTCGGGGTGATACTGTAAATCGATGTCGAAGTCCTTCATCAACTCCAACCATCGTCTCTGTCTCATGTTCAGCTCTTTCTGTGTGAACACATACTTCAAGCTCTTGTGGTCAGTAAAGATTTCCACACGCTCTCCGTATAAGTAGTGTTTCCACAACTTGAGTGCAAAGATCACCGCAGCTAACTCTAGGTCGTGGGTAGGATAGTTCCGCTCATGAGTCCGTAATTGTCTAGATGCATAAGCAATTACTTTTCCATGCTGCTGTAGGACACATCCTAGCCTCTTTCCCGAAGCATCGCTGTATATGGTGAAACCTCCAGACCCTGAAGGTAATGTCAGAACTGGAGCGGTCGTCAGCCTCCTCTTCAGCTCCTCAAATGCTGCCTGGCAGTCCTCTGACCAGATGTACTCTGCATCTTTCTGCGTCAGTTTTGTCATGGGTTCAGCTATCCTAGCAAAGTCCTGGACGAACTTCCTATAATAGCCGGCTAAACCCAGAAAGCTCCTGATCTCTGAAACTGATGTCGGAGCCTTCCATGTCTCAACGGCAGCGATCTTCCTGGGATCCACCGAGATCCTCTCTCTAGTAACTATATGACCGAGAAACTCCACTCGGTCCAAAAAGAACTCGCACTTCGACAATTTAGCAAACAACCTCTCCTGTCTCAGAATCCCTAAAACTGTCCGCAAGTGCTCTGCGTGTTCCTCCGGCGTCTTCGAGTATATCAGGATGTCGTCGATAAATACTACGACGAACTTATCCAGATACTGGTGAAATGTCTTATTCATCAAATTCATAAAAACAGCTGGCACATTTGTGAGACCAAATGGCATCATCAGAAACTCGTACTGCCCGTACTTCGTGTTGAACGTCGTCTTCTGGATGTCTGCAGCCCTGACTTTCACCTGGTGGTAACCGGATATCAAATCTATCCTGGAAAATACCTTCGTCCCACTCAACTGGTCGAACAAATCATCTATCCTGGTGTAAGACCCAGTTTTCTGAAATTGGGGTATTTTTGAAAAATTATTATTTTTATTATTTATTAATGGTATTTTAGTCATGATATGATTTTTGGTGATTTTAGTTAATTTAAAATTATTTTCTAAGTCATGGCTTATGACTTTATGATTTTACTAGTGTAACCCTAGTATAAACCCTAGAGATTTCATAACCTAGAAACTAACCATGATCATGTGAGCCTAGCCATAGGTTTAGAACATCAAATTAGGGCTTTTAGCCTAAAGGGTATTTTGGTAATTTATTAGAATTTATTTAGAATTATTTGGATTTATGTGTTTTTATTATTATTTAATTAGTGGATTAGTGTCATGTTAGCCCTAACCTAGTTTACCCTAACCTAGAGATTAGCAACTAACCTAGAAGACTAAGTGTAGGTATTTACTTTATGTTGTAAATATCTTAGGATTGAAATATCTTAGATATTTGCTTTATAGATATTTTTCATAAAACCTAGAAATATCTACTTGGTCCAAGACTTAGAAGCTAAGTTAGCAAGGTGGAAAGGAGCCCTAAATATCTACCCTACCCCCCCCCCCCCCCATGGCAGCCCCTTGTCCCCCTCTCTCCTATATAGTTAACACTTAGTTCAAAAAGAACAAGTTTCATGAGAAATCAAAACCAAGAAAAACCTAGAAAACCTTCCACTCATTCTTCTATAACTTTCTCATTTCAAGAGCTTTGAACCTCTAGTTTTCTCCATTATGTCACCTACAATCTAAGGAAGCCTAGGGAAGTGTGCTACTCAGATTTTAGCAAGGAAGGACAAGTTGGGCTTTGAGGCTAATCACCCTTCATTTTGTGATTTTCAAGACATTTCACACATTGAGGTATTATGGCTAAACCTATTTAGATTATTGATTTTTCTTCATTATTGCATGCATATAGTTATAATATAGTTGTGGGTAGGGTTTGGTAAAATTTTAGGGTTGTTTGGTGTCGTATCGGACACGTATCCTACATGTAAAACCCTAATTTTGCTCACTGTTTTTGTTCACTGTCATAGTATATTAACTCACTGTTTTCCAAATCTTTTTGAACCAAAACCTAGCCTAGCTAACCCTAACCCTAACCCTGTGTCACTGAGCACGTATTGGTTTGTGTCGTGTCCAAAATTGGACACAACAGCTCTCAGTTTACACTGTTTAGACACTGCACAGTGCACATGAAATGTGCCCTGCTACCACAGTGTCCAACCATACTCTACACGCCACTTGGACACGTCAAACTTGACACACGACATGGGGCAATGACTGACAGGTCATCCCCAAAGTTTGGGATGACTTCGTGTCGTGTCGGACACGAAATCGACTCATGAAGGGTCGTTCTATACACAGTGTACACACACAGACACTCGACTTTGAGCGTGTCGTGTCCACTGTACACGACACGTGGACACTTCGTAGTGTCATGGACACGAAGCCTATCCATAGGCGAACACATTGGACACAACCACGTGGTGTCACGTGTCCCGTGTCGCGAACACGAGACACGCGAAAACACTGACACGCAGTCTGAACACGTATTTTTGGGCATCTGATACGTGTGTCGTGTCCACTCTACACGACACGTGGACGCGTATCAGGCACATGGACACGTAGCCTAGACCTAGGCGCACCTTCGGGTACGAGCACGAGGCCTGTGTCGCCTTGTGTCGTGTCCTAGACCATTTTTGGTTTTACACTGATACGCACTGTATCAGTGTACATCCTTTTACCCCGATCGACTTTGAAACCTTGTGGACACGCCGTGTCGTGTCATGACACCGTGTCAGGCTACTAGGGACCTAGTCTAACCTAGGGGCTACAGTTACCAACCAACCTTGGGCCATTTTAGTTTGATTTAGGTTGTGTTTGGTTTAACCTAAGATCTAGGTTTACTGTCCAATATTCCAGTTTTGGGATTTATTCCCAGTTTTCTAAATTGGATTTTGATTGTTAATTAATGTTGATTTTTACATATAATGTTATGTTATTATTAGGTTAACATGTTGTATATATGTTAGTGTGAGTGTGGGTCAATTTTGGGGGTATTTGGTAATGTGTAGGTAGAGTTTTGTATATATACATATGTATGTATATATATATTAGTGTGTGTGTGTGTGTTTCTTTGGAGTGTTCAGTCACTGTTAAGTTCCCTCTCTCTCTCTCTCTCTCTAAGATTCCCTCTCTCTACACTCTCATTACTTCTCTCTCTATATATATATTGTATATAATATATATTAGGTATATTATACATATACATTATGTATGTATATATGTTATATATATTGTAGTGTGTATATATGGTTATATATATATATATATATATATATATATATATATATATATATATATATATATATATATATATATATATGTGGGGTATATGGGTATTTATATATAGTGGCTATATATAGGTTTTACATTATATAGTGTATGTATATATATATCTATATAGGTAAACCTAGAACTAGTTGACCTAAGCTACTAGCCTATGGGCTATAGCTATTAGCCTATGGCCATTAGGGCTAACCCTAATTGACCAAATACCCATGACTTAACTAGTTTACCCCTTGTTTGACCAAGTGTTGACCAAGGTCAACCTTAGGTCAAACTTGACCTAATCAACCTAGTTTGACTTGAAACTAACCTTAATGACTAAGGTTTGACTAAACCCTAACTAGATGATTAGGTTGACCATATAAATTATGAGGGTAATCCTATATAGATGAAGATATGTATGGAGTTAAGAGAGATACTTAGAGTTGAGTCATGACTTGAGTTGGAAAATGGGATTAGCTTGATTATAGGATTAGGGTTGGTATTGTACTATATGTATTTATGTGTGGTATACTTTGTATAGGTAATTGTAGTATAGTATCTTAGGTATCCTAAGACAGGTTAGCCTATGTTTGGTTGTGAGTTAGCCTTATAGAGTTTGACTGGATGTTGACCATTAGTCAAGATTAACCTAATTACCTGACTGACTAGTCTTTGTTTGACCAATACCTTAGTTGGTCTAAGTTTGACTTAGACTTGACCCAGATTGATCATATTGACTAGTATTTGACTAGTTTGATTAGAGTGTTGACCAGGAGTTGACTTTAACCTAGATTAGACTTGTTTAACCTTGTTTGACCTTGTATGACTTAGTTTAACTTCTTGTGACCTAGTATGACTTGATTTGACTTAGTTTGACTGTAGTGTTGACCTAGTTTGACTTTGACCTAGATTGGCTTAGAATTCATATAGATTGCATTGTAGATTTCATTTACCTTCATTTTGGACATGTCATAACTGTATTGCTCTATGTTAGGACATTGTGACCCTGATACAGACATCTGATATTACATTACTCTTTTCAGAGTAACAGGCGAGTACATTCTCTGATAATTCTCTCATTTATTTGTCGATTACTGTATTTCAGTTCTAGTTAGTTCTATGTGATTCTCTGTATCAACACGTATGGATATTTCTGGATTCATGTATCGACACATACCTTACTTGCTGGCCTCTATTACTGGAGTCATTAGTATCATTCTGGAATCATTTCTGGAATCATCACGTATTGGCCAGACTCATCTCGATTCTTTTTGTCAATTTTGGATTCACTTGCTGGACGGGAAAATATTGAGTAAGACATGTAGACATACCCCAAATCCGGAATCTTCTACTGGAATCTACCGGAAGCATAGCCATCTCTTGCCCGATCAGTGAGAGATGTGCCTGATACCTACAGCCGTTTGCATGTCGACCTCGGTATTTTAAAACACACTGTTAGATCATAATTGGACTCACCCTGGTTTCATTGATCACTGTTGGACTCATCTTGTACTGGAAATTATCTGGTATCAGATTATATGGACTGGACTCACACTGGGATTATATTAGACTTATATCGTACTGTCTGGACTCACACATGATATTCTAGTTCAGTTAGCTTTTATTACAGTCTTCATTGCCATAATTCTTCTCTTGTTTTAGTTACCTTTCTTTCCTTGTATCTTACTGTTTCTCTATGCCATCATTACCTGTATAAAACTGCCATGCTCATCAATAAAACTGTCTATAACTGCTTTATAGTTTTTTATCATTTACTTGGGTTTTTCTTGATGAGTTGTGCTCGTTCCCGTCCTGATTGGACCTGTTAAAAATATTACAGATGATAATCCTGTGGACACATGCCCCGCTTACCATAGACCTGGCGAGGGATTAGCTACCTTTGGTTCTGACTCTCAGGAGTGATTCAGGAGATTAGCTAGTAGACTACTTTAGCTTTCATGTTTTGGCTTGTTGTATTAAAGTTAAGATATTGAGTCTGTATTTAAGTTGGTTTGAGATATTGGTATATTATTTTAGCAGTTAGTTGTTGTTGTCTTTAATTCCTTAGGTATAACTTCTGTGTTATCTTTTCGTGCTTAGATTGTGTTTGAGTAGATCATACCCTTTACTTGCCCTCCATTCGGAGCTGATATCTGGACAAGTACTTTTTATATTCACTGCATGAGATTAGTTCGCAACCTAGAACAGCTTACTACCGCCGACACTGCGGCGTAGGCTGGACGTAACCACTTCTCGTGCCCCTATACAGGATGCGGGTCGTGACACGTTTTTAGTGGTGGCCCCATGCAGGTCTGTCGACTAAATTGTTTGGTTACGTTATTGTACCAAGCATGCCTGCAATTAGGAACTTAAGGTAATTAGACAACATTAGGAATGACGCTTAGAACACCTAGAGGAATACTAGGATTGCAACATAGGAAATACATCCCATGCTTGCTATTATAATTAAATTTTCTTGTCTATGATTGTTTTGCTTAAAGAGTCCTTATAAGTCTTTTTATTGTAATTAGATGGTGCTTCCTCGTTCATCCCGGTATGTCTCACCTGAGAATGACACACTCCCCATCCAGTCAGCTGACCAGTTGACTGATACACCTCCACCTACCACATTCCTCCACTCCACAGATCCACAAACCCAGATACCACAACCACCTTCCACATCACAGTCCAAGCAGGACCCAATACTTCCACCACCCCCTATCACTATACCTACCCAGGCTTCCGTCACACTCGACGGAAACCAGCTGCTCACTCTGATCCAGGGGTTCCTAGCAACCCATCAGGAGCAGACCACCCTACTCCGCCAGAGCATGGAGCATTCTGAGGGACGTACCATGGTCCCACCACCTGTAGAGTCGCGACAGAGAGCAGGGACGATCAAGGACTTCATGGGTCTGAATCCCAAGGAGTTCTTAGGGACTGAGGGCATAGTAGTAGCAGATGACTGGTTAGACTCGGTAGAGAGGAAGCTCATTGGAGTTAGGATGCCGGATGACCTCCAGGTCGAGGCAGCGGGATTTTTGCTGATAGACTTGGCAGGAGTTTGGTTCCGGAATGAGCCGTTGTTCGCGAGAGGTAGAGCCACCTGGGACCAGTTCAAGACCCAGTTCAAGAAGAAATTCTTCTCGACCACTGCTAGAGTAGCCATGGGGCTACGATTCTAGAACATCCAGCAGGGGACCCGTTCTATTGACGAGTATGCGGCAGAGTTTAGTCGCCTGAGCCGTTTCGCTCCTAGCCTAGTTGCTGACCCTGAGGAGATGACGCGTAGGTTTTGCCGTGGTCTAGTTCCAGACATTGGCATTCTTATAGTGGCAAACGGTATGACTGACTACTACCAGAGCTTAGAGTTAGCCCGGAGTATCGAGGACCGTCTTCTGTCTTACAAGAGGCCGGTTTCTGTACACATTGAGGGACCCTCCAAGCGTCAGGCTTTCCAGTAGAAAGTGCCGATGCTACACCAGCAGACATATCATCCTCCCACACCACATCATTCGACCCTGCCAGTTAGAGCCCCGGGACCCCGGCAGCATCAGTATCGGGATCAGGACCCGAAGACGATCAGTTGTTCATACTGCAGGAAGCAGGGACACATCAGGGAGCAGTATAGGAAGAGGCTGAAGGTTTGCTATACCTGTGGGTCTGATACTCACCAGAAGATGGATTGTCCTATTGCACCTCCTTATATGGGGGCTAGGCCACCTATAGCTCAGCACCAGAGGGGTGGAGCTTTTGCGATGACGGTCGAGAAGACCAACGCTGTAGGTGACGGGTTAGCAGGTTTGTCTTTCTCTCCTTCCTTTTCCATCTTGTTGTATGATTCCATTAGTACCTGTCAGGATATGCTTGTGATATGCTAGATAGTGTAGTTACCCTGTTCAAGACTGTGGAATCACGACCAGTAGGACTATGATTGCATGTTATCTTTTGACTCTGATTGACTGGGGGTTTGACCTAGAAGGAGTACGACTATCTTAATTTCGAGGACGAAATTTCTCTAAGGAGGGTAGACTTGTAAGACCCAGTTTTCTGAAATTGGGGTATTTTTGAAAAATTATTATTTTTATTATTTATTAATGGTGTTTTAGTCATGATATGATTTTTGATGATTTTAGTTAATTTAAAATTATTTTCTAAGTCATGGCTTATGACTTTGTGATTTTACTAGTGTAACCCTAGTGTAAACCCTAGAGATTTCATAACCTAGAAACTAACCATGATCATATGAGCCTAGCCATAGGTTTAGAACATCAAATTAGGGCTTTTAGCCTAAAGGGTATTTTGGTAATTTATTAGAATTTATTTGGAATTATTTGGATTTATGTGTTTTTATTATTATTTAATTAGTGGATTAGTGTCATGTTAGCCCTAACCTAGTTTACCCTAACCTAGAGATTAGCAACTAACCTAGAAGACTAAGTGTAGGTATTTACTTTATGTTGTAAATATCTTAGGATTGAAATATCTTAGATATTTGCTTTATAGATATTTTTCATAAAACCTAGAAATATCTACTTGGTCCAAGACTTAGAAGCTAAGTTAGCAAGGTGGAAAGGAGCCCTAAATATCTACCCTACCCCCCCCCCCCCCCCCCATGGCAGCCCCTTGCCCCCCTCTCTCCTATATAGTTAACACTTAGTTCAAAAAGAACAAGTTTCATGAGAAATCAAAACCAAGAAAAACCTAGAAAACCTTCCACTCATTCTTCTATAACTTTCTCATTTCAAGAGCTTTGAACCTCTAGTTTTCTCCATTAGGTCACCTACAATCTAAGGGAGCCTAGGGAAGTGTGCTACTCAGATTTTAGCAAGGAAGGACAAGTTGGGCTTTGAGGCTAATCACCCTTCATTTTGTGATTTTCAAGACATTTCACACATTGAGGTATTATGGCTACCCTAATTTTGCTCACTGTTTTTATTCACTGTCATAGTATATTAACTCACTGTTTTCCAAATCTTTTTGAACTAAAACATAGCCTAGCTAACCCTAACCCTAACCTTGTGTCACTGAGCACGTATTGGTTTGTGTCGTGTCCAAAATTGGACACAACAGCTCTCAGTTTACACTGTTTAGACACTGCACAGTGCACATGAAATGTGCCCTGCTACCACAGTGTCCAACCATACTCTACACGCCACTTGGACACGTCAAACTTGACACACGACACGGGGCAATGACTGACAGGTCATCCCCAAAGTTTGGGATGACTTCGTGTCGTGTCGGACACGAAATCGACTCATGAAGGGTCGTTCTATACACAGTGTACACACACAGACACTCGACTTTGAGCGTGTCGTGTCCACTGTACACGACACGTGGACACTTCGTAGTGTCATGGACACGAAGCCTATCCATAGGCGAACACATTGGACACAACCACGTGGTGTCACGTGTCCCGTGTCGCGAACACGAGACACGCGAAAACACTGACACGCAGTCTGAACACGTATTTTAGGGCTTCTGATACGTGTGTCGTGTCCACTCTACACGACACGTGGACGCGTATCAGGCACATGGACACGTAGCCTAGACCTAGGCGCACCTTCGGGTACGAGCACGAGGCCTGTGTCGCCTTATGTCGTGTCCTAGACCATTTTTGGTTTTACACTGATACGCACTGTATCAGTGTACATCCTTTTACCCGATCGACTTTGAAACCTTGTGGACACGCCGTGTCGTGTCATGACACCGTGTCAGGCTACTAGGGACCTAGTCTAACCTAGGGGCTACAGTTACCAACCAACCTTGGGCCATTTTAGTTTGATTTAGGTTGTGTTTGGTTTACCCTAAGATCTAGGTTTACTGTCCAATATTCCAGTTTTGGGATTTATTCCCAGTTTTCTAAATTGGATTTTGATAGTTAATTAATGTTGATTTTTACATATAATGTTATGTTATTATTAGGTTAACATGTTGTATATATGTTAGTGTGAGTGTGGGTCAATTTTGGGGGTATTTGGTAATGTGTAGGTAGAGTTTTGTATATATATACATATGTATGTATATATATATTAGTGTGTGTGTGTGTGTGTTTCTTTGGAGTGTTCAGTCACTGTTAAGTGACTGAACAGGGACCCCCCCAGACCAGTTTTCCCTCTCTCTCTCTCTCTAAGATTCCCTCTCTCTACACTCTCATTACTTCTCTCTCTCTATATATATTGTATATAATATATATTAGGTATATTATACATATACATTATGTATGTATATATGTTATATATATATTGTAGTGTGTATATATGGTTATATATATATATATATATATATATATATATATATATATATATATATATATATATATGTGTGGGGTAAAAAAAAAAATATATATATATATATATATATATATATATATGTGGGGTATATGGGTATTTATATATAGTGGCTATATATATAGGTTTTACATTATATAGTGTATGTATATATATATCTATATAGGTAAACCTAGAACTAGTTGACCTAAGCTACTAGCCTATGGGCTATAGCTATTAGCCTATGGCCATTAGGGCTAACCCTAATTGACCAAATACCCATGACTTAACTAGTTTACCCCTTGTTTGACCAAGTGTTGACCAAGGTCAACCTTAGGTCAAACTTGACCTAATCAACCTAGTTTGACTTGAAACTAACCTTAATGACTAAGGTTTGACTAAACCCTAACTAGATGATTAGGTTGACCATATAAATTATGAGGGTAATCCTATATAGATGAAGATATGTATGGAGTTAAGTGAGATACTTAGAGTTGAGTCATGACTTGAGTTGGAAAATGGGATTAGCTTGATTATAGGATTAGGGTTGGTATTGTACTATATGTATTTATGTGTGGTATACTTTGTATAGGTAATTGTAGTATAGTATCTTAGGTATCCTAAGACAGGTTAGCCTATGTTTGGTTGTGAGTTAGCCTTATAGAGTTTGACTGGATGTTGACCATTAGTCAAGATTAACCTAATTACCTGACTGACTAGTCTTTGTTTGACCAATACCTTAGTTGGTCTAAGTTTGACTTAGACTTGACCCAGATTGATCATGTTGACTAGTTTGATTAGAGTGTTGACCAGGAGTTGACTTTAACCTAGATTAGACTTGTTTAACTTTGTTTGACCTTGTATGACTTAGTTTAACTTCTTGTGACCTAGTATGACTTGATTTGACTTAGTTTGACTGTAGTGTTGACCTAGTTTGACTTTGACCTAGATTGGCTTAGAATTCATATAGATTGTATTGTAGATTTCATTTACCTTCATTTTGGACATGTCATAACTGTATTGATCTATTTTAGGACATTATGACCCTGATACAGACATCTGATATTACATTACTCTTTTCAGAGTAACAGGCGAGTACATTCTCTGATAATTCTCTCATTTATTTGTCGATTACTGTATTTCAGTTCTAGTTAGTTCTATGTGATTCTCTGTATCAACACGTATGGATATTTCTGGATTCATGTATCGACACATACCTTACTTGCTGGCCTCTATTACTGGAGTTATTAGTATCATTCTGGAATCATTTCTGGAATCATCACGTATTGGCCAGACTCATCTCGATTCTTTTTGTCGATTTTGGATTCACTTGCTGGACGGGGAAATATTGAGTAAGACATGTAGACATACCCCAAATCTGAAATCTCCTACTGGAATCTACTGGAAGCATAGCCATCTCTTGCCCGATCAGTGAGAGATGTGCCTGATACCTACAGCCGTTTGCATGTCGACCTCGGTATTTTAAAACACACTGTTAGATCATAGTTGGACTCACCCTGGTTTCATTGATCACTGTTGGACTCATCTTGTACTGGAAATTATCTGGTATCAGATTATATGGACTGGACTCACACTGGGATTATATTAGACTTATATCGTACTGTCTGGACTCACACATGATATTCTAGTTCAGTTAGCTTTTATTACAGTCTTCATTGCCATGATTTTTCTCTTGTTTTAGTTACCTTTCTTTCCTTGTATCTTACTGTTTCTCTATGCCATCATTACCTGTATAAAACTGCCATGCTCATCAATAAAACTGTCTATAACTGCTTTATAGTTCTTTGTCATTTACTTGGGTTTTTCTTGATGAGTTGTGCTCGTTCCCGTCCTGATTGGACCTGTTGAAAATATTACAGATGATAATCCTGTGGACACATGCCCCGCTTACCATGGACCTGGCGAGGGATTAGCTACCTTTGGTTTTGACTCTCAGGAGTGATTCAGGAGATTAGCTAGTAGACTACTTTAGCTTTCATGTTTTGGCTTGTTGTATTAAAGTTAAGATATTGAGTCTGTATTTAAGTTGGTTTGAGATATTGGTATATTATTTTAGCAGTTAGTTGTTGTTGTCTTTAATTCCTTAGGTATAACTTCTGTGTTATCTTTTCGTGCTTAGATTGTGTTTGAGTAGATCATACCCTTTACTTGCCCTCCATTCGGAGCTGATACCTGGACAAGTACTTTTTATATTCACTGCATGAGATTAGTTAGCAACCTAGAACAGCTTACTACCGCCGACACTGCGGCGTAGGCTGGACGTATCCACTTCTCTTGCCCCTATACAGGGTGCGGGTCGTGACACCTGGGCAGAGGATATTTGTTCTTAATGGTGATGGTATTCAACGCCCGGTAGTCAATATACAACCGAACTGTACCATCCTTCTTAGGCACAAAGAGCACTGGCGCTCCCCATGGAGAAGCACTAGATCGAATGAAACCCTTTTTCAACAGGTCATCAATCTGCTCCTTCATCTCTACGGCCTCCTTGGGGTTCACTCTATAGCAAGCCTGGAATACTGGTGATGAACCCGGTACTAAATCTATAGTGAACTCCACATCTCTGTCAGGCAAAAGTCCTGGAAGATCCTCTGGGAATACATCCATAAACTCCCTAATGATAGGGTGTGGCGGTGCTAACTCCCCAACTATCGCACAACAGTTCGGCTCTAGGCTGATCTCCGGCCTTGTCCTCCTGATACTGAATGGTGCCGTGCCTGGAGGACTGAACAGAATACTACCCTCATGACAGTCTATAGCTGCATGGGCATAGCTAAGCCAGTCCATCCCCAATATGATATCATACCCGGGGAGTGGCATCACAAAGAATCGTCCCCTAAACTCTCTCCCAGCTATAGTAATAGAGCATCGATAGATAGCTCTAATGGACACTGGTCCGCCTCTCGTTATTACTCTACTCATCTCCTCGGTAGGTGTAGCTACTAAGTGGTGTTTATGCATAAACTCTAATGACATGAAGCTATGCGATACACCAGAATCAAACAAACATAGAGCTAGAAAAGTATGCAAATAAACATGACCTGTAATGACGTCAGCCAAATAATCTGGCTCCAAAACCTGCTCTGGCTCCGGCTCAAGAGCTAGGCTATAAGCCTTCCCCTGGGGTCCCTTCTGCTGCTGCAGATGTTGCCCAAATCTCTGCTGCTGAGTCGGAAGCGGCGGTCCTCTAGTCGGTAGTCCGGCACCTGGTACCCTGGCTACTGGGCACTCCCGAAGCTGGTGGGTGGCAGACCCACAAGCTAAGCACTGCTTCAACCTCTTTCTGCAGACGGAGTAATCATGCCCTGGTCTTCGACAAAATATACACAGAGCTTCCTTCTGCGGCTGAGGTCCCGGGGCTCTAACTGGTGGGGTTGGGTGATGTGATGTAGGGGGATGGTAAGTCTGCTGGTGCAGCGTCGGTGCTCTCGGCTAGAAAGCCTGACGCTTGGACGGTCCCTCAAGGTGTACAGAAGTCGGCCTCTTGCAAGACAGAAGATGCTCCTCTATGCTCCGGGCCAACTCTAGGCTCTGGTAGTAGTCAGTCGTACCGTTTGCCACTATAAGAATGCCAATGTCTGGAACTAGACCATGGCAAAACCTACGCGTCATCTCCTCAGGGTCTGCAACTAGACTAGGAGCGAAACGGCTCAAACGACTAAACTCCGCTGCATACTCGTCAACAGAATGGTTCCCCTGCTGGATGTTCTGGAATTGTAGCCCCATGGCTACCCTTGCGGTGGTCGAGAAGAATTTCTTCTTGAACTGGGTCTTGAACTGATACCAAGTGGCCTTTCCTCTCGTGAATAGTGGCTCATTCCGGAACCAAACTCCTGCCAAGTCTGTCAGCAGAAATCCCTCTGCCTCGACCTGGAGGTCATTCGACAACCTAGCTCCAAGGAGCTTCCTCTCTACCGAGTCTAGCCAGTCATCTGCTACTACTATGCCCTCAGTCCCTAAGAACTCCTTGGGGTTCAGACCCATGAAGTCCTTGATTGTCCCTGCTCTCTGCCGTGGCTCTACAGGTGGTGGGACCACGGTACGCTCCTCAGAACGCTCCATGCTCTGACGGAGTAGGGTGGTCTGCTCTTGATGGGTCGTTAGGAATCCCTGGATCAGAGTGAGCAGTTGGTTCCCGTCGAGTGTGACAGAAGCCTGGGCAGGTATAGTGATAGGTGGTGGTGGGAGTATCAGGTCCTGCTGGGACTGTGATTTGGAAGGTGGTGGAGGCATTTGGGTTGGTAGATTTGTGGAGTGGGAGAGTATAGTAGGTGGAGGTACATCGGTCAACTGGTCAACCGACTGGGTAGGAAGTGTACCATTCTCAGGTGGGGTATAATGGGATGAGCGGGTGAGCACTATCTAAATAAATAAAAAGGACTTATAAGGACTTTTTTAAGTAAACAATCATAAATAATAATAAAAAATCTAATTTGTAACAATGAACATGTGATGCGTTTCCTATATTACAATCCTAGTAATCCTCTAGGTGTTCTAAGCGTCATTCCTAATGTTGTCTAATTACCTTAAGTTTCTAATTGCAGGCATGCTTGGTACAATGACGTAACCAAACAATTTAGTCAGGACCTGCGTGGGCCACCACTAAAAAAATGTCACGATCCGCTACCCAAATTGTTGGGCCGGACCGAGTCATGTCCAGCCTACGCTTGAGATAAAGCATAGTAAGCTGTTCTAAGATAAATAAGATAACCAAATTGCGCTAACAGTTCTATATGTAATAATGAAGAGTCAGAAATGTTCCAAACACAAAAGTCATCTCATATATATAAGTATGTGTAGAAGCATGGAATTTCAGGACCAGAAATCCTATGCGCCAAAACAATACATGCGCCAGGGATCTCAGATGAAGTACTTGGCACAGCAAAGCAAAAGTATAGACATTAAAAGATGATTTTTATTTCATATAAAAGTCTATTACATGTCTAAAAAAGAGCTGTACAAAGGAGAATTTCCACAAAGAAAAGACCCTAAATCTACAACAGGCACATCTCGCCATGCGCTCTCAAACAGGCGCATCTCGTCATGCGCTCTCAGCCAGGCGTATCCCTTCAGCGGCTCAGTTATGTGCATCCCTTCATCAGCTCAGTTATGTGCCGCCCTTCAGCGTCCCAGTCAGGCGCATCATGAAGTGTCGGCATATGCGCCATCAAATGCTTCGACTAATGAAGCATTTATTGAGCAGAACGAGGGCGGACAATCAATCCTCTAGCTGGAGGAAGAGCTCTTCAAACCAAGGAAGAGGAGAGCACCGCAATCGACCCACGGCTAAAGGAGCAGCTTTCAACCCAACCAGAATGGGCAACACCCACTCTAGCGGGAGGAGGAGCTCTCTCAAAGCCCAAGAAAGATGATCGGAGCACCGCAATTTCGATCTGCGGCTCTTCCATCATAACGGAGACGAGGCTCGAGCATCCCGATCTTTGGATGCAACAGGCACCTTCTGCCTGCCTCAGAAGCCCTCGACTCCGACTTTTGGATGTAACAGTCACCTTCAAGTGCACGAATAAAAACAATGCGTCGCATCTTCACCCTCGGGAGCATCTCGTCAACAGAATGTGCTCGAGCAAACAAGTTCATTTTGGGAGGACGTAAGAGAACGAGAAGCAAACTCTCTCCATGCCACTATTTATAGGCCGGGCAAATCAAATCAATGTGCCAAGTGGCTGGCTCTCCGAATCTCGTACAATGAATTTGCATTAAATGGTGATGAACCTGACGCTTCGAATTCAGCCAAGTCAAAAACGGCTATTTAAAGCACTCGACGAACGTAATAGTCGGGCCAATAAAGACATGTCATGCAAACGGATGCGTCGGTCAGACCGCGTATCATACAGACGTGCCCATCAGCTCCAAGCGCCTCATAAGGATGCGCCCTCATGCGTCCCCATGCGCCTAGTGGAACGCAGATCGATGTACCCACTCAACATCCCATCACCCGTCAAAGAACATTAAATGCTGAAGTCTGACAGAGTTGGCAGCACGTCCCCCGAGGACTGAACAGATTGACAGCTTTTTCAGAAGACGAAGCGTCACCAACGTCAGCATCATCATTACTTTCTTCCGGCGGTTACAAGCCACGTGGCCGCCCAACCATCTCATATGCGCCTCCGCAGCCATGCGTCCAAATCTCTGCATGCGCCTCAAAAGCCATGCGCCTCAGACTTTTTCTTTGATCCATAAAGACAGAAGTCAAAGTCACTACTGAAGCCCCGCATGCGCCTCAAAAGCCATGCGCCCCGACTGATTCGTGACTCCTAAAGGTTACGAGCCAAAGTCTCCTCATGCGCCCAATCCCAGGCGCATCCTATCAGATCAGCCCCACCAAATCCGAGATCTTCGAGCCATGGACCTACGACACGCGTCCTTTGACTTGATTCAGCCTATGAAGGGGTGATAATCACCCGAGATCTCAGCAACTGAAAGATCCTCTCCATTTGCTATGTGTCAGCTCAGCCGCAGCCCACAAAGGCAACAGGAAAGATTCAACTCCTCAATCAGAGCGCATCATCCATGCGCCTCCATCAGCAACCACCACGTGGCATCCCCACAAACAGACGCATCCTACATATGCGCACATGAGCAGCCAGCCTGCAGACTATAAATAGAGGGATCATTTCCTTCTTCCACACACATCACACAAGCACTGCCATACATATACAGAGGCAGACCTACGAGTACACACAGATAGGCAGATACAGACACTCAACGTTTTCCTCCTCTCCGTAAGCTCCAGCACCCAGAGCAACTCAGACCTTCAGAGAACCGAGAACCGTCGTCAGATCGTCAACGGAGTCAACGCATTACCACTCGCTCCATCAGCACAAGGGACTCAGATAAACAAAAGTGTACTCCTAGGACTACATCTAAGTCCTACATTGTAACACTGTTCTGTTTGTAATTGAAATTTGTAATCAAAAGATTTTAATGGCAAACAGTATGTTCCAAGCACAAGTCTATAATGTAAAGCTGGATACAGGTCCAGTCACAAAATATATAGTCTAATACATGACTACTCTCAAAAGTCTAAAATAAATAGACAACTAGACGAGTTTCCCCGCAGGTACATCCTCGTAAGACAAGGCCTGGTCCTCGGCAGCAACTCCATAATAGGAATGACAGAGCAACTCCTCCTCAGTAAGTATACCTACAACGTTATCCTGTCAGGACGGGAGCAAGTACTGATTCTAGCAAACTAAATATACGAAACATGAAATGAACAGAAATATAATAAACTGGAATCATGGCACATCATAATCTATCATGGCAAGGACACATATGTCATAGAGACAGATGTATATGTAATGTTTAAAACTGTAGCAGGCACGTGATCGTCAATAGGTGTACAATGTGCAGAGGCACATAATAAAATGTACTTCCGTACAAGTGATATGGCGATAGATATACATACGCACAAATCCGCTTTGAGATAAAGTCTACGACGCAGTAATCATATAAAATGAAACTTTGTTCGGTAAATACATACGGAGAAGGGGACATGATCACGTACTCTACTATCAGTTTCCCCATAACCTAGATTCTAATCTGAGAGATATATAAAGACTGTCCTAAGCATGGTAGGGACTGAAAATAAATACAACATGTGAAGATTTGACTTGCTATCCCAAGGATCAGCACTTAACATGGTTGGATCACAGTTCATTGTTGTAATAATATGTAAAGTTTGTAGAAGTACTTGCCTTTAGCAAAGCAAAGCAGTGATAGAAATGCTATACATGCCTGGTGACTCGTCAGTGTAGAAATAACACATAAACTTAGTTTTTATACTAAGTTAAACACTAAGACACTAGTTGTACAACACGACTTTCTGACTGGACACCTAGCCAAATGATGACTTTAGCATAGGAGACCAATGTGGGGTGACACAATACCCAAACTAACTTTCTAGGGTCTTTATACTAGTGTAGGGGGTGGTCCAATACTGCAATAACTCAAAACAACTCAAAACATTACAAGTTGTAACTATTCAATAAATAAATCAAACTATACTCTTGGTTCCAACAATTTTTGAGATAGAAAAAAAGCTCAATTTTTTATGAAATAAAGTACCAAAATGATCCTTGTTAATTATAAAAATTTATACTAATTTTTCTGGAATTTATAAACCCTCATAGATATTTATTAAAAATCAACAAACATATGTATCCTGAAAATGGGTCTTGTTTTCCTATTTTTATAAAATACTAAAAGTACTTATTAAATGGTGGAAAAATTATAATAAATTAGCTAAATTAACATAGTATTTAAATACAATTTTTCCCAAATTTTTATAGCACTTAAAATATATATATAAATTCAAAAACAGCCTAAACGGATCATCCGGCGGATTACCGACGGATTTTCCGAAGCGTCACAGCAAGTTTAGTGGTGCAAGTTCGAATTTTCCGACGGATTTCCGCGGATTTCCGACGGATTTTCCGAACCGTCACAGAAAGTTGATTTTTGAACTCAAAACTTGTTTCGGCCATAAAAACTTCGTTTTAAATCGAAATTCAGATTTTCAAAAGTCAAAATTGCATAGAATTAAATTTCCTACAACATGGGACTATTAGTTTTCACAAATCAAAACATTTGATAGATCAATAAATCAAAATACTCCAAAAATAGGTTCTCGGAATACCGAAACGGGTTCCGATATCCACCAAACTCAAAATTCATAGTATACAAACAATGTGAGGGCCTCATATATGTATATGTGACCAAGATACATGATGGTAACACCAGTATCACTCTTGATACCGAGTTTTCTACTAAGTCAATATTGGGTTTTATCAGAAAATCAAAACCTAATTAAAACCAATTTTAGAAACATGCATATAGACGAGAATCACAAGGAAAATATTTTTAACAAAATGAATTTAGGACAATTATAAGCATTTAACTCTAAGAAAAATAAAATGACAACAAAATAATATGGTTCATGGATTTGGCAAGATGTACTTACCCAGGTTAAGCTCCAAGCCTAATCTTCTACTCCACCACCAAGAGGGGTACGAAACCACACTCTAGACCTCAAGGCCAAGCTCTTGGCAAGCTCCAAGGAAAGAGAAGGGAAGAAGAAATGAAGAGAAAGTGAAGAGAATGAAAAGAGAGAGGAGAGAGAAAGTGAAATGGTATATATAGAAGGGGGAATTAATCTTAGCCGTTGGATCATGATCCATGTGAAAGTCTAGGTCAATCATGGCCATTCAAACAAAACCAATTATCTATTGGATAATAGAGTGCATCTACACTATTCACGAAAATATCTTAAACACTATTCACGAAAATATCTAAACACTACTCACGAAAATATCTGAAACACTATTCATGAAAATATCAGAAACCGAAAATATCTAAAGTGTAGAAAACATGTCCGGGCGGTATGCCGTCGGTATACACCGGTATACCGACGGTATGCCGATCAAGGAGAAAACCTATAGTTTTGGGAAAATTTAAAGCATTCTGGAAACCAAGAAAATACGAAATACGCTACAAAATACGTATTTAAATTAATATAAATGCTATTTGAAAATTATAAAAACTATTTTTGAAATCTTGGGGCTTACAACTTGGAAAATCTCTAACCTCCTCCCATATCGTGGCTCCGAACCACCTTAGCGGTGGATCACCCTTCTCTACAACGCCGGCACGGAATGCATTCCTGTTCCTTCTGAACGGATGATCTTTTGGCAGAAATTGCCGATGACAATCAAAGAAGCACGATTTTCCTCCGTGTTTCAAGCGGAAAGCCTTACTACGGTCCATGCAATACGGACAAGAGAGACGACCATGAGTGCTCCATCCAGATAACATTCCATAGGCCGAAAAGTCGTTGATGGTCCACATAAGGGTTGCCTTCATCTGAAAATTCTGCTTCCTGGAAACATCGTACGTGTTAGCGCCTACTTTCCATAACTGACTCAACTCATCTATCAAAGGCTGTAAGTACACATCAATGTTCCTCTTGGGATTGTTCGGACCAAAAATTATAACGGTTAGAAACATATACAGAGTCTTCATGCACATCCAAGGCGGTAGGTTATACGGAGTGACAATCACAGGCCAACACGAATACTGGGATCCCGAAAGACCAAAAGGAGTAAAACCGTCAGAAGATAGCCCCAACCTGACATTACGCGGATCTGAAGAAAAATCAGGATACACTCGATCAAAGTGCTTCCATGCTTCTCTATCGGATGGGTGATCCAACACTCCTTCAATCTGTTCTCGCATGTGCCAACTCATATTTTCGGCTGTCTCTTTCACCATAAATAATCTTTGCAACCGCGGCGTTAAAGGCAAGTAGTGCATTGAATCGGTAGGTCTTCTTGCACCGGTAGACCTTCCTGTACTAGTTGTCTTATAGCGATCAGCGTCACAAAATCTGCACACATCTGCATCCTTATCGTCTTTGTAGTACAGCATGCACCCATTGCGACAAGAATCAATTTTCTCGTATCCCATCCAGAGCAATCTCACCATCCTCTTAGACCGATAGAAGTCTTTAGGTAACTTAGCACCCACCGGCACGATCTCTATAATCAACTCCAATACTCGGTTGTAGCATTCTTGCGACATGTTAAAATCTAACTTAATGCTCGACAGTCTTGTAACCACCTCCAACGGTGAATGATCCTCACAACCAGGATACAATGGAGTCCTTGCATTCTCCAGCAACTCCATAAACTTTGCAACATCGACATTCGGTGCCTCCTCTGCTGTATCATGAATGAAACTAGGCCCCGCAGCACCAAAAACCATGTTCACGCACCCGTCGTCGTATGCATAATTATCTGAAATAAAATCTATTCTCGCATGCATATACGGCTCAGCATAAGGCTCCGGCTCTGATGCTAAAGACACAAGTTCTCCGTGTGCGGTCCACTGATAGTAATTAGGCGTGAAACCCCTCGAGTACAAATGATATGTCACTTCCACTTCTGGATAATATTTCACGTTATGACATTTCACACACGGACACTTAATTTTAGTGTCGTCCATGTACTGAGGGAACGCCTTAGCAAACTGTAGGAACTGCTCTACTCCCGCTATGTATTCATCCCACACACCACACATATCATCAGGACGACGATTGTACATCCATGAACGATTCCGCAAGTAGTAATTCATATCCATTTGGAAATAATTCTGCAAAGATGGACACACATGTTCAGCGCAGTAACTAGTCAAACTGGGTGAAGTTGAGTTGACTAAGTCGAACTTCCTAGTGTATATTATAGTAGAGAGACATGGTCGTGTGTAGGGGTACAACTCGGGCGGGGCATGGCTCTGCCTACCTGAGCTCACTGCCTACATGGTACTTTCCCTAGCCTGCCTTACACTTGACCCTTTCCTCCCCTTCATCACTTGCACATCAGTGCATACCAGTGCACATGAGTGTACATGACCTATTAGCCTATGCCCCAAGCCAATTCCTCTACTCGACTTGATATCATATCCTCTTCATATCAGATATTTCATACCAAGATAGGAAAGGTTGACTGATACTTGATTCTAAAATCCCCCCCTTTACCTATCAATTGATACCAACTGATATCAGTTCTTCCTAACAATCACATAGCGGCGTAGGCTGGACGTGGCCCACGTATCCGTACCCGTATATCCGGGTGCGGGTCGTAACATTTTCCCCACATGAAAATTAAAGCACTTTTCCATTTCTCCAACTAGCAATCTCCCGAAAGATATCTCTCACTATATATATATATATATATATATATATATATATATATATATATATATATATATATATATATATATATAAGATTCGAATAAACGGTGTGGGAATTTATTAATTTTCTTAAATATCAAGCATACATACATATTACTAGGCATGAGCATTATTCGGTTTTGGACCGAAAAGCGAACTGAACCGAATCATTAAAAAAAATTGGTTCGGTTTTGGTTTTTAAAATACTAAAATTTCTAATTCGGTTTCACTTTTGGGTTTCGACTTTGGTCCAAATCCGAAAACCGAATAAGACTTGTGCAATTATGTAATACCTGACACACTAGAACTCACTCTCAAACTCTCCAATTTAACCCACACACACATTGAATCTAAACAAAACCCAAGGGGCTAAACCCTTGGCCTCTAAGAGAACAGACAAAGGGAGGGGGGAAGGGTCTGTTGCTTGTTGAGTATATATACATCATCTCAAATCCACACACACATTGAATTTAAACAAAACCTAAGGGGCTAAACCCTTGGCCTCTAAGAGAACAAACAAACTCCAAACAACCCAAAGTCATCTATATGTATCAAAGTATATATATACATATCTACTCAGAGATTGCAACATAGAGATATATACATCATCTCAAATCCAAATATAGCAAGCCCCTATATACCATAACCTTACCCCACATGAATCTCATGCATATATAATCTCAGCTATATATCACTACTCTACATATATGAACTAAATATACCAAGCCAACACATTTCTATTCCACATACATATATCTCAGGAAACTGAGTATACAACCAACAACTTCTAAACATTCAATTTAACTCAAACCCCAACTCAAATCACAGTCAACAAACTAAACCCAACCTTGTATCTCAAAAATTCCAAACCCAATCTCAGGAAAACCTGAGATTGCATTTCAACTGCCAAACCCCACAACCTAAATAAAACCCAAAACATGTCAAGAGGGGTCGTATGTGTTTGTGTGCATACAAATGTGTCCAAGGGTCGTGTCAGTGTCCAAACAACTGTCCCGGGTCGAAGTATCAGAACTGCACAGACAGTGGGTATGTACGGGTGGAGGAGAAGGAGGAGAAGGAGGAGGGAGAGGAGTTAATTAGGTTAGGGTTTACCTGAGCTCGAGGAGGAGGAGGAGCTCGACGGGGGGGTAGGGGTCGCCGGAGGGGGAGGGAGTCGCCGGGGGGGAGGGAGTCGCCGGGGGGGGGGGGGTCGCCGAGGTAGCTCGAGTGAAAATTAGAATTTTCGAGTGAGGGGGAAAAATGAAACGTTGTGCCCTAAGTAAAAATGTTAGCGACGTCAAGAGAGGCCGTCGCTAAACGTCGCAAAATTTTAATATATGGCGACATATTTTAATAATATGTTGCTGAACGTCGCTATTCAGCGACGTAATTTAAATCCTGTCGCTGAACGTCGCAATTCAGCGACGTTTTGCGATGTTTATATAAAGGAGTCGCTATATTCCATATATAGCGACGTAATTTTGCGCCGTCGCTAAATTACGTCGCTAATAGATCATATTTTAGTAGTGAATAGTCGATCCTAGGTCAAGAATCCTAGGTATCTCAATCACAGGCAGTAAACAATGTACAAGAAGTAAGATCAACTGGAATATAAAATAGTAAAGCGTCCCAAACTATCATATATCAATGATCATGAAGCTAGTAATACAGAGTGAAGACTAACAAGAGTAATAGTCATACATGATAAGCTCTAGCTATAGTCTAGAATACGCAAATCATGTTCTGGCCCGTAGGCTAAATGTCAAGTCCAAAATACGAGCTAAACACGTGCTCGGAGGCTAAACGCCACAAAAGAATAATGTACATAACTAGTGGGAGAATGAAATGGAAAATCCACTAAGGTACTCTGGTGCTCTGGGTAATCACCAACGAGTGGAAGGTACGAAAGATCCTCTGGGCTCCTCTATCAGATCTGGCCAAACAAAACCAGTAGGGTCAGACCCCCAATAGCAAGTACCAAAAAGGAAGCCAAACTATGAACGAAAACCAGCATGCAAATCATAGCAACGGATAGAGACAGAAATAAGTAAAAGCAAATCGAGACTCGTGCGCTACCAATGCACTTATTCCGAGAATAGAAAAGACAATAAGTAAAGCAACATGTAGCATAAAGTAAAGGACATGTGACATAATGTAAACTGTGTACATGTAAGAAAAATGAAGCATGTGAACATGAAAGATAAACTAGACATGTGAACATGTTAAGTAACTGGAGCATGTGAGCATGTAAGAACTGGAACATGTGAGCATGTTAAGTAACTGGAGCATGTGAGCATGTAAGATAACTGGAACATATGAGCATGTTAGGTAACTGGAGCATGTGAGATAACTGGAACATGTGAGCATGTTAAGTAACTAGAGCATGTGAGCATGTAAGATAACTAGAACATGTGAGCATGTTAGGTAACTGGGACATGTGAGCATGTGAGATACTATATAGAACAACAAATGATAAGATGACTTAGGAACTATTCCGAAACCCAAGTTACAATCCGTAAACCAAACAAGGACCGGGGTTGTAATCCTTCTCCTGAACAGAACTTTAGTATCTAATCATTTACCGGCAAAAGTAAAGCATAAACAAAGATGTACTGAAAATAAACAAATTCGGACACTGCCTAGACAAACTAGACTAGACTGGACTCCATATAATAGTCACGGCCAAGCAATGAGTACGGCTTTATACATTAGCTAACTAGGGTTGTCACAATCCTAATTACTAACAAATACAAGTTTGAGAATTCCAAGTCCAGCACCTGCCTGCTACTACCTGAATGGTCCAAGCCAAAGGAGCAATGGTAATAGTGGATACATCGCCCAGGAGACAAATGTATCCTATAGTAGTGGCACATCGCCCAGGAGACAAATGTACCCTATGGTAATAGTGGATACATCGCCCAGGAGACAAATGTATCCTATAGTAGTGGTACATCGTCCAGGAGACAAATGTACCATATGGTAATAGTGGATACATCGCCCAGGAGATAAATGTATCCTATAGTAGTGGGTACATCGCCCAGGAGACAAATGTACCCGGTGCAACACTCGACGGTGCGCTGGAAGTGTGCTCATCACGACAGATAGCTCCAAATCCCAAGGATATATATATAATGCCAAGACCAAAGGGGCAACAGGTAACTGGGAAATTCTCAATGATCTAAGTAATCAAGCTAGTTGTTTAGTCCTTAACATTTCTTGTTGGATTCCGGGTGTGGCATTCCGCAGAATCCATCCTAGACATGAGACATGCGAGACTGGACAATAACGAGAATGTGCACCATAACAAGCCACAACAAGAAAAATATAATAGACAAGAAGTCAGGAGTACGCTACGACGAGCCACTATAGGGAGTGCGCCATGACAGGCCACTATCAAGTAAGCAAATAAAGACATGTACAAGAGTGCACCACGACGGGTCACTATCTAGTAAGCAAAGAAGACATGTAAGAAGAGTGCACCACGACGGGCCACTATCATGTAAGCAAAGAAGGTATGGCAACAATTATCATAGCTTGTAAGAAAGAATCTATCAAAAAGGCATATCATAGCATGTGGGGAAGAATAATTAAAACTAAGTACATTTCATAGCAAAATGATTGAACATGCGCTAGTATCAAGTGTATATAGGGTGTACAATCATTTTCTAACTATGCAAGATCATCTAATCATGTTAAGAAATCATTACAATCGAAGAAAATATCAAAAACGGACAAAAACGGACAGAAACGGGCAAAAACAGACAAAAATAGCCTAACCGGATTATCCGGCGTATTATTGCGGATTACCGACGGATTTTCCGAAGTGTCACAGCAAGTTTAGTGGTGCAAATTCGGATTTTCTGACAGATTTTCGTGGATTTCCGACGGATTTTCCGAACCTTCACAGAAAGTTGATTTTTGAAAACTCAAAACTTGTTTCGGCCATAAAAACTTCGTTTTAAATCGAAATTCGGATTTTCAAAAGTCAAAATCGCATGAAATTTAATTTCCTACAACATGGGAGTATTAGTTTTTACCAATTCAAAGATTTGATAGATCAATACCTCAAAACACTCCAAAAATAAGTTCTCGGAAAAACGAAACGGGTTCTGATTTCCACCAAACTTAAAATCTATGTATACAAGCTTGGTGAGGGCCTCATATATGTATATGTGACCAAGATCCATGATGGTAACACTAGTATCACTCTTGATACCAAGTTTTCTACTAAGTCAATATTGGATTTTAACAGAAAATTAAAACCTTGCTTAAACAAATTTTTGAAACATGCATATATACGAGAATCATAAGGAGAACATATTTAACAAAATGAGTTTGGAAAAATTCTAAGCATTTAATACCAAGGGAAACAAAATGACAACAAAACAATATGGTTCATGGATTTGGCAAGATGTACTTGCCTAGGTTAAGCTCCAAGCCTAATCTTCTACTCCTCCTCCTAGGGGGGTTAGACACCACACCCAAGGCCTCAAGGCCAAGCTCTTGGCAAGCTCCAAGGGGGAGAGAAGGGAAGAAGAAATGAAGAGAGAGTGAAAGAATAAAAAGAGAGAGGAGAGAGAAAGTGAAATGGTATATATAGAAGGGAGAATTAATCTTAGCCGTCGGATGGTGATCCATGTGAAGATATAAGTCAATCCTAGCCATTCAAACAAAACCAAATATCCATTGGATAATAGGGTGCATCTACACTATTCACGAAAATATCTAAACACTATTCATCAAAATATCCAAAACACTATTCATTAAAATATCGAAAATACTATTCACAAAAATATCTGAAATCGAAAATATCTAAAATATGAAAAATCTGTCTGGACGGTATGCCGTCGGTATACTCCGGTATACTGGCGGTATGCCGGCCAAGAAGAAAATTTATAAGTTTTAGAAAAATTTTAAAGCATTAAAAAAATCAAGAAAATACGAAATACACTACAAAATACGTATCCGTATATAATTAAATATCGATACTGTGAGACGAGTCTCACACCCCCCCTCCCCCCCCGGGTATACGACCATCGTTTTGGCTAGCTATCTGTAAAAAGATGGTTGTCAAAACACATAATTTTATAATCATGCATGGTAAGGATTAGGGTGAGGGTTGGGGTCTAGATTAGGTTATGGGTTAGGGTTAGGGTTAGGGCTAGGATTAGGGTCAAGATTTGGTTAGGGGTTAGGGTTAGGGTTGTTGCCTAGATTAGGGTTAGGATTAGTCTTAGGGTTAGGGTTGGGGTCTAATTAGGGATACGATTAGTCTTAGGGTTTAGTTCAGGTTTAGGGTTTTGGATTATGGTTGGGGTCTACATTAGGGTTAGGATTAGAGTAAGGTTTAGTTTAGGTTTAGGGTTTAAGGTGTACATTAGGCTAAGGTTAGGGGGTTAGGATTTAGATCAATGATTAGACTAAGGTTTGTATTATGGTTAGGGGGTTAGGATTTAGGACATGACAAATGCTAATAGTAATATAATTCATAAATAATTCATAAATTAAACCAAACTAACCTTCCGTTGTTGTTCTGCTTCTTCTTTTTCTTCTTCTTCTTCTTGGAGCCTTTTCTAATCCTCCCTCCTTTGCTGTGAACCCATCCTCTTCCTTCATATACAACAAATTTAACTCCTCCCAACCACCAACTATTAACCCCCAACCCCCCCTAACCCAGTCGAACATTAAATCGCAGCAGACCGCAGCAGAGTAGACCGGCCGTGTTCATTTTTCGACAGACGGTCTGTCGAAAAATGAACATGGCCCATTTTCCGCCACGCCATCTGTCGTATACTATTGTTATTTCAAATTTTCCGAACTTCTATCGTTTTTGCAAATTTTATATAACTTTTTATTCCTACAGTAAATTTTCTGAAATATATATTATAGAGGAATTCATGTTCCTATCTTTTTTTTTTCAAACTCATGACAAATCGATGGTTTACATATATTTTATTCTTTAAATTTTTTAAAGAGTCTGAATATTAAAAAAATTAAGGACCTAAGTAAAATATTCATCAACTTACAAAATCATATTCAAGTTTATATTTTGAGTTTGTGAAGTTTAACTGAATCCAAAAACTAAATTTTCATGCGTTGAATGTGGAGGTCCATGGCCAAAGTAAATTTTCATGCGTGGAATGTGGAAAATTTCACCAGAAGCATAATTCTTTATTAAAATTGCAGAAAAGACACTAAGTTTAGGGAATTTGCGGGAAGAGCACAGTCGCGCCCAATTTTTGGGCGTGAAAAATTATCTTCTTAATGTTCCCCACTTAATTACTTAATGCCCGGCCTAATTAACGTAATTTTCTTAATACAAATAAAAAAAAGGGCGCCCAAAATTGGGGCGCCAAATTTGCGAAATTTTATAAAAAAAAGTGCGCCCAAAATTGGGGCGCCAAATTTGCGTTTAACCGGGAAAAAAATAAGAAAAGAAAAAGGGCGCCCAAAATTGGGGCGCCAAATTTGCAAACAGGAGATCCTTGGGGCGCCAAAGTTAATGTCTGACACACTGCGCTCTGAAAAAGTGCCCCAACGGCTACATGAATTTTAACTTATGCGCAACGGCTACTGGCTATTATAGCTTTTACAACGGCACTATAGTTTTTACAACGACTACTATAACTTTTACAACGGCTATTTTACATGTATATTGTCTATATATATAAATCATCTTATTAAAAAATTTCACATTCAATTCATCCCCTCACTTCTCAAGTTATCTCTCAGAGGCAAAAAATTTTCTCCTCCGCAGTGAAGCTTTCAAGAAGAATCATCTCCAAATCACCACCTGGTGTCAAGAAGAATCCCTCAGAAAGAAGAAAGAAGTTGCAACATTCAACGACTTTTTTTAGTTTTTTTTTCATGGATCAAGTATTAACATTGATCTGCTACCATGGAGGTACACTTAGTGGACTATCTTATGAAGGAGGTACAACTAATCTAATTTCTACCTATCCTAATATCTCCTTAGAAAATATACGTAATATTATCGTGGAACGTTTTTCTATTACATATGATTTCGTAATACGATATTTTTTTACCGATACATTTTTAGTAATAGATAGTGAAGAAGCATGGAACTTTGTTATTCAGGATAATATAGGTGCATCTTGTATAAAGATTTATATTAATCAAGCATTAACAAATATAAGCAGAAATCTTTCTTCTACTAGTCAACCTGTTTATAACAGCCAAAATTTTCATGTTGGTCCTAGCACTTCAAACCAAGTAAATTTAGTTGAAGAGAACGTTGATGACGTTGATAGTGACGACTTAGTCGAAGATTTAGACTATTATTTAGACAATAATGATGATAATTTAGATGGTAGCACCCCTGAGTTATTTGTTGGAAAAGAATTTCCTTCATCTTATGCATTTCGAAATTTTATTAGTGATATAGCAATTCTTCATAATTTTAGTTGTAGAGCTAAACATAATAATTCTCAAAGAATTGTATACATTTGTGACTCTCCAGATTGCAGTTGGAGAGTGTATGCTAAAGCAATTGGTAACGGTACAATCTTTGAGATTCGTACATTTGAATCTCGACATTCGTGTACCGGTGTGTTACCAAGAGGACATCATCGACATACTACTGCTGCATGGATTTGTGAAAAAAATAATGGGTAAAATTAGAGATAACCACTCCTATAGTGCATCTCATATTGTAAAAGATATACTTAGAGATTATCGAGTACATATTACGTATTCTAAAGCTTGGAGAGCCAAAGAACTTGCATTATCTGAAATCAACGGTAGTTATATCGATGCATATGGCAGTCTTGAAAGATATTGCTTGACAATTGCGGAAACAAATCCTGGTAGCAAATGTTTTCTAAAGACCGTAGAAAATAATGTCTTTCAAAGAATATATATTTGTTTTAAGGCATGTATAGACGGTTTTTTAAGTGGTTGTTTACCTATAATTAGTATTGATGCAACATTTTTGACATCAAGATATCAAGGTAATTTATTTGTGGCATGTGCACATGATCCTAACTACCAGTTATATCCTATTGCATATTGTATTACTGAAAATGAGAATACCGAATCATGGACATGGTTTTTAAACAATTTGAAGATTTCTTTTGAAAATTTCTTTGACCGATGATAACGAGAATGGTAGATGATGTAGTATCTGTGCATACTAGCTCCAAGTGCACCATCAATCACATTTTGAGGTACACTCATATGGTGCCATTCGACCTATATGAAAGTAGTGTGAAACATTCAATATTTTGATAAAGTGTGATAACGATGTATAACTAATAGGTTCAACTAACCTCATTTGCAGAAATTGTGTCAAATAGATGACGATAAATTGAGACCACTTTAGTAAGTCCGTGAGCTGTATCTACATCATCTGAATTCCATCTCACTCCTGCGGGCATGACCCGCTCATCTATACTGTATCGAGTAAGTGGCCTACCGATATAAAAATATTCGTATGACTATAGCTGCAGATTAATAGATAATAAAAAGAAAATTAATTTTCTAACTTATATAACCATTTATGAAGAATTTTTTTTCCTAATTATACCTGTATAAGTGTAATACATCCACATATATTGCTGTGTACAGCACCTTCCGATCCAATAGTAATAAAACTAGTCATCGAATGATAAATATAGGCTTACACTGCGGCACCCCATGCATGCTTTGTAGGAGTTTGTAAGTCTTCAAAAAATGGAAGGAGGTTTGCAGTAACCTTATTTCCGGTCCCGTTGGGAAATAACAATGCACCGCACAGACTTAGTAAATAAGCTCTAGTGCAACATACAAGCTACAAATATAAACAAGTATTAAAACTATATTATATAGTACAATAATTATAGAAAACTATATAACGTACCCGTTGCTCGTCTACAGGAACCGGTGTATTTCCAATCTGATGAACATGCATAAAAGTTGTTCGAAGCCAAGTCATTTTGATCCCGGAACTAGTACCTTGATCCGGTTCCGGCTCCACACCATGATATGTTCTGATAAGATTTCCAACACTTCTCTCATCTTCAAAATATATAGGACTACCAGTAATCGGTAACCCCAAAATTATGGCCACGTCGGCCAGAGTGATCGACATTTCACCGAAGGAAAGCTGAAATATGTTGCGTCCTGGCCACCACCGTTCTATCAAACTCAACAAAAGATCTCTATCGTGACGCCTTAGACGAATAGCGTCAACATAGGAAAAGCCAAAAGATGAAACAAGTTCATTCTGACGAGTTGTGAGATTCCATCTGTGGCGCCATCTCCATGCTCACGTAATTTTACCGTTGGATAATCATATAACTAAATAATGTCTGAAATTTTTTAGTGCCTATAATTATCAATTATAATAATGATAATTTACTTTAACTAAAATACCTTTCCGTCGAATACCATATCTGAAACGTGACGGACTCATTCCTGCATAATACCCTGTGTTGTAGGTCCACCTGGTATCCGACCGTCATTTTGAATATCCATCTAACAATTAATGACAAATATTATACATTAATTTGAGCAGAACTTGTACGGTTTAGTAAAATATACGCCCTTCTTTAAGGCATATTTTTTTTTCCGGGTCTCTAAGACTACACAAACACACTGACTATACAAAAAAAATTCACTAACCTTCTGGAAGTTCTCCTCCGACTGACTGTGTTACTCTTCCTCTTTCTTCTTCTCCTTCTTCTCTTCCTTCTTCTCTTCATTCTTCCTTCTTCTTCTTCCCTTCTCTGTTTCTGTAATTGTTTCACTACTTCATTGTCATCTTAAAGATGGCAACAACACAACCATACAAAAGTGGCCGAATATTTTTGGTCAAAAGCTACTTAAAAGTAGCGGAAATCTCTGCCAAGTGCAGAGACCAATCTAATCCATGCATGGCCACGCGGCACAAGCCGAACGCGCACCATGCCACGCGGCGCAAGGGGGGAGCTGGTGAAATTCGGCGCCCTTAAATGGGGCGCCCATTTTTTTTTAAATTCTTTTTAGTTCTTTTTCTTTCTTCTTTAATTCTTTCTTCCTTCTTTAATTCTTTCTTCTTTAATTCTTCTTTAATTCTTGTTTCTTTCTGCCAGGTGCTTTAAATTCGGCGCCCCTAAATGGGGCGCTCTTTTTTTTTCTTCCATTAAAAATCGGCGCCCTTAAATGGGGCGCACATTTTTTTTTTAATTATTTTTAATTCCCGGGGATTAAGAGCAGGTGATGCTTTGGATTAACGGATATTAATTTTTTACGACCTAAATTAGGGCGTGAAAAATTTTCACGCTCCGTTTTTGGACGCGACGGTGCTGTTCTTGCGAATACCCCAAACTTAATGCCTTTTGCGCAATTTTTTATAACTTTTATGCTTCTCGTGAAATTTTCCGTTTTCTGAAATATATATTATAGAGGAATTCATGTTCCTATCTTTTATTTTTTTTTTAAACTCATGACAAATCGATGGTTTACATATATTTTATTCTTTAAATTTTTTAAAGAGTCTGAATATTAAAAAAAATTAAGGACCTAAGTAAAATATTCATCAACTTACAAAATCATATTCAAGTTTCTATTTTGTGAAGTTTAACTGAATCCAAAAACTAAATTTTCATGCGTTGAATGTGGAGGTCCATGGCCAAAGTAAATGTACACATTTTACGAAGAGGAAGGGGGCCCACATCTATTATATATACATTTACAACTCAGTTTTTTGGCAAGTTTTTACACGTGTCGAGCTTTTATGTAATGGCTTCTCTTACACTCTTTTCCACCCCTTTCTATTTGAGGTAAATTTTTAAGTATGCCTCTCTGTATGATTGCCAGCCCATTATTTCATTTCATGATGTTTAAATTTTTTGGTTGGGCTTTTTTTGGTTCCTTATTGTTTTAGCTCACTTAATCGTTGCCTTCCAGTAGTGATCTTGGAAGTATGCATTCCTTTAATGCATCGACGCTCTGACTTCTCCGCTCTTTCTCATGCGCAGTGCTGCTGTTCCGCTTCTATTCCTTGGAAATATGCCTTCTTTTAATTTAATGCAGTGCAAGCATTAAAGGAGACTTGGACTATCATGTGTGATTTAAATTCTCTGTACATCATTATCTTCCTATATATTGACTGCTTTGTCCAGCATTTTTGTTTACGAGTTGTCATTTGCTTAATCTTTTTCTTATTTGACTAACAAATCGCTTGCCCCAATTTTCACAAATGTCTTCCAAATTTGATTCCATTGCCGACATAACTCCGGCCAAGGAGACTTGGACTATCATGGCTCGGGTTATACGTCTTTGGCAGGTTGCAGATTTCAGTAAGCAAAAAATTCCCTTCTCTATGGAGTTGGTGCTTATGGATCCAAAGGTACGTTGTTGTATTCATTTTCTTTTTTGTGGTTTTTTCTCCGGTTGTTGATACAGCTTCTCATCATCTTTTATTCATTTCAGGGAGACAAAATTCACGCTTCCATAAGAAAAACTCTGATATATAAATTTCAGAACGAAATCCAAGAAGGTTCTATCTACTCTCTTAAATTTTTTGGTGTTGCTGCTAATGGGGGTAATTTCAGGACTACCCGTCATAGTTACAAGTTAAATTTCCAGTTTTCTACCAAGGTTTTGTTACTGGATATCGATCATGTGCCCCGTTCTCTTGCTGGCAACTGTTATTCTTTTGTTCCAATTTCTGAGATTTGTGGAGGACAACATGACACTGATTATTTAGTTGGTGAGCTGATAATGAGCCTATACATATTCATGTTTAGACGTATATTGTTGTATGTGTTATGTGTTATATGTTTTGATTCTTTTATTTTCTGACTTATTGTTTTAAATGGTTCAGATGTCATTGGAATGTTAACTGGTGTTGGAACAGAGAGGGAATATGAGAGAAATGGCACTAAGACTAAGATGAATGTGATTTGTCTGGAGGCGGATGGATACTCATGATTACGTTAACTATTGAAATATTTGCACTTTTGTTTAATGTCAATATTGTAATATTTTTGACTATTTTCTATTTTTGTATTTTGTATACTGTTTTGTTGTTTGCACCAGATATAGCATCCAATGTACTTTGTTTGGCTCCTTTGTTGATGATCTAAACACATTTCGTTCTTTTGGTGAGGTCCACAATGTTGTTATTGTTGTTCAGTTTGCCAAGGTGAAGTCTTTCCAAGGTTGTCTTCTGATGAATGATGTTTTTCTTCTTTCATGGGGGCTTTGTTTTATCTGTTTCTGTATCTTTCATTTGCTTTTTTATTCACATAGGCAAAATGGTTCTTCAAAATGTGATGAACTCTACCGTGTTAATGTTCAACCCTGATTGCTCTGAGGCCATTGATCTTAGAAAGAGGTATTTGATTGATCTTTTTTGTCGTTTACTACTTACAAGTTTTTTGTTTTTGTACCTAACATTTCAGATTTCTAATTTTCAAACTCTATATGTACAGGTATTGTACTATGACCGAAAATATGGAGTCTCCCACCCAAGGATTGAGTCAGCTCACTGACTTTTCTAGGATTAGTATATCTGATGATTTTCTGGAAATCACCCCTAAAACGACCATTGAGGGGTTGAAGGATTGCAAAGAGGTTGACAATCATTTTGAATTTATATTTATTAAATTATTAAATTATTAAATTATTAAATTATTAAATTATTAAATTATTAAATTTCATTAATTTAAATCAATAGTTTGTATTTTATTTAATTTTATTAATTTTATTTAATTTTATTTAATTAGATTAATTTTATTAATGGTATTTTGCATGCAGGAATCTTTCTATGCTGTTCTAGGTACTATCAAACACATTTTTGATGAGGATTGGTCGTATACAGCTTGCCTTTGCAATAAGTCTGTATATGAAGATTGTAAGAGATTCTTTTGTGAGAAGTGTAATAGGCATGTCGCGATTGTTGTTCCAAGGTATGATGCTTCATTTTGAATTTCTTATTTGTCATCACTGTTAATGTTAATATCAATTGAAGTGAGTATTTTAAACGTGATGTAACAGATATCGGTTGAAGGTCCGAGTCATTGACCATACAGATTCGGCCACTTTTGTAATCTTTGATCGTGATGCCACCACTATTTTCAATAAATCATGTGCAGCTATGAAAGAATCCTTTGGGAAGGTTGAAGACTGTCAAACCTTTCAATTATATCGACTATTCAGTTTACCTTATTTTCCTTCTTTACAACATCTTCGTTTAATCATAATAATATTGTATTATACATGTGTAGGACCGCACGTCACTCACTTTCCCTAAGGAGTTTTCTGATTTGGTGGACAAAACTTTTCTTTTTAAGGTAGAGATTAAGAATGATTTCAACTCAAGGTTTGAACAATCATTCAGAGTTAAAAGAATGACCAATGATCCATCCATCATGCAAAAGTTCATTGACCTTAAACCTAAGACTTTGGTAATCCCTTACATTTTTGTACAATTTGATACATTCAAAATAAGCTTTTTTTGTTATTCAATCTTTGAAGCCTGATTAACCAATTACTGACACCTCATCTTTGTTGTCAGGATGCTAACTCTGACAATGTTAATGGGGATGTACCCCCTGATGTGGTCCAGGTATTATTTAAAACATTTTTTCACATACAGCTCACTTCAATTTCTTTTTCTTAAGATGTAAACAAATTTTCTTGCTTTTTTCTTTGCTTTTTTATTGTGACAATAACTGCACATTTTATGGAAATATGTTTTTAAATAAAGTTCGACTGAGTTAAACATGTTCCCTTGCAACGTGGTTCACTGTCTGTTTTCATCCGCTTGCAGAATGGTTGCTTCATGAATCCATCCCTATTTGATTTCATTTTGACTGTGTATCATTTCGAATTCATATATCAGTGAACTAATTATTCAACTTTTGATTGTGAATTCCATCAATTTCCTTATATCTGACGGTATTGTAGGATCTTATGCCAAAGTTCTCTGACGGTGTTGTTGATAATGAGTCGCAATGTGATGAAAATGACGGTCTTCAATTGTCACAAGAATTGGACGACTTAACTCCTTTGAAAAGGGATCGCTATGTTCAAGAACTGAATTCTGTAACTCAAGCTCCTGCAAAAATGATGAAGCTGAAAGTCAAGATTGAGAAAGATTAGCACAGTCATTTTATGTATTTGGAATTTATGATTTTTCGTTGTTTTGTTTTGGGACATGCCATTATATTGGCATCTATGCGAAATTGCTCTCTTTTAATTTAACAATTGTAGTTGTTTTCGGAACTGGTTTGAGATTTAGTAATTTAACATTATCCAATTTTATATTTGGTCTCCAATCATTATCGGATGTAATTAAGGTCTTTATACTTATTGACGATTCAAGATGTGTATCACATGTCCTCAGGAGGTTCATAATTGTTGATGTTTCATGTTTCTTTAATGTATTTTAAAATAAAAATTAAATTAATACAAATTGTATTTAATCTGTATAAACCTAAACGCCTCTTTTAATTTTTAAAAAACTTATTGATGCTTGAAGAGGTGTATCACATGTTCCCAAAAGGTTCATAATTGTTGTTGTTTCATGTTTCTTTTATCTATTTTAAAATTAAAATTAATTAATAAAAATTGTAAGTAATCTGAATTAAACCGAACGCCTCTTTCATTTTTAAAAGGTTTCTTTAATTTTTTAAAGGTTGGTTTAAAATAAAGTTTATATTTGTATTTACACTATAAACAACCCAAAATCCTCAACTTTATACTCCCTTGATAATAAGCAATCCCAAATCCATTCATTGTCTTTAATTCTCACCAACCATGGAACCCTATCCAAGTATTCTGAGGAAAAAAACAAAGGGGGATTTCGGGGATAAAGAAGATTTTGTTCTGAAAATGGATTCAAATCTGAGGATGAAATCGTTTTTAACTTTACAAATGTAGATGTTAATATTGTTGATGTAAAAAACTAGCTTAGTTTTATGTTTTTTCTTTATTAGTTTGACAATTTCTGCACATCATGTTCAGAATACCTTTTTACTCCAGTTCACTTAATTTATCATCTCCTCCTGCAGAATTGTTGCATCACGTAATGTTGGCCATTTTAATCGATTTCAATAGTTATTTATATTAATTTAATAATTATATTTATATTATAATATTATATTATTGTAATGAAGTTATTAATTTATGAATTTGTTATTTTATATTATACCTATACCTATAAATACATATTCACTTTAATTTACTGTCGTGTCATTTGAATATGGAGTCTCATTAATTGTTTAATATAATATATAATATATAATATATTAATTGTTTAATATAATATATAATATATAATATATAATAATATATAATATATAATATAATACCTATAAATACATATTCACTTTAATTTACGTTCGTGTCATTTGAATATGGAGTCTCATTAATTGTTTAATATAATATATAATATATAATATAAATATAATATAATAATATAATATAATATATAATATAATAAGTAGAAGGCAAAAAATTAGAGGTCATAATATAATATATAATAAGTAGAAGGCAAAAAATCAGAGGTCATAAAAGTGGAAGCCCAAAAGGCAGTAGAAAAGTATACACCCCTTTGTTATTGCAAGCATTCTAACAGCTGTATGCGTAATGCACAATTTCTTCCAACTCTTTACTGTCTTGCCTGACAACGAAAATCCATGAACATGGATTCTTCCGTTTCAATGAATGCTAGGATGAGAAGGAAGATGATAATGAACCAAAAAAAAGAAGGAAAGATTCCATTGTAACAGGTGTTTTTTGACATTCTCTTTAATCCTGACATGTAACCATTTTTCCATTTTCAAATCATGGTATATTTTTATGGCTTTTTATTGTCTTGGTTCTGCCATCTTCTATATTTCAGATGAGAATTGTCAACCAAGGGATGTGTTACCCGAAGTTCACAATTCAAGACAAGCAATTGCTGATAGGATCCCTTTATCGCCATTACATTCTGGTAAGTTTTTGTTAATATCACCATTAATTTGGTGAGATGTTCTTGTTGGAGTGGGTGGGGTTCCCAACCTATGTGGAGAAGATCCCGGAGTGTGACGAGCGCCGTCCGATGTCGGAGAAGCTCGGGAGTAGTTGTCACTGCTGCTGCTGCCCCAAAGGGGGTTCTGGACCAAGTCTGCCGAGTTCGGGCCGAACTCGGTCCCAGGCCGAGTTCTGGCCGAACTCGGTCTGGCCGTTCCAGGGTTTGGCCATCCAGTGCTGGTTGCCCTACACAGAGTTCTGGCCGAACTCTGTGTGTCGGGGGGCTGAAGCGGATTTCAGGATGAGTTTTCATCATTGGATCTAATCCAACGGTCCAGGTTGGTTGCGGGATTAGGGAGATATATTGAGTTTTCTCAACCCTAACTCATTATCGCATTGGACAACACAAGTTTGAGAGAGAAGGAGGCAAGAGTGCCATTACAACTTCGGAGAAGAAGACGGAGGATTGAGGGTCGCTGTTCGAAGGAGATCGTGTTCGGGTAATCTCTACTCATCGTTCTCGCTCTTCGTAGTCTTGTAATCATTGTTCTTGTCTCTGAGTGTTGTGGGGATCCGATTTGGATCGGGAGGAGTTTGTAGAGGGTGTAATTCTTCTATTCCATTAGTGGAGGCTTCTCAGGGTTGGACTCCGATCGTCCCGTGGTTTTTTCCCGCAAGGGTTTCCACGTCAAAAATTCTCTATGTCTGTGTGGTTGTTTTTGTGTGGTTGTTTTTGGGTTCGTGCGTTGTTTGCTCAGTCCTCTCGCAGGTACTCTCCGGTTTGGGGAAAGGTTTCCGCGCTTCTTTCCCAACAGAGTGGTATCAGAGCATAGGTTTTGTTCTGGCTGATACCAACAGAGTGGTATCAGAGCTTTGGGTTCAAAGGGTGTCAGGAGTTGACAGAGGAACCAGAGAGGAGAGATGGACGCGAAGCCGGTGCGCATGGTGAACCTTAATGGCACAAACTATCATTATTGGCGGAGCAAGATGAAGGATTTGCTATTTGTCAAGAAGCTGCATCTACCTGTGTTTGCAACCGAGAGGCCCAGTGATAAATCCGAGGAGGACTGGAAGTTCAAGCACATACAGGTGTGTGGGTACATACGGCAGTTTGTTGATGAGAACGTGTACAACCACGTTGCCAATATTGAGCACGCGAAGACGTTGTGGGATAAGCTGGAATCCTTGTATGCGAAGAAGACCGGGGTAAACAAGTTGTTCCTGATCCGAATGATGATGGGTCTGCGGTACAAGGATGGGGCGTCTATTACGGATCACTTGAGTGATTTCCAGGGCGTGGTTGACCAGCTATCTTCTATGGGAGTCAAGTTCGACGACGAAGTTCAGGGACTGTGGCTGCTGTGTACCTTGCCAGACTCGTGGGAGACCGTACGAGTATCTATGATCGCTTCTGCTCCAGAGGGCGTGGTCAGTCTGGAGTTTGCCAAGAGCGGGGTGTTGAATGAAGAGATGCGGAGACGTTCTCAGGGCACTTCATCCACATCCCACCACTCAGAGGCACTTGTTTCAGAGAGCCACGGAAGGGGCAAAAGCAGAGGTCCAGGTGGTGGCAGAGACAAGAGCAGGGGGAAGTCCAAGGGTCGGTACGAGGACTCAGAGTGTTATCATTGCGGTAAGAAGGGCAATATCAAGCGGAACTGTTTCGCTTGGAAGAAGGAGAAGAAGGACGACAAGGGGAAGCAAGAAGAGAACACTACAGCGGCGGCCTCGACGCATGGAGGCGATGTGATCGTCGTAGGTGATGAGGTCATTACTAACCTCGCCTGCGATGACAATTCTTGGCTGGTGGACTCAGGGGCTTCAGCACATGTATCTCACAATAGGGCACTGTTTGCCACTTACACGACAGGCGACTGTGGCGTGTTGAAGATGGGCAACGGAGATGTGTCGAAGGCGGTTGCCATTGGAGATGTGCATTTGAGAACGAAGACGGGTGCGGTTCTTGTTCTCAAGGATGTTCGTCATGTCCCTGATATCCGTTTCAACCTGGTGTCGGTTGGAAGGTTGGATGACGAGGGATTCTTCAGTCTCTTCGGGAATAGTCAGTGGAAGCTTTCCAGAGGTTCGATGGTGATTGCCAGAGGAAGCAAGAAGTCCGGTCTCTACTATATGGAGGGGAGCGCAGAGGGGGCACAGGAGGTGAATGCAGTCAGTGACGCGTCTACCGAGTTGTGGCACAGGCGGCTCGGCCATTTCAGCGAGAAAGGGATGAGCTACTTGGTGAACAGGAAAGTGATTCTGGGGCTCAAGTCTACAAAGTTGGAGAAATGCACGCACTGTTTGGCTGGGAAGCAAAATAGGGTATCTTTCCAGAGTCACCCAAGTTCGAGGAAGCCGGCGTTGCTCGAGTTGATTCACTCGGATGTCTGCGGTCCTATGAAGGTAAAATCTCTTGGTGGTACTTCTTATTTTGTGACTTTTATTGATGACTGTTCCAGGAAGGTTTGGGTCTATGCCTTAAAGACCAAGGATCAGGTGCTGCCTACTTTCAAGGAGTTTCAGGCCTCCGTTGAAAGGGAGACGGGCAAGAAGTTGTTGTGTGTTCGGTCCGACAATGGCGGCGAATACATCGGTCCCTTTGATGCGTATTGCAGAGAGCAAGGGATACGACACCAGAAGACTCCGCCAAAGACACCTCAGCTCAATGGTGTAGCGGAGCGCATGAACAGGACACTGATGGAGAGGGTGCGGTGTTTGCTGTCAGAAGCAAACTTGCCGGGCAGTTATTGGGGTGAGGCTCTTCTCACAGCTGCTTATATTATTAATTTGTCTCCTAGTGCTCCTTTGCAGGGTGATGTGCCTGACAAAGTATGGTACGGCAAAGAGCCGTCATACAGTCACCTGCGGGCATTTGGTTGTAAGGCCTTCGTGCATGTACCGAAGGACGAGAGGACCAAACTTGAGCCGAAGACGAGGCGATGCGTCTTTGTCGGCTACGGTCGGGATGAGTTTGGCTATAGACTCTATGACCCAGTGGAAGGAAAGCTCTACAGAAGCAGGGACGTGGTGTTCGTCGAGGATCAGACCATGACCAACACTTAGGATTCCGAGACGCCTTCTGAGGCTGAGGAATTGCCTGAGTTAGAGTCATTTCGCTTCGAGCAGTTTCCAGAGGACATCGCAGAGGATCCAGTTATGGGGGAGCCGGTACATGGAGTTGCTCCCAACCTTGATCATCAGCCTGCTGATGGTGGTCAGGGTGTCCCTCAGGAGGATGAGCATGCCGGAGAGGTAGTTCCTGAAGGGGAGGAGGCTGTCGGTATACAGCCAGCACCAGTGGCTCCACTGAGAAGGAGCAACAGGGATCGTCGACCATCTACGAGATACTCGCCGGATGAGTATGTGCTATTGACTGACGGGGGAGAGCCCGAAAGTTTCGCAGAGGCTATGGAAGACGAACACAGGCAGGAGTGGATGGTGGCTATGCAGGAGGAGATGAGTTCCTTGCACACCAATTCTACTTATGATCTGGTGCGGTTGCCAAAGGGCAAGAAGGCTTTGAAGAATCGATGGGTGTTCAGAGTGAAGCAGACGGATGATGCTACTCGCCCTCGATACAAAGCGAGGCTGATAGTCAAGGGCTACGGTCAGCGGAAAAGCGTGGATTATGATGAGATCTTTTCGCATGTCGTCAAGCATTCGTCTATTCGGGTGGTGCTAGCATTAGCAGCCAGTTTCGACTTGGAGGTCGAGCAGATGGACGTGAAGACGGCGTTCCTCCACGGTGATCTTGAGGAGGAGTTGTACATGGAGCAGTCGGAGGGATTCTGTGAGAAGGACAAGTCACATTTGGTCTGCCGGTTGAGGAAGAGCTTGTATGGTCTGAAGCAGGCTCCGAGGCAGTGGTACAGAAAGTTCGAGTCGTTTATGGGGGAGCATGGTTATGCACGGACGACGTCGGACCATTGTGCATTTGTGAGGTATTTTGCCGATGATAATTTTATCATCTTATTGCTCTATGTTGATGATATGCTATTAGTGGGTCGGAATGCCACTAGGATAGCGGAGTTGAAGCGCCAACTGGGCGCGGCCTTCTCTATGAAGGATTTGGGCGCAGCGAAGACTATTCTTGGGATGGAGATCAGCCGAGAGAGAGAGTCCAAGCTGCTACACTTGTCCCAAAAGAAGTACATTCACCGGGTACTTCAGCGTTTCGGGATGGACGGGTCGAAGAAAGTGAGTTCCCCACTCGCGGCTCACTTTAAGTTCACTGAGGAGCAGTGTCCATCTACCGAGGACGAAAAGAAAGATATGGAGCGGGTTCCATATGCCTCAGCTGTGGGAAGCCTTATGTATGCCATGGTATGTACGAGGCCAGATATTGCTCATGCAGTTGGTACGGTTAGCAAGTATCTTTCGAATCCTGGAAGGGTACACTGGAGTGCGGTCAAGTGGATTCTACGATATCTTCAGGGCACTGCTGGTTGGAGACTTTCCTTTGGTGGTGACAAGCCGAAGCTGGTTGGGTGTACCGACGCTGATATGGCTGGAGATGTAGACACGAGGCGATCGACTTCAGGCTACGTGATGATGTTTGCGGGAGGAGCAGTATCGTGGCAGTCGCGGTTGCAGAAGTGTGTTGCCTTGTCGACGACGGAGGCGGAATACATTACGACGACGGAGGCTTGCAAGGAGCTGTTGTGGTTGAAGAAGCTGTTGCAGGAAATGGGACTGAAGCAAGAGCAGTATACTTTGCTTTGCGACAGTCAGAGTGCTATCCATCTTGTGAAGAATCAGACGTTTCATAGCCGGTCCAAGCACATCGAGACTCGGTATCATTGGATACGGGATGTGGTTGAAAAGAAGGACGCGAAGCTTGAGAAGGTGCATACAGATGACAACGGAGCTGATATGTTCACGAAGATTCTACCAAGGGGGAAGTTTGAGTACTGCAGGCAGATCGTCGGGATGACGACGTCCTCCCCATTGTTGTGAAGGGGGAGATTTGTTGGAGTGGGTGGGGTTCCCAACCTATGTGGAGAAGATCCCGGAGTGCGACGAGCGTCGTCCGATGTCGGAGAAGCTCGGGAGTAGTTGTCACTGCTGCTGCTGCCCCAAAGGGGGTTCTGGACCAAGTCTGCCGAGTTCGGGCCGAACTCGGTCCCAGGCCGAGTTCTGGCCGAACTCGGTCTGGCCGTTCCAGGGTTTGGCCATCCAGTGCTGGTTGCCCCACACAGAGTTCTGGCCGAACTCTGTGTGTCGGGGGGCTGAAGCGGATTTCAGGATGAGTTTTCATCATTGGATCTAATCCAACGGTCCAGGTTGGTTGCGGGATTAGGGAGATATATTGAGTTTTCTCAACCCTAACTCATTATCGCATTGGACAACACAAGTTTGAGAGAGAAGGAGGCAAGAGTGCCATTACAACTTCGGAGAAGAAGACGGAGGATTGAGGGTCGCTGTTCGAAGGAGATCGTGTTCGGGTAATCTCTACTCGTCGTTCTCGCTCTTCGTAGCCTTGTAATCATTGTTCTTGTCTCTGAGTGTTGTGGGGATCCGATTTGGATCTGGAGGAGTTTGTAGAGGGTGTAATTCTTCTATTCCATTAGTGGAGGCTTCTCAGGGTTGGACTCCGATCGTCCCGTGGTTTTTTCCCGCAAGGGTTTCCACGTCAAAAATTCTCTGTGTCTGCGTGGTTGTTTTTGTGTGGTTGTTTTTGGGTTCGTGCGTTGTTTGCTCGGTCCTCTCGCAGGTACTCTCCGGTTTGGGGAAAGGTTTCCGCGCTTCTTTCCCAACAGTTCTTTTACGAAGGACATGGATACCATAATGAATACTTCACTTCATTTTTTCCTGGCAGCAGAAAATGGACGTGTTGTTAATGGTTTATGTAGCAGTGATCCCAAAATTAATACAGAAGTCACCACTGCATCTAAAAAAAGACGAGTCTCTACTGCATTAAATCCATCTACTCATTCTTCTGTAGTTAGCTATACAAGCAGTGGTCCTCCACCAGTTTGTGATGAATATTTGTCTTTTGTTACTCCTTCAAGTAAGTGAATTATTTTTATTCCTCCAATGTACTTATGAATATTGTTATTGTTTGTTTTAATTCTCTAATGTTCTTCAAATTCAGAAGTTAATATTTATTAATTGTTGTTGCTGTCAACAGGTGCAATACCAAAGTATAATACTCAAATACTAAGACAACCTATTTCTTCCAGTCCATTATCAGAAGTTTTAAATCCTTCCACATCGCAACGTCGTGGTAAAACTATCAAACTATCCCAAGAGGTTCTTCAATCAGTTGCCTCTAACAGGTTAAATTTTAATGATCCAATTGATGGTCAAACTGATTCTAGCCGTGGTCATTCTTCAGGTTGGTATCTAAATTTTAGAGTTGCTCACTTCTGTTAAATCCATGATCTGAGTGTACTTCATAAAGTTTTTTGAGGCAATTATACAATTCAGTGTTTATATTATTATTTACAACAAACTAATTCTAACTTTAGATATTATATCTGAAGGTGATATATTATCTCAGATACATTCTGAAATTTATTCGAAAGCTGAAAGTCAAGGTTTGGTCTAAACATAGCCAAAACTATCGTTGACTAACCTGGTTTTTATTATTGGTTTTTACAATTTTAATAATTCCTCCATTCCAAATATGTGTTACAGAATGTGTTGATTTCGGAGAACCTTCGTTGCATTGTCAACATTGTAAGGCACAGGTATGGTATGAAGAAAGATCTGAAAAGGCCCGACAAACTAAAAACCTTGATTTTTCTATCTGTTGTATGAAGGGAAAAATTCAGCTTCCATTTCTAAGAAAACCTCCCCAGTTGTTGTTCATGTTAATGTCTGGACAAGATGGAAGAAGTACCCATTTTAAGGAAAATATAAGGGCTTACAACAGCATGTTCTCCTTTACTTCAATTGGAGGAAAGATAGAAAATTCAATCAATGATGGAGGAGGTCCTCCCCAGTTTATACTTAGTGGGCAAAATTATCACCGAATTGGAAGTTTGTTACCGGACGAAGGATGTGCCCCAAAATTTGCACAACTTTATATTTATGATACAAATAATGAATTGGGGAATAGAGTTAGTCACTTTGGGTAGTTTTCGTAACCCTTTTGTAAATCTTCAACTATTAACAACTTGGAATATTTTCACACTGTTATTTTTCTTTTTACAGATTCAAAAAAGAAAAAGAATCGTTGGATAATTCATTGGTTGAAGATTTCATAAAGATGATTGATCAGCATAATGTACTTGCTCAGTCCTTCAGAAGGGTAAGAGACTTTGTTTTGCGAGATAATACATCAAATTTTTGTTTGAGGTTATTCAGAAACAGATCTAAGGATGCAAGGGTTTACAATCTTCCTACATCTGATGAGGTTGCAGCTTTAATTGTTGGTGATTTGTCCAACCTAGACATTGGAAGAGACATTATTGTCAAAAAAATTGTGGTGACTTTATTAGGCTTCATGAGACCCATACAGCTTTCATACCTCTGCAATATCCATTGTTGTTCCCTTATGGAGAAGATGGATACCAAGAAGACATTCCCCTCCGAGGATCTAACATGGACAATCACAATCGTATAAGAATTCGAGTTTCTTTGAGGGAATTTATTGCATTCCGAATTCAGGAAAGAGATGTTGAATATGGTAACGTTGTCAATGCACGAAGATTATTTCAACAGTTTGTCGTTGATTGTTACACTATGATAGAGTCTCAGAGATTATCTTTTATCAGAGCAAATCAAAAACTAATAAGATGCGATATTCTCAGTGGCTTACAAGAAGCTGTTCATAGAGGAGAAACCGATCCATCATCTGTTGGAAAGCGTGTCATATTACCAGCATCTTTTACCGGGGGAATGAGATACATGTTCAATAACTGCCAAGATGCTATGGCTATCTGCAAGAAATTTGGATATCCAGATCTTTTCATCACCATTACATGTAACACCAATTGGAAGGAAATAAGTCAGTTTGTTTCCAGTAGAGGATTGACAGCTGCAGATAGGCCCGATATTATCTGTCGAGTTTTCAAGATCAAACTCATCAATTGATGGTTGACTTCAAGAAGAATGAAATATTTGGAAAAGTAAATGCAGGTAAGTTCTTTTGTTCACTGTCATGCAGTTCTTTTGGCCTATTTTTTTAGTTGGTTATGATATGGTTTTATATCTTTTAATTTATTATAGTATTATAGTATTTAATTACAAAAACATCTGGTGAATGATGAATTTATTTCAAAACAGGGAAACATTTCTTTAATTTAAATCTAAGTACTTGAAACATTCAGTTTTTAATTGTATGGCTGTTTAATGATGCTTATAACATGTAATATATTTTATTTTATATTTTAGTTATGTTCTATATTTCTTGGTTAGTTACGTGCTTTTTCATTTATTGGTTGTGTTTGACATTTAGGGATGTATACTGTGGAATTCCAAAAAAGAGGACTCCCGCATGCTCATATATTGTTGTGGTTGGATTGACTTTAAATTAAGAGCTGGAGGTGATATTGATAATTTAATCTCAGCAGAATTGCCTGATCCAGTTTTATATCCAAGATTGGCGGATGCAGTTTCCAACTACATGCTACATGGGCCATGTGGAATTGGTTTCTTTAAATCTCCTTGCATGAAAGATGGGAGATGTTCTAAGTTTTTTCCAAAAAAATTTCAAAGTTCAACTACCATTGATGAAGAAGGCTATCCAAGCTACAAGCGTAGAGATACTGGCCTCTTTGTCGAAAAAAAAGGAATAAGGTTAGATAACAGAAGTGTTGTTCCTTACAATCCAATTCTTTTGATGAAGTACCAAGGACATGTGAATATGGAGTATTGCAATAAATCTAATTCAATCAAGTATTTGTTTAAATATGTCAACAAAGGCCCTGACCGTGCCACAATTGAGATATCCACTGATTCTCAAAATTCTGAAAACCACAACTTGGTTGATGAAATCAAGCAGTTTTATGACTGTAGATATTTGTCCCCATGTGAAGCAGTCTGGAGAATATTTGCATTTGATATTCATCATAAGTGGCCGCCGTTCAAAGATTGTCGTTTCATCTTCCCAATGAACAGACAATTCTTTTTAAAGACAATGATAGAATTGACACAGTGGTTACGAATAATGAACAGGTTGACACAATGTTTCTCGCATGGTTTGAGGCGAATAAAAAATATGTTGAAGGTCGACATTTGACTTATTCAGAATTTCCTACTAAATTTGTTTATGTCAATAAAGAGAAAAATGGCAGCCAAGGAAACAAGGCTTCGCTATTGGGAGACTTAATTACGTACCTCATGGAACCGGTGAGTTGTACTACATGAGAATATTGTTGACAATTCAAAAGGGATGTATTGATCATCAAAGTATAAGGAAAGTAAATGGCACAACATATGCCAGTTTCCAAGATGCATGTTATGCATTGGGTTTGCTGGCAGATGATAAGTATATAGATGCAATTAATGAAGCAAGTGAGTTGGCTTCTGGAAATCAATTGAGGAAATTGTTCGTTACATTGTTGGTAATGAACACAATGTCAAAACCAGATGTTGTTTGGAACTCAACATGGAAATTGTTGTCAGATGGAATTGTCTACCAACGAAGAAGGGATCTAAATATTCCAGGTAAAATAATTTATCCTTCGTAAGTGTTGTTTTAATCTTCTTCAAAGTTATATGATGAACTGTGTTATAATCTTTCTTTTACAGGTCTACACATTGGAGAGATGAATTGAAAAATCTTTGTCTAATAGAATTGGAGAGGTTGCTCCAAACCAATGGGAAATCACTGAAAGATTATGGTTGTTTGCCGTTTCCTAAATTTACAGATATGTTCGACTTTCAAAATAAGTTAATTGTTGATGAATTGAACTATGATAGAGCTGAGTTAGCAGAATGTCATGCGTCTCTATTGAATTCATTAACACGAGAGCAGAAAAGTGTATATGATGAAATCATGGCTTCTATATTCTCTGAATCTGGTGGTTTTTTCTTTTTATATGGCTATGGTGGAAGTGGAAAAACTTTTCTTTGGAAAACTTTATCTGCAGCTCTTCGATCACAGGGATTGATCGTTCTAAACGTTGCTTCCAGTGGCATTGCTTCTTTGTTGTTACCTGGTGGAAGGACAGCTCATTCCACATTTTCTATTCCATTGGTTATCAATGAAGAATCAACTTGCAACATTAAACAAGGAAGCCTTAGGGCAAAACTACTTCTTCACACAAAATTAATCATATGGGATGAAGCCCCAATGATGAATAAATTTTGCTTTGAGGCTTTTGACCGCACTTTGAGGGATCTAATGAGAAGTGAAGGTGAACTGAACATGAACAAACCATTTGGTGGAAAGGTTGTAGTTATGGGTGGTGATTTCAGACAGATACTGCCTGTGATAAGGAAAGGTTCAAGGCAGGATATTGTTGGAGCAACAATCAATTCATCTCAAATTTGGAAAAATTGCAAGGTTTTAAAACTTTCTACAAACATGAGATTAAGTGCTGAAACATCACCTGAGCATGCTAATGATATCAAACATTTTGCTGACTGGATCCTTCAAATTGGAGATGGTAATACAGATCAAAATGAAAAAGGTGAAAGTGATATTGACATACCAGAAGACCTGTTGATTCAGAACTCTGACCATCCTCTTCTTTCATTGGTGGAATTTGTTTATCCTAATATATTACAGAATATGAGCACTACCAATTTTTTTCAAGATGCAGCAATTCTTGCCCCAACTCTAGATTGTGTTGAACAAGTAAATGATTTTGTACTTTCATTAATTCCTGGAGATGAGAAGGAATATTTTAGTTCTGACACACCATGCCAATCAGATGTAGATTATGAGATGCAAAGTGAATGGTTTACCACCGAGTTTTTAAATGATATTAAATGTTCTGGAATTCCTAATCACCGGTTAAGACTAAAAGCAGGAGTCCCTGTAATGCTTCTGAGGAATATTGATCAGGCAAAGGGGTTATGTAATGGAACAAGACTGCAGGTGAATGATTTGGGAAAGAACATCATTTCAGCGACTGTTATCACGGGCAAAAATATTGGGGATAAAATTCTAATTCCTAGGATGGATCTGGTACCTTCTGATCCCGGATTTCCTTTTAAATTTCAACGAAGACAGTTTCCATTAACACTGTGTTTTGCAATGACAATAAACAAAAGTCAAGGACAGTCCCTTTGTAAGGTAGGACTGTTTCTTCCAAAACCAGTTTTTACTCATGGTCAGCTGTATGTTGCGGTGTCTAGAGTGAAATCTCGAAAAGGCTTGAAAATGTTGATTTTGGATGACGAAGGAAAAATATCATCATCAACAAAAAATGTGGTGTATAGGGAGGTATTTGAAAATGTCTAGGGGCTGGGTATAAAAGGAATGCAGACATATATAGTAAGTCCTCCATCAAACTATTTTTCTCATTTTTTCAACTGCTTTTCAATGGACTCAGTTTCTGATATTTCTAATAGTAAGTGTGGATTTTTCCATGTCAGGACTTCGGATATCAATTTAGACAACGAATATTAATGGAACTTCAGTATGGAATAAATATTTCTTTCTTCCAATATCAGGTAACATATTAAGGATTACATTTACATGCATTTCATAAAAAAAAGGCCATGCATCTTTTCCCACTTATTCCACACCTATAATGATATCTATTTCTTATATTTATTTAATATTCTTTATTTCCGATACTAATTATCATTTTTTTATTTTATAATAAGTGTGATTTCATTGAGGATGCTGTATATGTTTTGTGTTTCTTCTTCTCAGAGATCTCACAACCAGACCTGTGATAGAGGCAGGTTTGTAACTCAAGTGGTTGAACTTGAAGCTACCCAAGAGGACGCTTTGTTGTATGACTCCCTAGGCCTTACTATGTATGCACCTACAAGTATGAATTTATGGATCTGTATATATGTCAGAAACTACACAAGCACACACAGAAACAAAGATATACATATACATATAAATACCAATAATATATATATATATATATATATATAGGAATCCTATTTGAACTTTGGTAAGGAATAATTTTTTTATTCCAATCTCATAACAATTTAGGGAATACAATTACATGCATATCATTTTATTGTTGCTTATGAATTTTCTGCAAGGTACTTGGTTTATTATCCTAAAATGTTAATCTTTTTTTTCTTCTGCTTAGCAAAAGAACCTCATTTTTAATCATGCCTCTATTTCTTCATGACAATGTCATTGAGACATGCATTATAATGCCATATTAAAATATGTAAGATTAGATCTACATTGAGTTTGAAAACACCTGATGTTCATGTAATTGGAAGTCTTCCAATATTTTTATATCATGGTTGTCTTAGAAACGAAAGATTCATATTGCCAAGAATCTCTTGCCAAGTATTCCACACATACATGAATATATTTCTTATAGCCATGAATATCTTCTAAGTTTATTTTTTCTTCCGTTCTTGCCAAGTTAGGTTAATGTTTTTTTTTTCATTAATACAGAATTTACGTGCCAAGTCTGTCAAGGAACTCCTACATATGGGTGCTCCACATTTAGTCACTGTTGAAGACCAAGTTGGGAAAAACTTTAAGTGCAACATGAGATGGGGTATCAGGGATAGGGAGGCATATCTAATTGATAAGTGAAGACATTTTTCCCACGAAAATCAATTGAAGACTGACAGCAAGATTCTTCTTGGAGTAATTCAAGGCAATCCTGAAGTTTTTTATGCAAGATTAATATCTCTGTAACTGAACACTTTGTGTTTGATATTTATCTCTATTTTTTTTTGTCTAGAAATATTATGACTTTGATATTTGTATTTATGTTTCTGTTTTATGAGGGCAGAGATTGCCTTCATACTACATCAAGAACTATAACAACAATTTCACACTGACATAGGTTGTTTGTTCCAATTTTTCTTTTGTCCTCTTCTTTATTTTCATCTTTTTTTATGTATATTAAATAGTCATTGATTATAAGATGTTGTTATATTTTTCCATCACAGCTTTGAATTTATCATACTATTTGAATTATGATAGGCTTTCTTCTACAAATAGGATTTCTTTGCTTCGGTGTTTGGCAATTATGTTCCACCAAAAATAAATACTGCTATGCAGATGTGGGACCACTCAAATACAATTCGAAGCAAGTACGGAATTGATTCATGAAACTAAGGTAACAATGTATTTAATTCATTTATCATTTATTGATTTATATGCATTATATGTTTTGGTTGCTTAAAATTTTGTAAAAACTACTTCGTTTTATCAAATTCTCTAAGTTATTTGTTACTCCTAATTAGTCGAGATATCTATTTCTTGCCACTTTGTCTATCTTTTAAAATATGCCTCATACAAATATGTCATATACTAGACGAGAACATATTATTATATTAACGGATATATTTAAAATGAGGTTAAGCTCATTTTTTTTAATTCTCAAAATGAGATCAAATTTTTAATATCAATGAATCTTTGATATTTTTATAATCATTAGGATACTCCGTGCGTTGCACGGTATACACACTAGTGTCATACATAGGGTATTAAAACTTTGATACCCCCTTCGTATCAAAGTTTCTCCCGTGCCTATGCCTGTGCGGGTAGAAGTAGAAATCAAATGGTAGTCAGTAGGTGAGATCTTATCCATAATTGTTTTTCTTATCTTTTTTATGGAACGAATTTTGATGTTTGAGTATACAAAGAGAGAGAGAGAGAGAGAGAGAGAGAGAGAGGAGAGTTTTAAAAGGAGGTGAACAAAATTCCCCCTTTTTTTTCCTCTTTATGAGAAAATTATTGGGTAGTCCACGTGGCAATTATAAATGGTAAATTCGGCCACTAATTTTTTGACACTTAGCATAATTCATTATATCACTACATTTCTCTTATTTTCTAGGTCAATTTTTTAAACGTTTTGAAAGGAAAAAAATCTATTCTTTTCTAATTATATGCCAAGTGAATTTCTATATATTTATATATTTTTTTCAATTGTTGAAATTTTTTATGCCAAATATTATGCTAAGTATCAATAAATTAGTGGCCGAACTCACCATTCATCATTGTCACGTGGTGAAGCCGGACCACACAATACTTTCTCAAGGATGAGGATGCAACATAAAACCAAAAGGCAAATCCCTGATTAAAAAGAAACATGTTTACAAACAGACAATTATAAGCTCATCTTTCCTGGATAAAGAGGGGGGTGGGGGAGTGGGAATGAGAACAAACTAGACCTTGAAAATTATGTGCAATTTTGCTACAACAGCGCAACCAAACGATGGCCACGTAAATCAGATTTTCTATGTGCAGATGGCCAAGAGTCGGTCCTTTTCTCTGCAAAGAAAAGCAAAAACCTGCTTCAGATTTCCTCTAGACGGTTGTGCATTTACTGCAAACTTGCATAAGAACACTAGCCGCTTCCTCATCTCCCACTTGGTTATGCTAGTCCCCCGAAAGCAATTTCCATCATCAAATGATCCTTAAAAGCACAAGAGTTTTGCCTCAAATTTTGACATCAAAGTCAGGAAGGAAGTACATATAAATATATAGGTATGGCGAAGTAAGGAAGATCGCCATCAAAACTTGTAAACAATGGAAATAACTACAACAAAATACCAGTAATGCTTACAATAATAACTAATTACCCCCACGTCAACACAAATTTGAAATCCGGTTCTGACCCGGGTTGAGGGGAATAGAACCCACAGTCCGACCTGTAAGGGAAGGTGACCAAGCCGAGTTGGCCTGTTGACTAGGCCCTGCAGGCCGATTTGGCCTGGTCGGACCCGAAGCCTGTATCGGGCCGCAATCCACTAGACACCTTTGTTTAGCTCGTTTACTGTGTGGGCAAGAACTTATAAATGGCCAGGCAACGAAAATTTTGGCAGTCCAGTTTTTACAGTCATTTGCATGGAGTGAACTATCAAAATTTTGTTAGTTCTATTTTGTCTTCAGGATTGTCAAAATTTGTTAGTCCTAAACAAATTTCTTCTGTCTTTAGGACTACCAAAATTTTGACAATTCTCCCGCATAAGACTACCAAAATTTTGGCAGACTGCCAAAATTGTGGTGCCCCGAGAGGATTTTACGGTGCCAATAACACACACCTTATAAATTCAATACCTATTTTGTTATTCAGGCCTCGTTTTCCACTGCCAACTTACCCGGTCAATGTTGCAGTAAATATCCTAATTTTGCATTAGAGATCCAAGTTATGATTTAGAGTTTACATTAGGCATCCTGTGTTTTCTAAGATATAATCTTCCAGATTAGCTATTCATTCGATGGTAACATTAGAAATGAAAAGTCAAACAAAAACAAAGAGGGAGACACGTGTTTGCTGTGAATGTGGTAACTGGTAAAAGTAATTAACCAATATGAACCTGCTTTTTTATGTTAAAAAAGGAGTGCACCACTAACAAACCACACATTTCTAGAAAATTTCTGCATCAATTTCGACCAGCAAAAACAAGTTAACAAAAGAACATTATAAGCCAGTCTGGAGAAGTCTAAAACACCAAAAGAATGGAGATGCCTCAAAACACCTAAAGAAAGCTGAAAAGGTCTCAAACCTCCATAACACCCTTGAGATCATACAAGATATATCTTACACTAATAGACATTTCCAATTTGTCACGACGTTCATATAAAAAATTTCAATCTGATATTAAGCTTAGCTATATTTTTGCTTCATGTATTCCAAGCCATAAATCATTGGCGGTTTGTTACGTCCCGAACCATATGCTCGGTAGGACGTGGGCCACATGTACACATTAGTTGTCCCAACTTGCCAAATGGTTAACCCACATGTACATAAGCACTCAAATATAAAACTCTTCTATATTATATAGACTAAATATTGGGGTTTCATAGTCTCCCCACTTGTAGACGCGACGTCCTTGTGCAACCCGTGTGAATAGCCCTACCCAAGTTAAACATGATCCACTAGGTAGCTCTAATACCATTTTGCCACATCCCGACCACGTACATGCCTACGGGCCTGATAGGACATGACTCGGCCATGACCACTCTTGCATATCACTCAACCCAACTTGTCACAATGGTCAACCCATAATTACATATGAGACCAGAGCATCTAAATAGAAACAAAAAAAAATAAATGTGTTTTACAACACTTATAGTCAGCATCTGAGCGCTAAAAGATAAACAAAAAACCACATGCGTCAGCATGGCACTAAACTAAAATCAGAAAAAACCCATCAGCAGGCTAACCAAATTGTCCAGATAAGTTATCTGAAGCTAAGATGCATAAAACCAACTAAATGGAGAGAAATAGTCCAACTTTTAACGGCAATAAACTAAAATCATATGGAAATTATAACACTAAAATGGATAATAAACTAGGGTACCTCTTTCATCGAATAAAGCTGTCAAGATAGCCAGACATACACATATACTAATATCTTGTCCTGCAAGTAGAAGAAGCACGATACAATGTAATTCCAGCTGTTGAAAATTGATTTGCAAATGCAAATACCAAGCACGATGTAACCCAATCATTATGATAATGCATAATTATGACTTACCATCATGACAACAAACCAGTAGTTTCTTCTGTTTACTCAAGTTTAGCTTCACAAAGTTTATTGCCAGTGGCAAACTGTTCAACAATGAGAACCGGTCCACTTTGAAGCCTGTCCAACAAAAGAAGGAATGGTGAAGATACATAATATAGAACGAACGTATGATCTTTTTTAGAATTTATAGTTCTTTGACACACCAGTATTGGTAGATGCAAATAGGCATCAGAAGATGAAGAGCAGAAGGAAATAGACTTGCTGTCACAATTCAATACACAGTCAACACCATCAGAAACATTTTCAACTGCACCAAAAAAAAATATCTTGAATAACCACACCAACAGGAACAACTAAAACAAGTGTGTAGATATGGAGGAAACTGATGGCAAGAAACCTTAGTGAAGCCCTGCAAGCAAATTTATCCGATATAAAAGTTGTCTACAGAAGATCGTACTTTTTTATATGCCTGGTTATTTCTATTTCCGAGTTCCCAAGTAAGGATTTGGCTGTCTAACAGAATAAGATCTCCAAAAAATAATTGGCGGACAAGAAGAATGATGGTATGGTTTGCTATGGTAAATTCCTTTCACATCTATGACACAAGCCAAAATGTGAAGAGGAATGGCAATTCCAACTAACTTAGTTTCGAAGAGTTTCTGCCATCCATAATAAATGCACAAAAATGAGCAGTTTCAGTAAACACATTTTTTTCTGTATCATTTTTCAACACCTCAAATATTTTCTATACTAAGTCAAACAGCACGGTTCAGCAAGCAGCAGTTTCAAATGCCAAGGCTTCAGCCTTCCACTCCTCTTATTCTTCACAAATGGTATCTCATCAGCCAATTACAACTTCAGTTCACTCTTGAAACATATTGGGCGGAGGTAAAGAAACTGGTAACCACTAAGAGACTTTAGAAACCAACAGTGTCTATTTGAATTTCTTTCCCTCTGCTGCATTATCTCATTTACTCTCTTTTTCGTAACCAACAAAAATGTTAAATTAGTCTAGAAACAAACTATTCAAAGAACTGAAACATAAATTTTGAGATGTTAACAGATTAAGAAAAGAAAATGCAGCCATTAAGGGGATGGAAAAGCTCTAAGTAAAACCAGCCGTGTTGTGGGTGTGTAAGCAGGGGCAGACCCACCCTAGGCCCAGGAGGATGGACCCTGAGTTTCCGCAATCTGGATACATGCTATACAGTTTCGTTTTTCTACTTAGGTACATAATTCTCTATAAAAATTCACAAATTGTTGGTTGGTCGACTTGTTGGTAAGTATGTGGTTTTAAACAAGAGGTCCTCGAGTTCAATTCAATTCTCTCTAACCACATTAAAGACCCTTTTTTTTGTAAATTCTATATAACATCCCCCTAAAATTATAATTTAAGGTATTTTTGCAAACCATCAACACCCCCCCCCCCCCCCCCCCCCCCCCCCCCCCCCTCCTCTCTCCCACCAACCCAAAAAAAGGGGTCCGGTCATGTATGTAAGTAGGATAGAAAGGTATATATCTAATAGTCCACCAAGTACAATTTTGTAACAATATAAGCCAATACATTTAATATGTTACCTACGAAATATATATACGACAAGCATCTCAGGTAGACCAACTATGATATTTTGAATGATACATTAGCAATTTATGTTCCTCCCACTCTTGAGAAGGTTGCTTTCTAGAGTATCATACAAGGCTCTGTTTGGCAACAGAATAACATAACCCAAGAAAGTTACAAGAGATTTTCTTTTATTAGCCCTCCGGTTCGCATTTTACTCAGTATCAGCGTTCGGGTGTATTAGGGATAGCATAACTTTATGACAAGACACCTATGGTTTAGAAATAAATAATTAGGTGCCAATGAGTATATAAACAAGGGTTGCCAATTGGAGACGAGTCATCCAAATTTTACTCAGAACCCAACATGGATGGGTAGGCTCCAATTCTCAAACTCAAACCCGAGAGACAACAAAACAGGCCAAGTTCATGCACATAATCCTATCCATACCTAACCTGACTATATTGTTTATGGATCGTGTATATGGTCTCTAGGAGGAGAACCGGCCCCTCCCATAACGGTGACATGATTTTGTATATTCTCATTGTAGGTACTCGAACTCAACCTGAATTCACTTCTTAATGAATCTAGAGACCCATACCCAACTCGAAAATGATGGTGAATAGAGAGGGCATGATCTCCATGTAAAGATAGGATTAAATCAAACTTGATGCGGTCGATTATGGTCTTCAAGACCATGTAGAGATTGGATTTAATCGAACTTAATGTGGTCGGTTATGGTCTTCAAGACCCAATCCTGACCAAACTTGACTCAAACTAACATGAGCAGGATCTGTGTCTACCTGTATCCAGAGCATGGACATATGAAATTCCAGATCTCGTCCATGTTGAACAACAGTTGACTGGCCTGACCAACTAACAAAATTATTTATTAACTATGGTTTGATTATCATTATGTTACATGATTCAATCATCCAAATATTATGTTTATAAATTACAACTTGAACAAATAAGGTAAAAAGATTTCCAAAATGGGGATTTTACCTAGGAACTATGATATATTGCTCGAGTAACATATGAATAGAAGAAGGCAGCGATTACTTGTTGGTTCAATCATATCCAACTATGATATATTGGTTGAATCACACATCCAACTATCATGCCGATGTAAGACCTTTGAAGAGAAAAGAAGTAGTTGAATGACATACAGCTTACCATGGAAAGTTGTACCGACTGCAATATTAGTTGATCCAATCCATGATATAGAACACTCCCCCATGGAAGATTGTATACTCATGGAGCTGTCCATAAGTTGAGAATTCAAGAGCTGACAATTACTTGTTGACAAGTTATTAGGCTTCTTCACCGTAACTTGAGGAGAGAATTCACCCCTCTGGGCATGGTATACCCTTTCTTTTTCAACAATTTCTGAGACTTTGTGATTGCACAGGTCGGGTCCGGAGTCGATGAGATGGAATGCTTGCTTCCAGAACAAAGTAGGAGATAAGCCGCGTGCCCAGCTTTCTTCATCGTCTCCAGCCCCAGGAATATAGCGCCAACTGAAGTTGGAGTTTGTTCTGTGTTGGATGGTTCCATTTGGTAGGGATGCGGAAACAAGGATGATGGGTGTAAAATCCCAAGAGTCCGCGTGGGGTACTTGGTTCAACCAGATGAGCGTGTTCTGGGAGATCCACAAGGGGCGAAGAGGCTTTTTGAGGAGGGATGCAAGAGAAGCAATATCAGCGCCGCAAGCTTCCAACTGTTTGGTCCATTCGTCCAGGCGGTCCTCTATAGCTGATTTCTCCGTATGAGGAACCCATAGGGGAAGGTGCAGGTCACAATCCCAGGAGCAGAGTGAGATGCAATCTTTCTCTTCTTCTTGCGTTTCGCAGTTGGGAAGAAGTAAACAAGTAGCGCTGCTGCTGTCCCTCTCCTCCTCCTCCTCCTCCTTCGAGTCCAATGAATTATTATTTTGACGACGGTGACGAAGACGATGGTTATGGATAGAGCGGTTGAGGACGCAGGCCCAGATGGGTATGGTCTTGGACATGCTGTCTGGAAAACGTTTCCCTTTGCGCGTAGAGTCCACTATAATGCAACCTCCCTTCTGCCCTATCCATCCACCCACGATTAATTAATCCAGCCCTCCCCCCCCCCCCCAAAAAAAAAAAAAAACCACGAAACCCTAACCCTAACTAGGGCTAAAGCAATAGTGAAGGAAGGGAGGAGGGAAGATAGATACCTGCTATTTGGGCTGTGTGGAGGTTGAGTCGGGAGGTGGAGAAGGAGCAGTTGTTGGTGTGTCCGTCGGTGGACTTGAAGTAGCAGGTGGCGTGGAAGCGGGAAGAGTACCAGAGGCCGCAGCGGAGGTTGGCGACGAGGGGGAGGTCGGGCCATATCCCCGATATCTCGGAGACGAAGACAGAATCCTCGTAGATGGAACGGAGGGCGTTGTAGAGGAGAGAGTTCTCCCTCTTCTTTATGCTCCTGCATGCCCTGTAGATACACATCCTCCCCCTACTATTCTCCTCCTCCCACACCTCTTCCTCCATCGACACCACCACCTCCTCCTCCTCCTCCTCGATTACTATCGTCGTCGTCGTCGTCGTCGTCGTCGTCGTCGTCGTCGTCGTCAATAAGGCTGCCTGCCTCGCATCTCTTCAAATCCCAAAAAGAGAGGAAAAGGAAAGCACTAGTGTTAAACACAAGGGCGACTTAGATCTTTAGGGCTCGTTTGGATCTAAGTTTTTGTATTCCTAGAAATTCAACATTCCTAGAAATTCAACATTTCTATACCCATGTTTGATTATGTTGGAAATAGGTAGTTCAAAAATTTTAAAAAAATTTATCTTCATATTTGATTTACAAAGGGATAGAAATATTAATTTATTTAGTTTTCCTTTAATACCCTTTCATTAATTACATGATGATTTACATGTTTGGGATAGAAGTTAAAATTTTGAAAATAAAAGGAGGGTGTAACCGTCCAAACAAAATAACCAAGTATCATTCCTAGGAAAGAAAATCTATTCCCAAGGGGGGGCTTGGGAATAGCTTTCCCAAGTCAATGGAAATAGCTTCCCCCCTAACCCCTCCTATTCCCTCCTCATTCCTAATCCTAAACATACCAAACATGGGTAAGGAATTCAAAACCCATTCCCAAGCCATAAAAAACTTGAATCAAACGTTCCCTTATAGTAGGTCTTTTGCTTTCTTGGTAACGACATTTTTATCGGCTCTGATGTATTTTTTAACCGACCGTTTATTAAAAAAAAATTATTGCTTGTTAGTACATTTTGAAAATGAGACTATAATCAAAAAATAAAAATTCATCCAAACTTTTTCAACTAAACGTGTTAGGATTCAAACTCTTAATTGTTATAAATTTCAGAATCTAAATGTTAATTAGCCCTTAAAACAATATAGAGGAACTCTTGTATCATAGTAAAGTGATGATGCCTAACTGGGATTCAAAGTAGACTATACGAGCAATTTTTTACTAAGGGGGCTGTTTGGATAGAAGTAACTTCTTGAAAGTGTAAAGTGACACTTACATCATGTTGAGTTACAGTGCACTTGCAGCAAGTGACACTTTCCAAAAATGTGTTTGGATAGTGTATTTTTTGTCTCCTACAAGTGAAAAAAAATGAGAGAGTTGTTGGGATGGTTGTTGAAAGTGGAAAAAAAATGAGTTCGGTTGTTTGGATGGTGGTTGAAAGTGGACGTTGGAGTTGAATATATGGTAACCCATAATTAATTAATTACCACAATTAAACGGAAAAAAATAAATTAACTATCAAAATTGTTAGAAAAATATTTGTACAAATTTTATTGAAGACAAATTGAATTAATTATTATAATTAAACACATTACAGTAATTTTAATTTTTATTTTCACCGCAAACTCTTCTTCGTACACACCAAACCCATTTATATGCAAATAACACTGTTAACTATACAAATAATTTAACAAATTAATATTAGATTACATAAGATATAGGACTAATTCCACAATAACACAGTTATCTATGCAAAATAACACAGTTATTTATACAAAATAACACAGTTATCTATACAACTCTCCTCCTCATTTGTTCTGTTTGTCTCCCCATTCCTCTCTATCAGAGATTTTTTTTTACGAGAGGAAAAAGAAAAAAAACTTCCGGTCGGCGCCGGAATCCTACCCCTCGACGCCGGAGCTATCGCCCACACAGCCAAAGCCATAGCCCTTGTCACGACCCGCACCCGCTATAAGGGCACGTGTACGTGACAACGCCCAGCCCTCACCGTAAAAACGGCGTGGAACGCTGTAGATTTTCTACTCTAACAACAGTTTATATATATATCAAAACCTGTCGAGAATATGGTCAACTCCGAACGGAGGACAAGCAATGAATATATATGAGTACTCAATCACAACTCTAAGATGATAAAGTAAAGACTGAAAGATAAGGACAACAAGACGATAAAATAATAACCTGTCAAGTCCAAACAAAAATAATATACAAGTCCAAGTCTCTAATACAATCCATAATAATAACAGTCTCAAAAGTAGCTGGAGACAAAGTCCAGTACAAAGACCTACTCTAACTAAGCAATAGGTAAAGTCTCGTCAGGCGGAGCTAAGCCCTGCTGGACCAAAGTCTCCAAGTCTATGCCCACTACGTCATCCGGACCGTAGTAGATACAATAATCTCCCTCGTCAGCATCTGTAATATTTTGTCAACATATCCAGTCAGGATGGAATGAGTACAATCTACTAACAACAGTTCACAAGATATGACAAAAGCTATAAGACAGTAAATAGAGAGTATATACAAGAAATCATGGAATGTACATGTGAGTATCATGGCAAGGTAAGCTATAAATCTAGAGCTAGAACAAGGCATGTAAACTGATCATGGCATGTACAAGAATCAAGAATCATATATCTAGGTGTGTGAGTACTAGCTACAATATGTGGCCGGCTTGGGTCTGCACAAGGTCTATTGATCAGCCAATCCTACGTGGAGTGTAGGATTGGTAGCATTCAAGGTCTACAAGAATAAACAAGGCGGATAATGACCACACATCTACACTAGTACTCCCCGTCCCCGACTGGTAGAGTAGATCTGTCACGCCCCAGAACCAGAATACTGGAGAGCGGGGGTAAACATAGCCAGCTACGTATATTGAAATGGAACCAACCTCGCTATACGGTCACGGCTGTCTAGATATGAGGGTTTACTACAAGCCAACGGTCTCTTAAGGTCAAGCCTATTGTCTCAATCTCAAGCAAATAATATAATTACAAGATGTTAGACCACCAAATATACAATAAAAGGCATCCCAAATATTACATATTCAGCTGATCATGAAGCTAGTCGTACAAAATGCGAGGACTAGCAAGAGTTTAGTCATACATGATCAACCCTAGGATTTGTTAATCATGTTTACAGCCCGTAGGCAGACAGTAAGTAAATGTACATCGAGCTAACAGGTGCTCGTCGGCTAAACACCTCAAAAGAATAATTTACAATAGAGTGAGTAAAACAAAATAAGAAACCCACTCGTAGCTCGGATTCCAATTCTAGTCGCCACCATCGAGCTGGAGGTTCGGTAGATCCTCGGGTGCTGCTCCGAAATCTGGCCACACAAAACCAGCTGGGTCAAACCCCAGAAAGAGCAAGTGCCACAAGGGAGGCCACGAAATAAGAACAAAACCAGCATATCAGAACATAAGAAAAATGGAAGAAAAGTACAGGTAATAAAAGAACAACAGGACAATAAACGACCAGGGACATTGAACTATTCCGGGAGCCAGATTACAACCCGTAAACCAAACAAGGACTGGGGTTGTAATCCTTCGCCTGAATAGCACTTGTCTCTATCCATTTATTGTTAAAGATAAGGAAAACAATCATATTCAGGGGTACCAGGTATAGGGACTAGACAAGACTTAGACCAGGCTGGACACCATCCATTCACAAGCGGCCAAGCAATTACTACGGCTTACTACTTTAACTAACTAGGGTTATCACAAGCCTAATTACTAACAAGGTGTAATGAGAAATTCCCAGTCCCAAGCCCTGCAGACTATCCAGTTATCCTTCCGCGGGTTGAGAGTATGGTTGGGTACATCGCCCAGGAGACGATATACCCTTAGGTGACTTAGAGGTGCAACACATAACAGTGTGCTGAAAATGTGCTCTACTCGTCGGCAAGCTACAAGTCCAATTAAGGTGCCCAGATAACGAGATTGCCTGTGACTGGAAATTCTCCATGTTCTAGTTTGATCTAATCATTAGCCTAATCCATGTTAGCGTAAATCCTTGGCCGTGGTACCCAGGAAGTCACGTCCTAGACATGATGCAAGACAAGACAAGTAGATTACACAAGCAAGCAAGCAGGAACACCCACGGTGTCAGAGTTAGTTACAAGAGTCACGTTAGCCATTGCAATGGCATCCAGTCAAGTCAGGTTATAAGTTACAAGTTACAAGTCAAGAGTGCGCCGCCACGGGCCACTATCAAGGAGATCAGAAGTACTAGGATCATAAACCACAGAAATCACGAACACTGCACTAGTCATAAGCAAATACTGAAAATCGTGTCAGGTCGTGTTGGGTCCAGATAGTCGTGCTGTGTGGAACAAGATCTCAAAACCCAACCCACAAAAGAAAAGCCAAGTCCAAGGAAATAAAACCAAATCATTTGGGCAAATAGGTTGCGTCAGGGGTTAGGTTGCGCAAGAGAGTGGGCTGTGCAGGGGTGAATGGCACAGGAGATGGATGGCGCAGGGGATAGATGGCGCATGGTGTAGGTTGTGCTGGGTCAGATGGCGCAGGGTCGGATGGCGCAGGATCCAGGTGTACTGGAAGCAAGCGCAAGTCGACCCAGCGCTAAGGAGCACTGGCCGAGGAAGTGTTTGCGCAATCCGGCCTTGCGCTAAACAGTGCAGGCCGAGAGGGAGCTGGCGCAATCAGGCCTTGCGCTAAAGAGCGCAGGCCGAGGGGTCTTCTTCTCCCAGGCTGAGATGAACTTCTCAAGAACACCAAAACTTCAAATCTTCATATCTTGGCCAAATCAAAACCAAATTTGGATTTTCAAAGGTCTAACTTGTGTAAAATTGAATTCTCTTCCACATGGAAGCATCAAAACAAGCAAAAATCAAAGTTTAATAGATCAAAACCAAGGATTTCCGAAAATGATTAAAACCTAGATCTAGAAAAATGGAAGCTCCAAATTATAAAATGTCAAGTTCTAATGTTGTTCTCCATGGCCTAATCTAGCTAATGGACAAATAAAATGTGGTACTTATTTGGTGGCAAGGTGCACTTGCCTATGGGTGGAGGTGTTGTAGCTCCCCTTCCCGAATTTTTGAAATATATTTTATTTTTATTTTAATTGGTAATTTTTAGAATTTTATAAATGATATGTATAAATATTATATATGTGTGTATGTGTATATAAATATATATTGTAAATGTGTGCATATGTATCTATATATAAATATATATATGAATATATATAAGTATGTATGTATAAATATATGAATATATATATATATATATATATATATATATATATATATATATATATATATATATATATATATATATATATATATATACGGATGTGTATATATGTATAAAATATTATATATATATATATATATATATATATATATATATATATATATATATATATATATGTAAATATATATATATATATATATATATATATATATATATATATATATATATATATAGATGTGAACCTTCTGATAGTCGCACAATTGTTGTGCAGTATCGGAACAGGGGTCATGATTACATGCATAATGGGGATGATGCTGAGTTCGAAGATGATGATGATGATTATAATGTCTTTAGAGAGGAGCTGCAGCCTATGAAAAAAATGGAAAGCAGAAAGTAATGGGAGTATACCTTGTCCTCCAGAAGAATTAGGTGGTTGTGGTGGTTCTCTTTTAGAACTAAAGTGCTTGTTTCCTGAAAGTTGGCTGCGCAAGGTATTAGATAAAGCTGATATAATTGATAAAGACTTTGACTCTAATAATCTCTTGGATTATTATGCTTGTCCATGTAATAGTAGTTGGTAGCTCAGGGAGATTCCGAAAAGAAAATGCTACGGAAAGCAGCATGTAGGGAGAATTCTGATGATAACTTACTATACTGCCCAAGCCCAGGCCCATGCACAAGCCGGCCCACCCCAACTGAAATCAGTTCCCTCTCAGCCAATTTTCCCAGCATATTAACCGAGCTCTCTGTTCGGTTCAGAAAACCGAATACACAAACCTCACAAACCTTATATATAGGAGGAAGAGACACACCGAAACCCTAACTCCTCCAACCGTCACCACCCCAGGCGCGCCGCCCTCGTGGCCGTCGGCCGGCGACGGAGTCGCCGGAAAGCTCCACGCGCGTGCACGAGCGCGCGAGATGACAGCGACGACAGCAGCAGGTGCTGCGCGAGACCGACTTCGCGATTGCTTTTTATCGCGCTCGGTCGACCAATGGTCGAACCGCCTTCGCAGGTAATCCGACAACCTAACCCTCTTTGTTCCCCTTCAAGTAGATGTAATTATTTAGCCGAGTGCCAAAACTCGGAAAAACCTGCTCGAAAACAGAGCATATAGCAGTCCAAACCTCCATGTTTGAAGATCGATTCTGATCGATCTAATGCCATAGTAGAAAATCTATTTGAAGAGACTTTTAGACAACATATAGATCTTCATAATCCTTTTTGCGAAAATCGAAATCATTGACTGAACGTCGAGAAATCGGACTCCGAAGTTTGGAAAAACCTGTTTTCAAAACATTGAAAACCATCCACACGACGTGCGACCCGCCATTCCGGGCGACGTGATCGCGAACCAAAGGCATCGAAAGCTACATAACGACTTCGTGGTCGTGTGGGCTTTGGCAGAATTCAAATTGGTCGCGTGTGCGCGACGAATTTGATGCGTATCCGTCAAAATTCACCGTATCGTGCATGTTGCAAATTTCTCAATTACTTTGTGCACGTTCGTCAGATCGAGACAAAACTTATGCCAACAGAACCGTATCATTTTTTTGGTCCTGTATGCCAAGTTTGGTCCGATTCTGAGATCGTTGATAAAATTGTCGTTTTGCGGGCCCCACGATCCCACTCAACGGGCAATTTTGTGCACGGCCCGCCGGAATCCAACTCTGGACATACGGTTGGGTTCGTATCAAAAAACTGAATCCGTAGACATGTAGTTTGACGACTTTAGAGACCATTGACTCTGGCACGCTTTTTGGTGCAAAGCGGGTCCAACGGCGGATATCGTTTTTGCCCAAAATTACCGTTTTGCCCATGTGTCCAGAATTGGACTTAAGGACAGGCAATCCTAGCTAATTTGACTATTCTAAGATCATTGGTATTGTCTATTTCAGCATCCGGGGACTGTTGTACGGGTTTTGACTATTGTGGCACATTGAGTAGTTCAGACTGTCGGTTTCACCAGCGGAGGACCACAGGCGAGTACAGTTTATTGTCTGCATTTCGATATTAATTTTTACTATATTTCATTGATTGGCCATTTGTTATGTGATTATTTTCTATTATAAATTGTTGAGTCGGGAATGAGAAGTACCAATGATGTGTGATCTGACCTTAGACCGTGTAAACCGTGTAGACCGTGTTGCATTTATTTCTTGTAGACAGTGTAGACAGTGATTTATTTATTTCTTGTAGACAGTGTAGACAATGATTTATTTATTGCAAAGTAGACAGTGTAGACCGTGATTATTACTGTATTTAAACTGTGTAGATCGTGATTATTATTTTGTAGACAGTGTTTCTTTACTGCAATATTTTCTGTAGACCGTGTAACTGTAGACCGTGTAATTGTAGACCGTGTAACTTTAGACCGTGTAGACCGTGTCGCATAATTGTTCCAAGATCGATCACATATCAAAGGTACTTCTAACAGTGGAGAAAGTATATGTCTCTATTTATTTACTATTAATTTTTTGTCTATTCTTACGACTTTAATGTTTATTTTCAAAACTCATGATTGATGTCTAACCTTTGTTTTATAGTCATTTTCTTTATTTGAAATTGCATTCAGTGAATTGTGACCGTTCCATTCCTGACTGGAAACCAACATTTTTCAGGTTAGCCGTGGTTTCACTTAGGGGTGTGCATCGGTCGGTGGTCGACCTATTTGGTCCCAACCGAAGTCGAACCGAAGTTAATCGGTTTAAAAATAAACAAAACCGAACCAAACCAACCAAATGGTCGGTTCGGTTTTAAAATCGACCGACTTGGCTCGGTTTGGATCGGTTCGACTTTGACGGTTTTGATCACATAAAAAAATGGACTGTGTTTTTTTTTTGTGAAACCTCAGTCAACTTCTACTTTGCAATAGTAAATACAATTCAGCAGCTTCAATTCAACTTGTGCTTTACAGGTGGAGAAAAATGCCAATTATACATAAAAAAATTATATACATTCAACCAAAAGTCCCTTTCATGTGCACATGAGCAATTAGAAAATAATAGGAACCGCCAGCACTCCTCTTTGAGACTAGAGAGAGAGAGAGAGGGGGGGGGGGGAGCTCTTTCAACTTTAACTTGATAAATGGTTGTGATGTGAATAAATGAACCAAACATGTATAATACAACCTAATGAACCCATACCCAACCGGCCAAACCTAATTATTTAATAAGGATTTGGTTCGGTTTGGTTCGATTTAGACGGTTTTTGGCATAACAAAACCATGAACCGAACCGAACCGGTCGGTTTTAAAAAAATTGAAGCCGAACCAAACCAACCGAACCATCGGTTCGGTTTAAAACCAATCGGTTCGGTTTGGCTTGGTTCGATTTGGTCGATTTGACTTAATTGTGCACAGCCCTAGTTTCACTTAGCTTGGGAAGTGACGAGAATACTTGCAGACAAAGCCTAGAGACTAGTTAGATAATTGAGTTGTAGTCATTCATTCAGTTGTACAAGTTTATATTTTCTACAAATGTAAAAACTTGTGATCATTGTAAGTTAAATTAATTATGTGAATGAGCATTTTTGTGATTTTGATCTTCATGGCCGTGACAGCGTTCTACCGCCGACACTGCGGCGTAGGCTGGCTTGGACACGTCTCGTATCCGTTAAAAAAATAAAAAAACGGGTGCGGGTCGTGACAGGTGTTGTGTGGAGGAAGGAAGAAGAAGATGGAGAAAAAATAAATGAAAGTAAAGAGGAGAGAGAAAAGTTAGGTGGGATTAAATGAGGGTGGGTTGTGGTGGAATGAGGGTGGAGTATAGGTTAAGGTGTTCCATGGGGTTTTAAAATCAAACCAACTCAAAGCAAACCAATTAAAATTGAGCCGAGCCGAAACCCAAAATACGAGAAAACCCAAAATTCCACAAGTCTAGAAAATAAAAATATATGCCAAAATCCGATTACAAGTATAAATACAAAATACTGGAAATTGGGGGTGACAGGATACAAGCAAGACACGTTATGACACGGGATTCTACGAGAAGGGAGCAAGTCTCCTCGAGAATCGGTGTCCATATACTGCACAAGAACTACAAGGGACTTGCACAAGATATACCAAGATAACGAGGAATAACATCTCATGTCGGGATCCATGAATACCAATCCGTGCGACCAATGTGTCGAGAACAAGCATATCTACACTAATTACATAAATTATAACAATCATCGTAAATTAGAAAAGTGTCAGAGAATGTACTCGCCTATAATATGATGAAATATGTCAACGGGATCCAACGTAGCGTCTCGAGGACCTATAGAGAACAAGACGTATCAATACTATGTTTAGGAAGTAAAGTCAAATCAAATTAAACCTCATTTAAGTCATTCTAGGTCAAGACACGGCAAACTAAGTCAATCTAGGTCAAATAAGGTCAAACTAGATTGTACATGGTCGATCTAAGTCATTTTAGGCCTAGCTAGGTCAAACTGGGTCAAAGCAAGTCAAACGAAATTAATCTAGGTCGATTTAAGTCAACGGTTGACTTACAGTTGACTTTTGGTCAACTGGTCAACTCTGATCAACTTTAGGTCAATCCTAGGTCAATGGTGACTAACAGTTACTTTTGGTCAACTGTCCAAGTTTAATAGAATTTGGGACTAAATTGGGTAAAGTGTTGACCCATAGTTGACTTATGGTCTAAAAAGTCAACCGTGGTCAACCAAGGTCAAGACTAGGTCTAGACGACTATTTCTAATCATTACCAACCCTTACAACCCATATCCAAGCCTATCTTTGACTCCTAAACCCGTATCTTGGCCGTAGGCCAATATCCTAATTTACCCTTTTCTAAGGTAAATTTTTAGCCTAGGTGAAAGCCAAGTTAGCCTACCTACGCTTGGTATTTTGACTCTTGCTCCCTAGGGTAGTAAGATACTAGCCTATACATATATTACCTACCAAGATACCTAGGTAAAGTGGACGTCTAGTCCATCTTACGGCCTATTTCCGGTATCTTGAATATCTCAAGATACGCAATGGTACGGCGCGATACCGGCGCCCTACAATCCCGATTTCAACTCGGGAGCCTATCCGCAAAGTCTAATTTATATAATCTAGGTCTCTCCCAAGTTTCATCTCATTCCGACACTCGGGGCTCAAATTCACTCTCTAACTCGATTTCTCCTATATTGTATTCCTACACTTCTACTTCTCATTCTCCTTCTAAATCATATTCCTCTAATTCTTCTTCTTCTAACTCTTCCTCTCATTCCAAATCTTCTTTCTCTCATACTTCCCTATTCTTTCTCTTCCTAACTTCTTCTTACTCTTCCTTCTAATTTCTTCTTCCTATTCTTCTTCTAACTTCTTCTAAACTTCTTCTAATTTTCTTCTTCTCTTCCTCTAATCTCTTATCTCAACTTCTTCTTATTCTTCTTATCTTTTCCTTAGTCTTCTTCTCTTATTCTTCTTCTAATTCTAACTATCTATATATATATATTTTTATATATATATATATATATGAGGGTTAAGGGGGGTAAAATGGGACTTAAAAGGGGGTTTTTAGGGGGGGGGGAGTGCTGTTGTAGCCAATGCTACAGCAGCTGCTACTGCTGACCTACTGCTGTTGCAGCTACTTGCTCCTGCTACTGCTCTTCCTGCTGCTGCTGCAGCAGTCCTTCTTCTTCTTCTTCATCTTCTCACTTCCTCCTATCTGTCACTCCCCGTTCCCGGAATGCGTATTTTTATACGTATACCGCTTGTCCGAATTTATTTAGTATCTGTCATACATTTATTTTATATTTAATTCTTTTAATTTCATGCTAATTATTTTTTTGTATTTTATTTTCTGCTTTCTCTTGGCACTTGGTTCATTTCGGTTCATGGTAAACTAACTTGGTTTGGTTTGGTTCAACATGGAAAGGAATGGATGGCTTGGATTTGGTGGAGAGAATGAATGGTGGAGATCTACTTGACCTTGATATAAAACTTCTTCCTTCATTCTCTCTCTTCATTCATTCACATTTACTCCTCCACCAAACCCTAACCCACTTGTGAGAGACAAGTACATCTTGCACAATCATGGAGGATTTTATGCATTCCCATTTATTTTTAGTCTATTGTGTTTGTCTCTTCTTTCTCTACATGTTTAGGTCTTGTAGTTTTTGTTTTCCATGGTTAGCTTTGTGTAGATCTAAGTTTTTCCCTTTTTGGTATTCTTGGGTTTTGATCTATCAAACTTCATCATTTCTATGTTTTGATTGTTCTATGTTGTAGAGAATTCAATTCTACCCAATTTTGGCTTTTGAAAAGTTAGATTTCGACTTGATTTGAGGAAGTTATGGCCAAAATAATTTTGGTCAAACTTCTATGTTCATCTGTCCTGATTCTGGCAGGGACGATGAATAGTGTCTGGCCGCATAAGAATTTTTGGCCGCATGACCATTTCTGGCCGCATGAGCATTTTTGAGCCGCATAAGGATTTCTGGCCGCATGAGCATTTTTGAGCCGCATAAGGATTTCTGGCCGCATAAGAATTTCTGGCCGCATGACCATTTCTGGCCGCATGAGTATTTTTGAGCCGCATAAGGATTTTTGAGCCGCATAAGCATTTTTGAGCCGCATAAGGATTTTTGAGCCGCATAAGCATTGTTGAGCCGCATGAGGCTGATTTTGGCTGATTTTGATTGTTTGATGCTCTTTTTGACTGTTTTCTGGCCCGAATCTCTTCTAGCTTCCAACATGAAAGTTGTAGATCTTTTCCTTGGCTTCAAGAATATGTTACCAACTATTTTATGCAAGTTTCTCTTATTCTTGATATAGAACTTTTGACTACCATGCCTTGTCAGGAATTGACAATGATTGTTATCCTGACTTAATATTGATCATGCGTTCCTATGTCTGGAACTAAGAGACTGGCTAGTCGTCTTATTGTACTGAATGGGACACGTTCATGTATGAACCATTGAGAACGACTGGCGGATCCCGATCATTGACAATGTAACCGTGCTGATCTCCAACTTATAATTATGTACATGAATTTGAGTAGGTGCTATGGCACCGATAATTAATTTCGTATTACAAAAGCAGCACGTGTATCCTACTGTCAAGGCATGATTATCCCGTGGATAGGTTTGATTGTTGCATTACGCTATGTAGGACCTACAACCCAACCGCACTGGCATCGTTGTAGAGTTACGCATATCGTACCTTGTACGAAAGTACTCATGCGAAATACTCATGATCCACGGCGTGAGATTTCAATTAACATAGGGCCAACTAAGTTAAATAAAATAATTACTGCATGGAGAGAATGGATTTCCGAGTTCTTACATGACGGCCGTCCTTGGGACAAATAGTGTCCCAACACGCCGGCTGGTTCCCACGGATACTGCATATCTACCACACGGGCAGGGAGTGGTATCCGGTTTACTTTTTTCGATCGACGAGCGTCCCGCTGGGACTCGTTTTCCCGCATGGCGCAACTGATTATTGGATCGACCAGCCTTGTTTGTCTATAGTAAGAACTGAGAAATTCTCTAATGCATGGTTCCAGGGTAACTTGGAGCTCACTAAGTAATAAGCCGTAATAATTGTCTGGCCGCTTGAACTGATTTGATTGTGGGTTGTATCCTACTTTGCCAACTATTGAGGTAAGCTGAACGTCCTGACATGACGGGCCAACTTCTGTCCTTGTTTGGTTGGGGAGTTGGTTCGGAGTGTCAAGACGCTAGGCGCACCTTAGTAAGAGGCAAAGATCTATTTACCTTATTTATATCCTTAACTCTTATTACTGGTTTTAATTCTTCATGTCGTGCTTCCTTTGTGGTGCTTGCTATTGGAGGTCTAACCTCTCTGGTTTTGCATGGCCAGATCTAGAGCCAGCTTTCGAGGACTCAGCTTACTTCTACCCTCAAGATGGTCAATATTAGAAGGATGACCGCAGGAGGCCACGAGTGGGTTCCTTGACTCCCTACTCGTCTTGTTCTTTACTTTACTTTTGCCGTTTTGGCACCGACCTGTTAGTCGGACTGTCTAGCACTTGCTTTTACATAATTGTAATTAATTCAGACTGCAGCTGATAGCGATTGTGTATACCTTATCATATCATCTGGCTATGTTTTGTAAAGCCAGATCTTAAGAACATTTTGATCGAGCGTTTGGGACGCCTTACTGCTTTATCATATATGCTCTTTATTTACTGCTACTTGATTCATTGATTGAGACAATAGATGTCATGTGACCCTAGCGAGACTTGTATGTAGTATGCACCCCCTTGTCTAGTTTACAGCATTGATCGTATTATTCGGTATTTCCTCTACCCGTAATACGTAGCTGGCCAAGTCCGTCCCCGTCCCCCGGTATTTCGGGTCTGGGGCGTGACACTATCTCTCCTCTATATATATATATATCTATATATATAATATATCTATCTAGATATCTATATATCTATCTATCTATATATCTATCTATATATCCATATATCTATCTATCTATATATACATATCTATATACACAAACACACACACACATCTATCTACATATATATAAATACACACACACACACATACACACACACACACATATATATATATATATATATATATATATATATATATATATATATACACATAGACACACACACATATAGATATATTTATATATACATACACACTCACACACTCACAAACACACACTCTCACCACCACTCTCACACCACTCTCATGACACCAATACCACCACCACTCTCATTCCTCTACACACACACACAAATTCAAATATATACACACATATATATATATATATATATATATATATATATATATATATATATATATATATATACATATATACACACACACACACACACACACACACACACACACATATATATATATATATATATATATATATATATATATATATATACCATTCTATATATAAAAATCTCTAATTAATCCTTAACCTAGATTTCTAGGAGAACCTACAAATTCTAGGGCAAAGTGTGGAGAATCATCTCCTCTCCATTTATTGTGAAGAAATTAAATGCAAAAGAGGAATAAATGATGAATTAAATGCATACCTAGAATAGGTTTTGCTTGAGGAAGAAAAGAGCTTTGAAAGAAATGAAATTTGAGAGAGAGAGAGAGAGAGTTTGCTTTGTGGAGAAGAAAGAGGGGGGGTGCTCACCTTGTTGGCCGGCCTTGGGGGGGGGGGATATTGGGTTTGGGTGGTGATCCAATAAGCCCCCAAACCCAATAGACTTAGTTTGGGTTCGGTTTGTTTCGGTTTGGTTCGGTTTGTTTCTAATTAACCAATTAAGCCTCTAAAATGACTAATTAAGCCATGGAAGTTGGGTTTATGGTTTCTAACCTAATTAGGATGGTATGTGGGCCATGCCCAGCTAGTATGTGGGTCCCACTAGTGTTCAGACTACCCGGGTCTCCAACTTAAGTCCGAATTGGATAAAATCCAAACCAAATCAAATAAATCCTTAAAAATCATATAAAATCAAATAAAATTCCTAAAAATTATAAAACTTTAAAAATGACGAAAATACCCCTAATTTGAAAACTGGGGGTGACAAATCTACCTCCTTAAAAAATTTTGTCCTCGAAATTGAATGAGAACTAACACAGCAATCATGAATAGAACAAAGAAAAAAAAGATAGAATTTTTACCTCAAGGCTCGAAGAGATATGGGAATCGCTCCCGCATGTCGTCCTCCCTCTCTAAGGTGGACTCACCTGGAGAGTGGTGTCTCCATGCAACGCGAACCAAGGGAATGACCTGGTTCCGGAGCACCTTCTCTCTTCGGTCCAAGATCTCAACCGGCTTCTCTGGATAGCTGAGTGTCGATCCCACTTCGATCTCTGAGTGGTCCAAGACGTGACTGGGATCTGCCACGTACCGTCTCAGCTGCGATACGTGGAACACGCAGTGCACTCCCTCTAGTGCGGGCGGTAACTCCAGTCGGTAAGCCACTGCACCGACCCTGCCCAAGATACGGAATGGTCCGATGTATCGTGGACTAAGCTTTCCACCGCCACCAAAACCAATCGTGCCACGCGTCGGAGAAATTCGCAGAAACATAAGATCATCAACCTAGAACAAAAACACAAGACTTAAAGCTTGATCTAAAACAATCACAATCAGACTCAAATACTAGAAAAATCTAAACTATACCTCAAACTCCAACGGCCTCCGGTGGCTATCAGCCCAATGCCGCTGCCTATCCTGCGCCACCCGAAGTCGATCCCTGATAACCCTGACCTTCTCTGCAGCATCCACTACCATCTCAGGGTTAAGCAAAACCCTCTCGTCGACTTCATCCTAAGACAAGGGAGTACGACACCTCCATCCGTATAGAGCCTCGAAAGGTGACATCTCTATACTGGCTTGGTAGCTGTTGTTGTAAGCAAACTCTACCAAGTGAAGGTGGTCCTCCCAAGATCCCCCGAAGTCCAAGACACAGGTACGCAGCATATCCTCGAGGGTCTGAATCATCCTCTCCGACTGCCCGTCTGTCTGGGGGTGGTATGCGGTACTGAACTTGAGCGATGTGCCCAAGCTAAGCTGTAAACTCCTCCAGAAGTGGAAAGTGAATCGGCTGTCCCGATCCGAGACTATACTCACTGGAACCCCGTGCAATCGGACTATCTGCCGCACGTATATCTCGGCCAACCTCTCCGTAGACAAACCCACCTTGAAAGGCAAAAAGTGGGCCGATTTGGTCAATCGATCAACAATGACCCAAATCGCATCCTTCCCTCCTGGAGAGCGCGGAAGCCCAGATACAAAGTCCATAGTGATATGCTCCCACTTCCACTCAGGAATGGGTAGTGGCTGGAGCAATCCACCGGGTCTCTGCCTCCCGGCCTTCACCTGCTGGCACACCAAGCATCTCGAAACGAACTGAGCCACCTCACGTTTCATGCCATACTACCAAACATGCTGTCTCAAGTCTCTATACATCTTGTTGGCTCCTGGATGCATAAAGTACTGAGAACGGTGCGCCTCCTGAAGAACCTTCTCCCGAAGTCCTCCGCTCGGCACGCACAATCTGGTACCATGCCTCAACGACCCATCCCCCGCTATAGAGAACTCATCCAACAGTCCTGCCTGGACCTGCTCCCTGCTGACTCTCAGAGCCTCATCCTCAAACTGAGCTGCCCTGACTCTGTCCATCAGCTCTGACTGCACCTGGAGACCCCACATCTGTGCCTCGAACCCTGGAACTATCACCTCTATTCCCAAGCTCTCCAGATCTGCCAGAAGGTGACGATCCATCGTCAAACACATGGCCACGGGATACCTGCTCAAAGCATCCGCGACCACATTGGCCTTCCCCGGATGGTACTGTAAGGATATATCAAAATCCTTCATCAGCTCTAACCATCGCCTCTGCCTCATATTCAGCTCCTTCTGGGTAAACACGTACTTCAAGCTCTTGTGATCAGTATAGATCTCAACTCTCTCTCCGTACAGATAGTGTTTCTACAGCTTCAAAGCAAAGATGACCGCTGCCAGCTCCAGATCGTGGGCAGGATAGTTCCTCTCATGAGGACGTAACTGCCTAGATGCATAGGCAATCACCTTCCCGTGCTGCTGAAGCACACAACCCAAATCCCGTCCTGAAGCATCACTGTAGATCGTATAACCACCAGATCCAGATGGAAGCGTCAAGATAGGAGCTGTAGTCATCCTCGCCTTCAGCTCCTCGAAGGCGTCCTGGCACTCCTCGGACCAAACAAACTCCTCGTTCTTCCTGGTAAGGCGGGTCATCGGCTGGGCAATCCTGGAAAAGTCCTGTACGAACCTCCGATAATAACCTGTCAGACCCAGAAAACTCCGAACCTCTGCTAATGAGCTCGGCGTCGACCAGGACTCCACCGCAGAAATCTTCTTCGGATCCACTGAAATCCCCTCGCCAGAGACAACATGGCCTAGGAACTCCACGCGATCCAAGAAGAACTCGCACTTGGACAGCTTCCCATACAGCTGCTCCCTCTTAAGAGTGTCCAACACAATCCTCAGGTGCTCCTCGTGCTCCTCTGGTGTCTTCGAATAGATAAGAATGTCATCAATGAAGACCACCACGAACTTGTCAAGGTACTGATGAAATATCTTGTTCATCAAGTTCATGAATACCGCCGGGGCGTTGGTCAACCCAAACGGCATGACGGTATACTCATACTGGCCATAGCGAGTCCGAAAGGCAGTCTTCGGAATGTTATCCCGCTTCACCTTCAGCTGATGGTACCCGGTACGCAAGTCGATCTTCGAGAACACTCTCGCCCCGCTCAACTGGTCGAACAAGTCATCAATCCTTGGCAAAGGATACTTGTTCTTGATGGTAAGGTTGTTGAGCGCCCTGTAATCAATATACAGACGTACCGTACCATCCTTATTGGGGACGAAAAGAACTGGCGCGTTCCAAGGTGAAGAACTAGATCGAATAAAGCCCTTGTCCTCCAGCTCGTCGACTTGTTTCTTCAGCTCCTCTAACTCACTGTTGTTGATTCTATAGACGTGCTGGAAGATAGGCTCAGCGCCCGGCACTAGGTCTATAGAAAACTCAACATCACGATCTGGCGGCATCCTGGGCAGCTCCTCGGGAAAGACATCCAAGAACTCAGCAATAAGTGGATGTGGCAACATCGGCCCCGCCAACAATGCTCCATAGAATCCATCTCCCTGCTCCACTGCACCCCTGGTGAACTCATACTCCGGCTCTCCCGACGGCCTAAACAGAATCATGTCCCCTCTTTAGTCGATGCTAGCGTGGTGCATGCTCAACCAATCCATACCGAGTACCATATCGTAACTCGGAAGTGGCATTACGAGCAAACACGCACTCAGCTTCCGGCCTCTCAAAGAAACTCTCCGCCCCTTGCAAACATTATTAACTAGGATGATGCCATTCCCAGTCATAATCTTGCAAGTCCTACCAAGATACTCAGCAATGATATTGTGCCTAAGAGCAAAAGAAACAGACACAAAACTGTGCGTAGCACCAGAATCAAACAAGGCTAAAGCTGGAAAAGAATCTAGCAGAATAGAACCTGCGACTACATCTGCAATAGGCTCCATCTCCTCGGCTGTAAGAGCAAAGGCTCTACCCTGACCACCCCACTGCTGGTGGTGCTGAACAAACCGCTGCTGCTGGGTCGGAAGTGGACCCCTCTGCTGCACTGCAGGTACTCTCGCCGGTGCCTCCTGAGCTGCTACCGCTCCACGGGCTACCCTGCGAGGGTTCACAGGACAATCCCTCAACTGATGTCCAGCCTCCCCGCAATAGAGGCACAAGCCCAGCCTCTTTCGGCAGACCTCCTAGATGTGACCGGGCTTCTTGCAGAAGCCGCAAGGAGCCCCATGCTGTGCCTGCCTCTGCTGAGTGTGCTGCACCTGCTGCTGAACCGGTGCTCTGGCCGGAACCTGCGGCTGGTGATTGTAGGCCTTTAAAAATGACAGTCACGCTGAGTTGATCAGGACAGAGTCAAAAGTCACGCTCAGTTGATCCAGACAATATTTACAAATCACGCTGGGGAGACAGCTCATCATTTGTCAGAGAGTAATTATGACTGACAGCACAACAGTCGAAAAATGTCTCTTCGTATGCCACGTATGCACAGAATTCGAGAGATCACAGCCGTCTATTGCGTGATTTTCGAAATCTTCTTCAGCAAGACTCAACCTTCGTCAAGTTGGCGTACCAAAAGAGCTTCTTGTCATTTAATGTGACTGACAAAAGCAATCACTACCAGAGATTTTGTGTCAGTCGAGGCACGCTGAATCAAGACAGCTGGCAGTTCTATCCCAAATCTGCGTGTATTCTGAAGTTTTCTTCCTCAAGTCTGCGTGGATTCTGAAGTTTTCTTCATCAAAGTCTGCGTAGATTCTGAAGCTTCTTGCCCCAAGTTTGCGTGGATTTTAAAGCTTTCTACCCCGAGTCTGCGTGGATTTCGTCTTCACCAAGTCTGCGTGGATTCTGAAGCTTCTTGCCCCAAGTTTGCGTGGATTTTGAAGCTTTCTACCCCGAGTCTGCGTGGATTTCGTCTTCAACAAGTCTGCGTAGATTTCATCAAATTGGAGTACGTGGCAGCCATGCCACTGATCTCTCGCCTGCGTGTCCTGTAACTTGCACACGACTCATGCATGATTGCCATGTGTCCAACAGTTACAGGCCACGTCCAGTAACTGCTCACAACCTTGCGTATATTAAATTCTGCGTGATTTTCAACTAAGCACAGGCTGTGAAGACAGTTATCTTTTCAGTTATTATTTTTGACTCTATAAATAGAGTTCTTTTTCTTATTCATTGTACGGATACATAGTTATCTACTGTCAAAATTTTGAGAGCTTTTTTTCTTCGCATAGTCCAAGGGATAAAGTGATCATCTTCTAGATCAGATTCCCACAGTTGTAATTTTTCCAGATACACAATAAATAAAGGAATTTATTTATGGAAAACAGTGATGCTGGAAAGAACGATGCTGAAGCTGAGGGCGCTTAGCAGCCCCCGCGCTGCTAGTAGCCCCCGAGAAAAGATCACGCTCGTAATTTTTCCAGTTGACTGGTCAACTCTGGTCAACTCTAGGTCAACCCTAGGTCAATCCTAGGTCAATGGTGACTAACAGTTGACTTTTGGTCAACTGTCCAAGTTTAATAGAATTTGGGAGTAAATTGGGTAAAGTGTTGACCCATAGTTGACTTTTGGTCTAAAAAGTCAACCGTGGTCAACCAAGGTCAAGACTAGGTCTAGACGATTATTTCTAATCATTACCAACCCTTAAAACCCATATCCAAGCCTATCTTGGACTCCTAAACCCGTATCTTGGCCGTAGGCCAATATCCTAATTTACCCTTTTCTAAGGTAAATTTCTAGCCTAGGTGAAAGCCAAGTTAGCCTACCTACGCTTGGTATTTTGACTCGTGCTCCCTAGGGTAGTAAGATACTAGCATATACATATATTACCTACCAAGATACCTAGGTAAAGTGGACGTCTAGTCCATCTTACGACATATTTTCGGTATCTTGAATATCTCAAGATACGTAATGGTACGGTGCGATACCGACGCCCTACAACCCCGATTTCAACTCGGGAGCCTACCCGCAAAGTCTAATTTATATAATCTGGGTCTCCCCCAAGTTTTATCTCATTTCGACACTCGGGGCTCAAATTCACTCTCTAACTCGATTTCTCCTATATTGTATTCCTACACTTCTACTTCTCATTCTCCTTCTAAATCCTATTCCTCTAATTCTTCTTCTTCCAACTCTTCCTCTCATTCCAAATCTCCTTTCTCTCATACTTCCCTATTCTTTCTCTTCCTAACTTCTTCTTACTCTTCCTTCTAATTTCTTCTTCCTATTCTTCTTCTAACTTCTTCTAAACTTCTTCTAATTTTCTTCTTCTCTTCCTCTAATCTCTTATCTCAACTTCTTCTTATCTTTTCCTTAATCTTCTTCTCTTATTCTTCTTCTAATTCTAACTATATATATATATATATATATATATATATATATATATATATATATATATATATATATATATATATATATATATATATATGGGGGTTAAGGGGGGGGGGGGTTAAAATGGGACTTAAAAGGGGGTTTTTTGGGGGGGGGACTGCTGCTGTAGCCAATGCTACAACAGCTGCTACTGCTGACCTGCTGCTGTTGCAGCTACTTGCTGCTGCTACTGTTCTTCCTGCTGCTGCTGCAGCAGTCCTTCTTCTTCTTCTTCTTCTTCTTCTTCTTCTTCTTCTTCTTCTTCTTCTTCTTCATCTTCTCACTTCCTCCTATCTCTCCTCTCTATATATATATCTATATATATAATATATCTATCTAGATATCTATATATATCTATCTATATATCTATCTATCTATCTATCTATCTATCTATCTATCTATACATATCTATATACACAAACACACACACATCTATCTACATATATATAAATACACACACACACACACACACACACACACACACACACACACACACACACACACACACACACACACACACACACACACACACACACACATATATATATATAGACACACACATATAGATATATTTATATATACATACACACTCACACAAACACTCACACACTCACAAACACACACTCTCACCACCACTCTCACACCACTCTCATGACACCAATACCACCACCACTCTCATTCCTCTACACACACACAAATTCAAATATATACATATATATATATATATATATATATATATATATATATATATATATATATATATATATATATATATACCATTCTATATATAAAAACCTCTAATTAATCCTTAACCTAGATTTCTAGGAGAACCTACAAATTCTAGGGCAAAGTGTGGAGAATCATCTCCTCTCCATTTATTGTGAAGAAATTAAATGCAAAAGAGGAATAAATGATGAATTAAATGCATACCTAGAAAAGGTTTTGCTTGAGGAAGAAAAGAGCTTTGAAAGAAATAAAATTTGAGAGAGAGAGAGAGAGAGAGAGAGAGAGAGAGAGAGAGAGAGAGAGAGAGAGAGTTTGCTTTGTGGAGAAGAAAGAGGGGGGGTGCTCACCTTGTTGGCCGGCCATGGGGGGGGATATTGGGTTTGGGTGGTGATCCAATAAGCCCCCAAACCTAATAGACTTAGTTTGGGTTCGGTTTGTTTCGGTTTGGTTCTAATTAACCAATTAAGCCTCTAAAATGACTAATTAAGCCATAGAAGTTGGGTTTATGGTTTCTAACCTAATTAGGATGGTATGTGGGCCATACCCAGCTAGTATGTGGGTCCCACTAGTGTTCAGGCTACCCGGATCTCCAACTTAAGTCCGAATTGGATAAAATCCAAACCAAATCAAATAAATCCCTAAAAATCATATAAAATCAAATAAAATTTCTAAAAATTCACTACTAAAATACTCCACTTTACCGACGGAAGTTTAGCGACGGACGGATTCCGTCGCTAATAGCGACCAATTTCCGACATCTTAGCGACGGAGTAGCGACAGACAACATAACATAATTTTTTCCAATTTTAAATGTAAAAATTTGTCGGGTTTCCGTCGCTAAGTCGACGAACGTTAGCGACGGATTCTTTTTCGTCGCTTATTCGTCGTAAATGTTGGCGACAAAATCTTTAAAACATTGGCGGGAACTTTAGCGACTAACTGGCGACGGATATATCCGTCGAAAAAATCTTTTAATTGGCGACGGTTTAGCGACTAATTTATTCCGTCGCTATTCCGTCGCTAGTTTCTGTCCCCAAACTTAAATTGAACCGACGGAGGGGAATTTTTCATTCCCCCCAAAACTCTCTCTCTCTCTCGCGGCTCTCTCTCTCTCGCGCGCGGCTCTCTCTCTCTCTCGCGCGGCTCTCTCTCTCTCTCTACAGGTATCTCTCTCTCTCTCTCTCTCTCTCTCTCTCTTTCTCTAATTTTGGGTTTTGGGGCCGGGGGGGGAGTGGGGGGGGTCGGCTTCGCGGGGGGTGGAGAGGGCGGGGGGGGGTGGTGAATGGGGTCAGGGGGTCGGGGGGGTGTGGGGAATGGGGGCAGGGGGTGGAGGGGTGGGGAATGAGGGTTAGGGGGTTGGGGGGTGGGGAATGGGGGCAGGGGGGTCGGGGGGTGGGGGGTGGAGAGGGCAGGGGGGTCGGGGGGGTGTTGAATGGGGGCAGGGGGGTCGGGGGGGAGGGTCAGGAATGGGGGCAGGGGGGTCGGGGGGCGGGGGGTGGGGGGTGGAGAGGGCAGGGGGGTCGGGGGTCCTGTGGGACACCTATTGGACATGACACCGACACTCCAGAATACGTTAAGACACGACATGTATTGAATACAATATGGTTACTCGAAAATACATTAAGACACCCAAAATTGGTGCCGAATCGTCGCAGTGTCCCCCTATTATGTCGTGTCGTATTTGTGTCCGTACAACAGTGTGCTTCTAGTAAGATATTCCAGGATAGGTATGGGTTATCTTGTACTTCTTTGATCTGGGTAGTTATTTGTTGAGTATGATGAGTTATTTATGTGTCATCTCTTCCATCATGGGTATGATCTTGTTCTTTATTTGGGTATTCTTTCATCATGTTTGAATAGATGGTGTACATGATGTCAAGTATGAAGGATTTGTAGTAAGTAGATTTTGTCATTCTTCAATGTGAGGTTGGTCTTGTTGAGAATAACTTAATAATTATTTGTTTTCCAATACCAAAAAAATCCGATACTTCGATCCGATACCGCCGATACTACCGATATCGCCGATACCAATACTAGATTGCTTAGACTTATATTGCAAGGTAACTAGATACAAGTTATGATACAATGTAAATGCAAGTATACATGTTAGCTAGATAGCTTAGACTTATATTGCAATCTCCTATTCACACGAGTATTGATATCGCCGATGCCAATACTCGTAGGAATATATAGTCCGATACCGATTCCGATACCGATACTTTGAACCTTGATTTAAATACATGTTAGTATAGTGTCTTCACATATATGTTAAGAGTATATACATGATTAGCAAGGTAACTAGATACAAGTTATGATACAATGTAAATGCAAGTATACATGTTAGCTAGATAGCTTAGACTTATATTGCAATCTCCTATTCACACGAGTATTGATATCGCCGATACCAATACTCGTAGGAATAGTCCGATACCGATATACATTGTAGAGCTCTGTTTTGCTATTCTGGACATGTTGTGACCTGTGCTGTTCTAAATAGGAGCCAGACACACTCCTGAGACGGGGGAGTATGTATAGTGATGTGGATTCTTACTAACTTATCATGTGAACCCATTTATGGGCCCTTCATTGAACCTTCTCATGTGCAACTTTCAGTCCATTCACAGTTCCCTATATTGTACTCTACATCACCTAGTTCACTTATATCTAACATCCTAACCCTAATCCAAATTTATGAGTATCGGTATCGGGCTATTCTTATGTTTAGTTTGTCTTACGATACAGATTTTCACATCCAAATTGAGGATGAGTCGTTATTTTGTTGATCGTACATGGATGTACAAACGGCAACACGAGAGTAGAATTGGTGTGAGTGACGATTTTCAGGCAGGCGTGGAAGTATTTCTTAATTATGCAATGAGCAAATCTCAGTACATGGACGGTAACAAAATTAAGTGTCCATGTGTTAAATGTCACAATAGACGTTACGAAGAAGTGGTGACTGTGAGAGATCATTTGACCCGTAAGGGTTTCGTACGTAATTACGGCCTGTGGTCATCGCAAGGTGAACTATATTCGAAAAGACAGGCTGCGGAAGCTGCTACTTATGCTTTTGATGATAATGCTGCAACGGATGTCATCGAAGACCACGGATGCTCTGTTGATTATGGAGATCTGCAGAACCTTGCACGAGATATGGTGTATGATGCGGCAGGGCCTAATTTTGATCCGGAGGATCCTAATCCCGAGGCGAAGGAGTTCTATGACATGTTTCAGGACGCAGATACTTCTCTATATCCTGGTTGTGAGACTCATTCCGCACTGTCAGTGACGATGCGGTTGTTGAACATAAAGTCTGATTTTAACTTGCCACAAGCTTGCTATAATCGGATCACAGAAGTAATCAAGAAGGTGTTACCGAAGGAATCAAAAGAGCTACCAAAAAACTTCTACAAGTCAAAGATGATGGTCCAACAACTGGGACTGGGGTACGAGAAGATAGATTGTTGTCGCAACGGATGCATGTTGTACTACAAAGAGAATTGCGTATCAGAAAGTTGCAGCTTCTGTAATGCGGATCGTTACAAGCCAGTACAGGGAAAAGGAAAGTCGACTAGAAAACGACGTCCTTACAAGTATATGCATTACTTGTCGATCACGAAGCGCTTGCAGAGGATGTATATGTCTCTAAATACAGCAGAACACATGACGTGGCACAGCGAAGAACGCATAAAGGACGAAGGAGAATTGTCACATCCTTCGGATGGAGAGGCGTGGAAACATTTTGATTTGTGTCATCCAGATTTTGCTGCAGAGCCTAGAAATGTACGCCTGGCGCTATGTGCTGATGGCTTCGCCCCTTTCGGACAGTCGGGATCTCAGTACTCATGCTGGCCGGTCATTCTTACCCCTTACAATCTGCCACCATGGATGTGTATGAAGACTCCTTATATGTTTCTGACAGCTATCATACCCGGTCCTAAAAATCCGACGAAGAACATCGATATATATTTACAGCCGTTGGTGGATGAGCTGAAACAGCTGTGGGAGATCGGCGTCACGACCTATGATATTTTTAGGAAACAGAACTTTCAGATGAGAGCTTCACTCATGTGGACAATCAATGATTTTCTAGCATACGGTATGCTGTCGGGATGGAGTACGCACGGCAACATGTCTTGTCCGATATGCATGGAAAATAGTAAGGCGTTCCGCCTTAGGCATGGAGGAAAAACTTCTTTCTTTAACTGTCACCGTCAATTTCTGCCCGCGACCCATCCTTGGAGAAAGAATAAGGACGCGTTCAGATATGGAAAACAAGAATTTTCTCAACCTCCTGCCAGATTTTCGGGATACGATATTTGGGAAGCTGTAAAGGAATTGCCCACCGCAATGGAAGATCCATCGAACCATCGTGTCGAGGGGTTCGGACAAAGCCATAACTGGACCAAACGGAGTATCTTCTGGGACTTGCCTTATTGGAAAGATAATCTTATAAGGCATAATCTTGATGTCATGCATATCGAAAAGAACGTGTTCGATAATGTCTTCAATACCGTCATGGATATTAAAGGAAAGACGAAGGACAATCCAAAAGCAAGACAAGACATAGCCGAGATATGCAAGCGTCCTCATCTGAACTTGATACAAAGGGGTGCTGGTGGACAATTAAGTAAGCCTATAGCGCCATACACATTGAGCAAGGAAGATAGATTAATAATCTGCAAGTGGATATCTAATTTAAGATTTCCCGACGGCTATGTTTCGAATTTGTCTAGATGCGTTGATCTCAATGAACGCAAGCTAACGGGAATGAAGAGTCACGACTGCCACGTGTTTATGGAAAGATTACTGCCCATTGCTTTGAGAGAGTTGTTGCCTTCTGCTGTATGGGTTCCGTTGGCCGAGCTGTCTACATTCTTCAGGGATATCTGTTCAACTAAGCTGACGGTGCAACATATGGTACAACTTGAGGAGAAGATTGTCTTAACAATCTGCAAGTTAGAGAAAATATTTCCACCGGGCTTTTTCGACAGCATGGAGCATCTACCGATTCATCTAGCATACGAAGCCCGTGTCGGTGCATCTGTTCATTATCGATGGATGTACCCCTTTGAAAGGTAAATAAAAATCGATATAATTTAAGTAAAATTTAAGTGGATTTTACAATTCATTGTTAATTCTTAAGATAATTTGTCTCTTTAGGTACCTACACCATCTAAAGAAGAAAGTTGGCAACAAGGCTCATATAGAGGCTTCGATATGCGAATCATATCTTATCGAGGAGGTGTCAAATTTCTGCTCCATTTATTTCGATACTCATGTCGAGACAAATCGAAATAGACCTCAAAGGAATGAAGAAGACGTTGAGGATGGAGGTATATTCAATTTAAGGGGCAAGCCTATTGGGGCTAGTAAGAAACGGTGGTTGACCGACGATGAGTATGATACCGCTCACCGATATGTCTTGTTAAATTGTGACATACAAGAAGTGAGAGATTTGGAGAAGTAAGTGACTACGCCTCGTTATAATCTCTAATTTGGTGAATTAAGTGACTACACTTATTTTTATTCTCTCTAACAGTGTATTTAGAGGTGAAGTCAAAATGAGGACACCATATATTACAGATGAGGGACTTCAAAGAGAGGTTGATTGTACCTTTCCGTCCTGGTTTCGTAAATACGTAAGTAACTGAGATAATATGTTATGCGGCTACCATTAAAATATATACAGCTAAAATATTTAAATTATCAATACATGTTTACAGGTTTTATTGCCTGAAACAACACTCATAAATGAGAGCATTCGTTATTTGGCATTGGGACCGAAGAAGCATGCAAAGACTTTGTCAGGCTATGTCGTTAATGGCTTCAAGTTTAAGTCAACTCAGCATGCTATAAATGCCGAATTTCTCAATGACGGCTTCGATACCAAGAATTCTGGTGTTTGCATAAGAGGCATCATCTATGACGACGAGCCGGACTTTGACTATTATGGAGTACTTCGGGAGATTGTAGATTTACAATATAGTGCCCCATATGATATGCATATTGTGATGTTCAAATGTGAGTGGTTCGATACGAGACCAAATATCGGTTGGAGAATCGATAAACAATTTGGATTCGTCGATATAAATCATCGCAGGAGGTATAGAGGGTCCGACACGTTTGCGATAGCAAGTCAGGCTGTTCAAGTCTACTATACAAGCTACCCAAGGCGTCGTAGAGATCGATTTGACTGGTGGGCAGTATGCAAGATTAAATCTAGAAATACATTCAACGTTGGAGACCCAGCATACCAAGAGGACCAGATCGAGAAGCCCCAATACATGGGACAACAGTCGGATACCATGGACGTGGAAGATGTCGATATACCTCATGCTGAGGAAAATAGAGGAGAGGAAGAGGTTGATATACAAGACTTAGCTGTCAACTAGGGGAGAAAGAGGCGTCTTGTCCCAAGTATTGAGCCTGAAGAAGAAGTAGAAGAAGAAGAAGAAGAAGAAGAAGAAGAAGAGGATGAGGATGAGGATGAGGATGATGATACAGATGAAGTCGACGATGAGGATGATGATATAGATGAAGTCGACGATGAGAATGAGGATGAGAACGATGACGATGACGATGAGGACGAGGACGATAACGATGATTAGATTAAATATCGGTATATATTAGAAGCACTTACAACTTAGTGAATTCAGTTTAGACGGACACATTCTTATTTCAGTTTATGTTTTTGTCGTTCGATCATCGACTTATTGTATGATTTTATTTTTACAGATGGCACTCTTAGTTCTTATTGTCTTGACGGCACTCGCCGCCCTGCTGCTGGTATATATATTTTAGTTCAGTTTTATATTCATTTATACTTCTATATTGTTAATTATATTTATGTGTTCTATTTACAGGTCATGGTCACTACCACTCGTGCTGCTGGCAGTGGCCGTGGACGTGATGGTAGTGGTGCTGGTGGTGGCGGTACTGGCCGTGGTAGGCGTGGTGGTAGCGGCACTGGCCGTGGACGTGATGGTAGCGGTCGTGGTGGTAGCGGCACTGGCCGTGGACGTGATGGTAGCGGTCGTGGTGGTAGCGGTCGTGGTCGCCTTCCACATTCCCCGGATATAGAGTCCTCCGATCCCGACCTGGAGAGCCCGGCCACAGACTCTTCCCGCCGTCGATCTACCGAGGCGCTACCTTCATCTTCATCGAGGCCTGAGACTCCATCCGCTAGCGGATCCGTTCCGCCCCCGGATGCACCAGCGGGTACACCATCAGTTACTGCAGGGTGGGCTCCGGAGTACCCCCGGATTCAGCTTCATCCTGCTATCGGTGAGTACATCCGCGGACCCGCGGATCCTCCGACGCCTCCAGAGAGGCCGATAGGCGAGAACCGACGAGAGCTATGGCCCGCGGGTGATACGTAAGTAAATTTAAGTTAATTTATTAAATTTGTTTCATTTATTCAAGTTAATAATCCAGTCTTTGCTTCTTTGTAGGTTTTTCCCGTATGATGCTGCCCGGATACTCGGACAAATTATCCGAGAAAACTACCATGGCCCCTACCTCAATTTTTCTGAGGTGCCTCAGAACATGCAGTACGTCTGGCTCGAGGAGATGAAGGTATATATATATCTTTTGGTTAATTATTAATTATTCTTTAATCCACTAATTTTTTAATTACGTGATAATTTAATTTGTATGTCAGACGACGTTCTGGTGGCCCCCCCATCGCGAGGAGTTGATTCGCAAGGCCTACAAAGCCGCCGCCGGGAAGAAGATACGGGATGCGGTGTACGACGTTCGTACGGTGCATTCGAGGAAGAAGTGGCTCCGGGAGGAGTACTACGAGCAGATGTTGGATAAGATGAATACTGCTCAGTACAGGGAGAAATTAGAGAAAGCGAAGGCGAGCAGACAGGCCGCTGGTCTGCATACGGGAGGTTCAAGGGCCCACGCAGCGACGCGTGCAGATTTGGTGAGATACCGCAAATTCATTTCACTATTAAATTCGGTACTATTAATATACGTAGTTAATTAAATTCGACGTATATTTCGTATGCAGGCACAACGGGCGGTAAAGGAGGGGAGAGAGCCGGAGTCGGTCACCGCCTACGATGTATTCCTGCATACACACAAGAGGCGGGCAGACGGGAGCTTCGTCGACGCGAGGGCCCAGGCGACTGATGTAAGTAATTACGTTTATGAGATTTATATTAGAAATATAATTATTGTTAACTTAATTAGGTGAACGTAGGATTCAAATTATAACTTAGGGAAACATAGGATTTAGATTATAACTTAGGAAAACTTATAGTATAAACACATTCATTGGATAGGCTGCATATCGTGAGGCCCTTAGTCAGATTGAGCCCCCTGCCGAGGTTGTCGGCGAAACGACGCCCACCCAGACGCCCTCTTCTATGGCCGCTCGCTACGACGACGTGTTCGTAGAGTCTGTCGGCGGCTTTAATAAAGGGCGCGTCTACGGCGTAGGTTCCCTGGCGGCGTCGTTGCAGGGCGCGACTCCGAGATATCCACCGCCCCCGCCTCCTCCCGCGCCTCCGTCGGACGATATGAGGAAGCAGCTTGCGACTCTCACCTCCGATATGTCGGAAATGCGGAGTCTAATGTCGGATGTGCTGGAGCGCCTTCCGCGTCCTTCTTCTGCTCCCGGTCCAGATCCGTCTGCTCCCGGTCCGTCTAGTGCGGTTGCCGGTCCTTCCGACCCTGGACGTTATTCATTTGACCGTTCTGCCGAGGTCCGCCTGGTACCGGATACTGCGCTCATTGGGCTCATGGAATTGATGTCGCCAGAGCAGCTCCGCACGCTTCCAGAGCATGTGTTGTCCCAGGTGCCGGCGTACATGGTGGAAGAGTACATCCGCAGAGCCGAACGACGACGCGATCCATCTCAATGATATTTGTACTGTTTTTGGATATTTGTACTATTTTTGGATTTTGAATTCTGGATATTTTGGAAGCGTACATGAATGTTTGGATATTATGAATTTGTGTATTTGTGTTTGGATATTTGTACATAGATGTTTGGATATTTCTGTTTGATATTGGATATTATGAATTTGGATATTTAGATATTTGTTGATCGTACATGGATGTTTGGATATTGGATATTATGAATATGTGTAATATTTACGAAAAGGAAATAGAATGTTTCTGTAATTTTTTTTATTAATGTTGCATTTAGCGACGGACTAGCGACTACTTAGCGACGGATATATCTTTTTAGCGACCGATGAGCGACATACTAGCGACGGATAATCCGTCGCTAACTGGGTTATATAAATATTTGCAGTTACCGACGGACGAGCGACGGATAATCCGTCGCTAACTGGGTTATATAAATATTTGCAGTTACCGACGGGTTACCGACGGGCGAGCGACGGATAATCCGTCGCTAACTGGGTACAATTAATATTAGCGACGAAATATCGACTACCTAGCGACGGCAAATCCGTCGACATGGTTCTGGAAATATGGTAGGTTTCCAGAACCATGTCGACGGATAATGGGTCGCTAATCCGTCGCTAATCTGTCGAGGATGACGACGGACTAGCGACGGCCTAGCGACCCATTATCCGTCGACATGGTTCTGGAATTATGGAAGCTTTCCAGAACCAGGCCGACGCCCTATCCGTCGCTCATCCGTCGCTATAACGTCGAGGGTAACGACGGAATAGCGACGGAATAGCGACTGATTTTGCGTATCAGGAACCTCTCTGATACGCTTTTACCGACCTATTTACGACGGCTTAGCGACGGATATTTTAATATTATATGGCATGTAAACCGACGGGAACAAGTCGCTAATCCGTCGCTAATCCGTTGAAAGGCAACCGTCGGTAATCAGTCGCTAGTCCGTCGGTTAATCATTTGTCCGACGGCTTAGCGACGGACCAATTTTAGCGACGACGTTTTTTCCGACGGCCATTTTCATCAAATATCCGTCGCTATGCCGTCGGTAATTTATATTACCGACGGATTCGCGACGGATCTGGCCGTCGCTAAATGGACAACTTTTGGTAGTGATTGTAAAACTTGAAAAATGACGAAAATATCCCTAATTTGAAAACTGGGGGTGACAGCCCTCCCCCTCGACGCCGGAGCCCTCGCCCACACAGCCATAGCCCTCCTCCTCGACGCCGGAGCCCTCGATCACCCCTCACCTCGTCTCCGCCCACTACGTCGTTCGTCCCGGCCTCACCTGCTTCCTCGTCTGGAATCGCCTCCTCTCGTCTACCGCATCCTCCCCCCACCGTGACAACTCTGGATCCGGATCCGGTGGACGATGAGCATCGGTGGACGACCTCGAGGAGTCCAAGGTTCAGTTGCAGCCCACCTCCTCTAATTTTTTCCTGCACTGAGCCTTGAGAAATTTCTTTGAACACTTACCACACAGTTGCAACGATAGGATACTTACCGCACGATTGATACGGCCAACCAATGAAAAAGACGAAAAGACGGAAAAAGAAACACAAGTACATGAATAGTCACCTGAAAAAGATGCAAAGACGATAACTGATCTTATAATATTCATATTAAAATACGTGCAAAACACGTACATGTTGTCACGCCCCAGAACCAGAATACTGGAGAGCGGAGGAATGACTCAACCAGCTACGTATTACGGGTAGATGAATACCGTATAATATGATCAATGCTGTCTAAAAGACGAGGGGGTGTATACTACATAAAAGTCTCGCTAGGGTCACTTCGCATCTATTGTCTTAATCATTCAAACAAGAAACAGTAATAGAGAATATATAAGATAAAGCAGTAAGGCGTCCCAAACGCTCAGTCAAAATATTCTTGATATATGGCCTTACAAACATAGCCAGATGATGTAGCAAAGTATACACAATTGTTTATCAGTTGCAGCCTGACTTAGTTATAATTATGTAAAAGTAAATACAAGAAAATCCGACTAACATGTCGGTGCCAAACGGCAAAGTATAAAGTAAGTAACAAAACGAATGAGGAAGTAAGGAATCCACTCGAGTCCTCCTGCGATCATTCCTCTAGTATTGACCATCTTGGAGGTGGAAGTAAGCTGAATCCTCGGAGACCGGCTCTAAATCTGGCTATGCAAAACCAGAGAGGTTAGACCTCAAATAGCAAGTACCACAAGGAAGCACGACATAAGAATTAAAACCAGTGATGAGAGTTAAGGATATAATACATAGGTCTCTTCTTGCTACTGGGATTCACACAATATCACGACACTTCAAACCAACTTTCCAACCAAACTAGGACAGAAGTTGACCCGTCGTGCCCTGACATTCTGATCATCTCAGTTAGTAAATAGAGTAGGTACAGTACACAAACAAATCAATTTAAACGGCCATACAACTACTACGGCTTGCTACTGTGAGTTCCAAGTTACCTTAGAATTATGCAATAAAGATTCCTCAGTTCTTACTATGTGCAAGCAAGGCTAGTCTATCCAGTCAATCAATTGCGCCAATCATAAATTAGACAAGTCCCAGCGGAACGTCCCGTCATCAATATACAATAATACAATAAATAATATAAGCAGATACCGTTCCCTGCCCGTGTGGCAGATCTGCAGTATCTGTGGGAACCAGCCGGCCTGTCGGGCACTAATAGTCCCAAAGAGGGCTGCCATGTAAGAACTCGGGAATCCATTCTCTCCATACAATCATTATTTTATTTTACTTAATAGCCTCTATGTTAAGTGAAATCCCATGCCGTGGATCATGGTCATTCAAAATGAGTACTTCCGTACAAGGTACGATATGCCCAACTCTACAACGATACCCGTGCGCTTAGGTTGTAGGTCTTACATAGCGTAATACAACATTCAAAACTAGCCACGGAATAATCATGCCTTGACCATAAGTACACATGCTGCTTCTGTAAAATAAATAAATAAATAAATAAATAAATAAATAAATAAATTGAAGCATGCATGTGCCTGTATGCCAATATTCGGGATCAGCCAGTCGATTACAATGGTTCATAGTTGCTATGAACGTATCTCATTCATTCAATTCAATAAGACGACTAGTCAGTCTCTTAGTTCCAACTAGGAACGCATGATCAATTATTAGTCAAGATAACAATCAATGTCAATTCGTAACAAGGCATGAAAGTCACTATTATTTAGTATGGTCGAGTCTACCACTCTCATGGTTAAATTCTAGTCATTCGGGATATCTATAAATCAATTCACGACACATGGTACATTCCACGTAACAATCTATATTAAAGAAAATATTAACATATCATGATTATATCAAGTTCATGCCAAAAGGCGTAAGAATATAAGAGGAGAATTATCATACCAACATAAAGTGAATAAAGTATAGGGCAATGGGAACACCAAGGTTGAATTACGCCAAGGCTAGTT
>JANAVB010010599.1:611919-689419 GCA_029216955.1 Iris pallida | reverse complement strand
AACACAGCTTCTATATAGATGAAAAACTACTAAGTTTGATAATAATACAAACCAAAATATAAGACTGGAGACAAGGTCCAGTTTAAAGGTACAAACAGCAACTGTGATAATAACCAAACACTAAGTCAAACTAAGCAGCTAAGCAGGATTCCCTGCTGGAATATCCTCAACTGGAGCTCCATAGTACGGGTCACAAAGTATTTCTTCCTCGGTCAAAATACCTACAACGTTATCCTGTCAGGACGGGAGCAAGTACAACCTCTACTACTAAAGTACTGAATGTATAATACAAGAGATGTACAACAGGAACATGGTATGATAAGACTGAAAAATAGACATACTGGAATCAGGGTAAATCATATAAAGCAGAAAATCATGGTATATCTTGATTATCATTTTAAGACACTCTTGTCAATTGTGGCATGTGTACATTATGTATTAAAACTGGAGCAGGTATGAGATCGGTCAATAGGTGCTATGCTAGTTTACTGCAATGTACGTATGTACATTCCACAAGTCCAGAAACTACATTGTTAGTTTACTGCAATGTACGTAAGTACATTCCACAAGTCCAGAAACTACATTCTCAGTTTACTGCAATGTACGTATGTACATTCCACAAGTCCAGAAACCGCACTGCTAGTTTACTGCAATGTACGTATGTACATTCCACAAGTCCAGAAACTACACGATTAGCATACTGCAATGTAAGTGAGTACATTCCACGAGTCCAGTAACTATACTATCAACTCTCTCATAACCCAGTGATCATCATGTAAAAGATACGGGAAATAGTGTAAAGCATGGTGGGAACTGGCAATAGTATGAAACATGTTATGATTTGACTTGCTACTCCAAGGATCAGCATTCACATGGGTTGATTAACATTCTTTTATCACATAACAGTGTTTTAACATTTAACAAAAGACTTGCAACTGGAATAATGGTAATTTACAAGGTTGTCACATGTACTTAACATTAAAAGACAGTAAATGAGTTTGTAGATGTACTTGCCTCTAGCAAAACAAGCTGCGATAAAAGTGCTATGGATGTCTGGTAACTCGTCACTGTAAAAATACATACAATAACTTAGCTTTACACTAAGCTAAAACACTAGGACACTAATCTGGTGCGACACGACTTGTGATTGGGCACTTAGCCAAAATAATGACTTGGCCTAGGAGACCAATGTGGGGTGACACACTATGTTAACTAACTTTCTAGGGTCTTTACACTAGTGAGGGATGGGGTTCAACACGACTAAAACTCCAAATAACACAAAAAGCTACAAGTCGTAATTAATCAATAAATAAATCAGAAGATCATTGTGTTCCAACAATTTTTAAAGTAGACAAAAAGCCTAGTTTTGCATAAAACAAGGTACCAAAACGATCCTTGCTAACTATAGAAATTTATTATAATTTTTCTGGGATTTATTAACCAGTACAAATATTTTATAAAAATCAGTTTTCCTAAGTATACAGAAAGTGAGTTTTTGTTTCATATGCTAAACTAGTGGCAAAACAGTAAATTAATTACTACAAAAATTATACTAAATTAGCCAACTTAACAAAGTATCTAAAAACTATTTTTCCATAATTTTAGCAATACTCTAAGTATTTTTTGAAAATCATAAAACAGCTATGTACAATAATAATTAATTATCTGCGTATTTTGTCCATGTATATAATTTGAACCAAAGTTCAAATACAGGACCCAAGGCCATGAATCAAGTCCAATATGACTTGTACAGGTCTTGAATGTGTGAAAACACATTTGAGCCCAAATACCCATGCTAGGCTTGGACATCAAAATGGTTGCAGTAATTTAAATACAATAAAAATACTAGTTGGTAATAGTGCAAAATATTTATTATTATTTTAATAAGGTAAATTTTATATAAAAGAATATTTACATACCTATGCCAAAAGTACATATATATACACAAGAAAATACCTAATTTGTAAAGTATATATATATATATAATAATATATATACATAGACAAGAAAATATATATACATATACATATGTGTATATATATATATATATAAATACTAACATATATACATAGAATTTACTAACCATAAAATATATATACATATATACATATACTGTTAAAACAGTATATATATACATATATACTAGTATATACATATATATATATATATACATATATATATATATATATATATATATATATATATATATATATAAAACAATAAAAGAAAAGAAAAAAGAAAAAGAAAAAGAAAAAGAAAACAGAAGGAAAGAAAGGGGGGGGGGGGGGCTCGAACTCAGCCCAGCAGCGGGGGGGGGTTTTAAGAAATGCGCGCTGGCCAGTGGGCCAGCTCGTGCTTCGTGTTAGGGGTAGGGTTGGGTTAGTTTTATTAGGTTTTAAATGATTTAAATGATAAAAAAAAATAATATACCACAGTCCTGTGTCCGGACAGTTAGGGACACAGGGTTTCTCGTGTCCGTGCTACGCACGACACGCACAGGTCGAGTTCTACGTGTCCAGACTCACCACTATGTTGCTCGTGTCCAGGCGAACGCTACGCGCGAGTTCGAGACACGCACGACACGAAGTTGGGACTGCAACTTACGTGTCCGAGGTTTGAGGGGAGTTTCGAGGCGGCGAACGGCGAGGAACGGCGTCGGGATGGTAGCGCTCCGGTGGCGCTGCGCCCAGCACGTCAGGGCGAACCGATTGGTGGTGGTGGTTCACGGCGAGGTCGTCGGGATAGGGAGAACGGGGTTCGTCGGAGCTAGGGTTCCGGCGAGGGTGATTGGGGAAGAAGAGAGTCAGGACGGGGTCGTGGTGGTTCTGGGCGGTGTGGGGTGATTCTGGCCGTCGAGGGGGGTCTTTATATAGGGTCTATGGGCGGTGGGAAGTCGGTCGGGACGTGGGGGGGGGCAGCTGGCCGGTCGTCGGCAGCTGTCCGGTCGTCGGGGGGGGGGGGGGTGATTTGGTAATTTGCACAAAAGCCCCTATAGTTTAGGAATTTACACTAAGGCCCCTTACAGAATTAAATGCAAAAAGAAATTTGCATTCCATACATTACAATAATTTAATAATTGCAAACTGTTATAAAACAATTTAAATAATTACAAATCTGTATTAAAACAATTCTAATAATTGCAAATTGATATTAAAATAATTCTAAAAATTACAAAGTGATATTAAAACAATTCAGCAAATTGCAAAATGATATTAAAACAATTTAAAAAATTACAAATCAATATTTTTGTATTAAAAACTCATTTAAAAATCATTTAAAAATTCTAGAAAAATTCATAAAAATCCTAATAATTATTTTAAGGCTAAAATTAACATTAATAATTAATTAGCACTAATTAAAAAAAAATTTGAAAATCAGGGGCTTACAAGTCTTCCCTCCTTGAAAAATTTCGTCCTCGAAATTTACAAGAACTGAAGACACGCGAGGCAACTAACGTTGTAAAATAATTACAGCGATGACTAAGGCTATCTCCTAATGATGGAACGTCTATGAAACAGGTCTACTGGTCAATGGTTTGGTCTCATGGGTGCAGTTACTAAATGATGGTTTGGCATGAGTCTAGTGATAGGTAACTTAATGAGGCACTAGAATCAAACAGTCATATGCAAATAAATCCAACCTGTGGCACCGTCTGTCAAGTATTCTGGCTCTGGCTCTGGGCCCTGCACTGGTACTGCTGCCTGAATGGCTAAAGGGTATGCTCTCCCTGAAGGTCCTCTGGTAAATGGCTTCGCCTTCGGGCACTCCCGAATCATATGGGTGGAAGACCCGCAAGCAAGACACTGGCTCAATTTCTTCCTACAGATGGAGACATCGTGCCCTGGCTTTTTGCAGAAGGCACAAGAGACCCACTTCTGCTGCTGGTGTCCCGGATCTCGGGCAAATGATAACTGATGCTGAGGATGAGCTGGTGGAGAATAGGCCTGCTGGTGCTGGGTAGTCGTCCTCTGCTGGAAAGTCTGGCGCTTGGACGGCCCGTCATGATGTGTGGTAGCTGGCCTCTTGCAAGACAAAAGACGCTCCTCGATACCTCGGGCTCTCTCCAGTAGCTGGTAGTAGTCTGTGATCCCGTTGGCCACTAGTAAGATGCTAATGTCCGGGACAAGACCATGGCAGAATCTGCGAGCCATCTCCTCCGGGTCGGCTACTAAGCTCGGGGCAAAACGACTGAGTCTGCTAAACTCACCTGCGTACTCATCGACTGTACGGCTCCCCTGTTGCAGGTTCTGGAATTGCAATCCCATGGCAACTCTAGCGGTGGTGGAGAAGAACTTCCTCTTGAACTGGATCTTGAATTGCTCCCAGTTTCCTCTGCCGCCAATGAACATCGTCTCATTTCTGAACCAGACCCCTGCCAAGTCTGCTAACAAAAATCCTGCTGCCTCGACCCAAAGGTCGTCAGGTAATCTAGCCCCTATGAGCTTCCTCTCTACGGAATCTAACCAGTCATCAGCTACAACTATGCCTTCCGTCCCAAGAAACTCCTTCGGTTTTAGGTTCATAAAACTCTTGATACTACCTAGCCTCAATTGATGTTCTATAGGTTGCGAGACGGGGGTATGCTGAGTATGATCAGGAGCCCCTGGATCAAAGCCAGTAATTGGGTTCCGTCAAGGGAAACAATAGTCTGGGGAGGTATGATAGGAGGTGGGGGTGGAGGCATCTGGGTCTGCGGGGTAGGAGGTGGTGGAGGTATACCGTCACCTGAGGTGGCGGAATCGGGAGAGTGTGTAGGGTCCATCTATTTATAAAAGACAAAGGAATTATAAGAATAAAGCAAGTAGTCATAAGCAAACAATTTAGTTACACTACCGGTCCTATGCTGTGATGAGTTTTCCTATGTTGCAATCCTAGAATTCCTCTAGGTGTTCTAAATGTCGTTCCTAGTGTTATCTAGTTATCCTTAATTTCTGCAGGCGTGCTTGGTACAGTAACGTAACCAAACAACTTTAGTCAGGACCTTGCATGGGCCGCCAAAAAAAACATGTCACGACCCGTTACCCAAATTGTTGGGCCGGGCCGAGCCATGTCCAGCCTACGCTTAAGATAAAGCGCAGTAAGCTGTTCTAGACAGTCAGGTAATAATGATAAATGTGCTAATAATTAAGATAGTTTAAGAATGATCACAACACAGCTTCTATATAGATGAAAAACTACTAAGTTTGATAATAATACAAACCAAAATGTAAGACTGGAGACAAGGTCCAGTTTAAAGGTACAAACAGCAACTGTGATAATAACCAAACACTAAGTCAAACTAAGCAGCTAAGCAGGATTCCCTGCTGGAATATCCTCAACTGGAGCTCCATAGTACGGGTCACAAAGCATTTCTTCCTCGGTCAAAATACCTACAATGTTATCCTGTCAGGACGGGAGCAAGTACAACCTCTACTACTAAAGTACTGAATGTATAATGCAAGAGATGTACAACAGGAACATGGTATGATAAGACTGAAAAATAGACATACTGGAATCAGGGTAAATCATATAAAGCGGAAAATCATGGTATATCTTGATTATCATTTTAAGACACTCTTGTCAATTGTGGCATGTGTACATTATGTATTAAAACTGGAGCAGGTATGAGATCGGTCAATAGGTGCTATGCTAGTTTACTGCAATGTACGTATGTACATTCCACAAGTCCAGAAACTACATTGTTAGTTTACTGCAATGTACGTAAGTACATTCCACAAGTCCAGAAACTACATTCTCAGTTTACTGCAATGTACGTATGTACATTCCACAAGTCCAGAAACCGCACTGCTAGTTTACTGCAATGTACGTATGTACATTCCACAAGTCCAGAAACTACACGATTAGCATACTGCAATGTAAGTGAGTACATTCCACGAGTCCAGTAACTATACTATCAACTCTCTCATAACCCAGTGATCATCATGTAAAAGATACGGGAAATAGTGTAAAGCATGGTGGGAACTGGCAATAGTATGAAACATGTTATGATTTGACTTGCTACTCCAAGGATCAGCATTCACATGGGTTGATTAACATTCTTTTATCACATAACAGTGTTTTAACATTTAACAAAAGACTTGCAACTGGAATAATGGTAATTTACAAGGTTGTCACATGTACTTAACATTAAAAGACAGTAAATGAGTTTGTAGATGTACTTGCCTCTAGCAAAACAAGCTGCGATAAAAGTGCTATGGATGTCTGGTAACTCGTCACTGTAGAAATACATACAATAACTTAGCTTTACACTAAGCTAAAATACTAGGACACTAATCTGGTGCGACACGACTTGTGATTGGGCACTTAGCCAAAATAATGACTTGGCCTAGGAGACCAATGTGGGGTGACACACTATGTTAACTAACTTTCTAGGGTCTTTACACTAGTGAGGGATGGGGTTCAACACGACTAAAACTCCAATAACACAAAAAGCTACAAGTCGTAATTAATCAATAAATAAATCAGAAGATCATTGTGTTCCAACAATTTTTAAAGTAGACAAAAAGCCTAGTTTTGCATAAAACAAGGTACCAAAACGATCCTTGCTAACTATAGAAATTTATTATAATTTTTCTGTGATTTATTAACCAGTACAAATATTTTATAAAAATCAGTTTTCCTAAGTATACAGAAAGTGAGTTTTTGTTTCATATGCTAAACTAGTGGCAAAACAGTAAATTAATTACTACAAAAATTATACTAAATTAGCCAACTTAACAAAGTATCTAAAAACTATTTTTCCATAATTTTAGCAATACTCTAAGTATTTTTTGAAAATCATAAAACAGCTATGTACAATAATAATTAATTATCTGCGTATTTTGTCCATGTATATAATTTGAACCAAAGTTCAAATACAGGACCCAAGGCCATGAATCAAGTCCAATATGACTTGTACAGGTCTTGAATGTGTGAAAACACATTTGAGCCCAAATACCCATGCTAGGCTTGGACATCAAAATGGTTGCAGTAATTTAAATACAATAAAAATACTAGTTGGTAATAGTGCAAAATATTTATTATTATTTTAATAAGGTAAATTTTATATAAAAGAATATTTACATACCTATGCCAAAAGTACATATATATACACAAGAAAATACCTAATTTGTAAAGTATATATATATATAATAATATATATACATAGACAAGAAAATATATATACATATACATATGTGTATATATATATATATATATAAATACTAACATATATACATAGAATTTACTAACCATAAAATATATATACATATATACATATACTGTTAAAACAGTATATATATACATATATACTAGTATATACATATATTTATATATATATACATATATATATATATATATAAAACAATAAAAGAAAAGAAAAAAGAAAAAGAAAAAGAAAAAGAAAACAGAAGGAAAGAAAGGGGGGGGGGGGGCTCGAACTCAGCCCAGCAGCGGGGGGGGGGGGGGGGTTTTAAGAAATGCGCGCTGGCCAGTGGGCCAGCTCGTGCTTCGTGTTAGGGGTAGGGTTGGGTTAGTTTTATTAGGTTTTAAATGATTTAAATGATAAAAAAAAATAATATACCACAGTCCTGTGTCCGGACAGTTAGGGACACAGGGTTTCTCGTGTCCGTGCTACGCACGACACGCACAGGTCGAGTTCTACGTGTCCAGACTCACCACTATGTTGCTCGTGTCCAGGCGAACGCTACGCGCGAGTTCGAGACACGCACGACACGAAGTTGGGACTGCAACTTACGTGTCCGAGGTTTGAGGGGAGTTTCGAGGCGGCGAACGGCGAGGAACGGCGTCGGGATGGTAGCGCTCCGGTGGCGCTGCGCCCAGCACGTCAGGGCGAACCGATTGGTGGTGGTGGTTCACGGCGAGGTCGTCGGGATGGGGAGAACGGGGTTCGTCGGAGCTAGGGTTCCGGCGAGGGTGATTGGGGAAGAAGAGAGTCAGGACGGGGTCGTGGTGGTTCTGGGCGGTGTGGGGTGATTCTGGCCGTCGAGGGGGGTCTTTATATAGGGTCTATGGGCGGTGGGAAGTCGGTCGGGACGTGGGGGGGGCAGCTGGCCGGTCGTCGGCAGCTGTCCGGTCGTCGGGGGGGGGGGGGGGGTGATTTGGTAATTTGCACAAAAGCCCCTATAGTTTAGGAATTTACACTAAGGCCCCTTACAGAATTAAATGCAAAAAGAAATTTGCATTCCATACATTACAACAATTTAATAATTGCAAACTGTTATAAAACAATTTAAATAATTACAAATCTGTATTAAAACAATTCTAATAATTGCAAATTGATATTAAAATAATTCTAAAAATTACAAAGTGATATTAAAACAATTCAGCAAATTGCAAAATGATATTAAAACAATTTAAAAAATTACAAATCAATATTTTGTATTAAAAACTCATTTAAAAATCATTTAAAAATTCTAGAAAAATTCATAAAAATCCTAATAATTATTTTAAGGCTAAAATTAACATTAATAATTAATTAGCACTAATTAAAAAAAAATTTGAAAATCAGGGGCTTACAGGTTAAGAGAGATGCATGCGGCCCAAGTGGTCAGGAGTTCGAGCCCCAATGGAGGTGAGTTCGCCACAATTATCCATTGCTCCAAATATATATATATATATATATATATATATATATAGAGAGAGAGAGAGAGAGAGAGAGAGAGAGAGAGAGAGAGAGAGAGAGATGATCCTCGGATGTGAAAGAGGGGATGCTTGGGGGATACAAACATGATATCCCTCCCATATATATATATATATATATATATATATGCTAGTGGCGCGGTGGTGTACCGGTAAGACCGCTGGCACTCGGGGATGAGGGTGCGGGTTCGAGCCCCCACTCCCACTGAGACGGTTGGGTGGCGTTGTCCACGACCTTCGGGTCAAGGCTGGCTGGGTGGCGTTGTCCACAGGCCTTGATTTTGAATATATATATATATATATATATATATATATATATATATATATATATATATATATATATATATATATATATGCACGTGCCTTGTCCGTATTTTAATATTCTTTTAATTAACTTATGAAGACTACTTTGGAAGGCTAAATGAAAGTCTTCGTAATTACTAAGTTGTCCTTATTAAAATTAATGAACAATTTTAATTAATATAAATATGCAAGGATATTTTTGGAAGAAAAAGTTTGTAGTGAAGTCTAACTTTTGGCTTTATATATATATATATATATATATATATATATAAATATATATATATATATATATATATATATATATATATATATATATATATATATTTATATATATATATATATATATATAAGGGTAAGGGGTCCGGCGGTCCTAGCTCTATTGGTTAGGCCGGGTGGCTCCCAGTGGGGAGGTCGCGAGTTCGAGCCCCTTTGCGGGTTTGTGCTCCCACTCACTCCACTCGGGGTGGCTCGGCGGCCATTTGGCCGCGGCCTCGAGCGGGTATATATATATATATATATATATATATATATATATATATATATATATATATATATATATATATATATATATATATATATATGCAAATGACCTTTAGCCTAGTGGTTAAGAGAGATGCATGCGGCCCAAGTGGTCGGGAGTTCGAGCCCCAGTGGAGGCGAGTTCGCCACAAGTACCCATTGCTTCAAAAAAAAAAAAAAAAAAAAAAAAAAAAAAAAAAAAAATATATATATATATATATATATATATATATATATATATATATATATATATATATAAGGGTAAGGGGTCCGGCGGTCCTAGCTCTATTGGTTAGGACGGGTGGCTCCCAGTGGGGAGGTCGCGAGTTCGAGCCCCTTTGCGGGTTTGTGCTCCCACTCACTCCACTCGGGGTGGCTCGGCGGCCATTTGGCCGCGGCCTCGAGCGGGGGTGCTGGACAGGGCAATGATGAATTGACCTGTGTGATGCGGGACATCCGCAACGTCGGAGGCCTGTCGACATAGTGCCACGAACTGAGCCCGGAAGGAAATATATATATATATATATATATATATATATATATATATATATATATATATATAAGGGTAAGGGTACGGGTACAGGTACGGGTACGGTTTTACGTCAAGTAGATCCGACCCGTTGACAGCCCTTCCTTAATTTGTGCCTATTTTTCTCTTCCCCTTTAAATAGTCTCTGACTCTCTGTGGTTGGAGATTAGGGTTTAGTGGCATTCCTTTTCTTTCTTTCTTTCTTACTGCACGCGGCTCTCGTTCTCTCTCTCTCTCTCGTTGTTGAGGTATAATAAATAATAATAATAATAATGCCATACCGTTATATCTATCTATTTTATTTCATTTGCACTTTCATTTGATCGATAGATTTACAGCAATTGGCAAAATAACTTGTATTTTCATTTGTATTACTAGTATGTGAAATTGATGATCTTGATAGACATGTATGCATGGAAATTATATCGATGTAAAAGTTTGTATGGAATTGTTCTCGATCTCCGCACTTTATTGTGCTTATATACTTGATCCTGGCTAAAATATTAAAAAAAAATTAGACTGTAGATTGATGAGGTATTTATGTAAATATTTCAACTAGATGATATTGCTCTCGCATGCGCTCACACACGCACGCATATATAATATACTTTATTACTTTACTCCCTATTCACTTTATCAAAATTTTGTTTTATTGTCCCTTTTTTTTTAACCATATTCTCTTGGAAAATGAGACCGATTTCATAGTTTTATCAGTCCATCCATGTCATATTTCAACCTTTTAATACGAGCCCATTATTATTAACAAAAAATGATTTAGCAAATACAATACAATGTATTGTTTGAGGACTAGTAATGCTACATATTATATGTTTTGTCCATTATGATTTGAAATTTCTATTATACTCATCGCATCAATCTGCTATCAATAATTGTTCTTTACCTTTTTGGAGATGATTTTATATTCAACTTCATGAATGTCTGCCCTGTTGTACTTGAACACGCAGAATACATGCAACTATAATTTTTCTCCAGAGTTATTTAATTGCCTTTCTTAGATAATGCTTTTTTTTTTTTTTTGAGCTAAATGATTTATGCCTCTCCTGTTCATTGGCTACTATGTATGTATAGTAGCACTATTTTGGTGTTGTAGTTACTGATAACTGCTGCTTACCATTGCACTTTAATTCTTTTATGTTCTCCATCTAAATTTTGGCAAAACTTAATGTATTTGTGGTTACAGTTGCCACTTAACCTTGACCATGGACACAAGGTGTAAAGATGCATTTGCACTAATTTGTATTTTACACCATGCAGCAGATATACACTGCAAATTAATGAAAGCTAATATTTAATAACCTATTTTTGTATTGTGATATTTTATTGCCTTTTAAAATATTTATGTAGGCTAAACCACCAAGTTGGTTGTGGTCTAGTGGTAACACTAGTAGGGGGAAGGGGGGGGGGGGGGGGGGGGGGGGGGGGGGAGAGAAATGGGCGTGGGTTCGAATCCCAGCCAAAAGAAAATAAAATGGGAATGAGAGGGGGTCCTGGTGCCAGTAGCCGAAGACACAGATGGTTATTAATGACTGACCCTACATAAAAAAAGAGATTATTTAGGCTAAAGGCAATAACACCATTTTCGACTATTTTATGCATCGTCAAAGTTGCTTCTCATGCATTTTAAAAGTAAAGCACATTTACATAAATTGGAAATTATATAGATTTGGCAGGAGGAGATGAAATTTTTGACAGAGTTAAGTACTTACACATCAAAATGGCTAAATTCAATACTAGTATATTTATGTACATTTGAAACGCTGAATTATTTGTTTCCTGCAAGTTTTTAAATGTGAACAACTAGCAAGGAAATATACATGACATAGAAGACAAATTGAATTTTGTTGTTGTATGCATCTTGAGCTGATACAATTGTTGCATATATATATACTACATGATTTTCTGATATTGTGTGTTGTAAACATTTGAAACTGCACGTTTTAAATGTGTTTAGGGATATAATGGTTGTAGTATGCATCTCAAAGACAAATAAACAACAATACACTGGGGGCTTCTTTCTGGTATACCAATATTTTTATGTTGATGCTACATGGTTCTTGTTATTGGTGTCTTTATGAATATACAATTAAGTTTCCTGAATGGACTATTGCCAGTTGGACTTAAAATATATTATTGAATTTGGAAAGTGTTTATAAATAAGGTTTAGGAAAATATTGAAAAAGGGCATGGCGAAAGGTGGAAGGGAAATATTGAATTTCTATGCTGATCTAAGTATTATTTTTCTTTTAATATTTAGACTGTTTTTTTATTGCAAACCTGAACCGTTTAAATTGATTATTGAGGTGTTTCCAGCCAGTGCCACCCCACCTCTACTACCATCATACACGATATCCAACTCTTTCACCCCCACAAACCATATTCGTGAAAAGCGCACCTGATGAGTCTTGTCCATTTACCTCAATGTAGGTGGAGTGAGGCTTCCTTCATGAGGCTCTTGTCTCACAATGACAAGCCCATCTGAGATGCATCTCATACAAATTTGACTTTTAGTGTTAATTTTACTCTAATTTTACTGAACATTGCAATTTAAGTACTTAAATTTCATTTTTCCATGTATTGTTGGTATCCCTATTAGAGATTTAGTATTATATTGTCTAATTAATAAGCACGAACACTCTAGAATTCATGCGTATCGTTTTAGACACATGTATCAGACATGCCATGGACACTCCGAAATACACTAGGGCACCAAAATAGGGTGCCGAATCCATGTTGGTGTGTGTGAATCTTGCTGTGTTGAATCCATGTCTATGCAACATAGTCTATTGCCTATCGTTCACTGTGAATAAATATTCACATATAAATGGATTTGTAATATAACGAGTGATATTTATTGTACATGTGATCTATGAATAAAATTTATATAGTTTTGAATAAGTGTGTGCTTTGATTTCACGAGGCTCTCGGTCTTTGGCCTTTTGCATCGCACTTCAGTCTTGAACTTTCTTTGCATGTCGTGTTCCTTGGGCTTTAATAACTATGCCACCAACTAAGAATACCCTTCTTTTTATATTACTTACCATTTTTTTCTCCTTCAATTTTTTCACAATAAGTAAAATTTTCAGCTTAGGCCTGTATTCCTCCTATACTCCAGTTCACACTTCTGCCTGTACATTATGTTAGTTCAAACATTTTGCATATATGTTGATCAAATGCAACTGTCTTACCTGAGAAATACCCAGTAGTTATTTCATTATAAGTTGAACACGTATGTTTTATGACTTAACTATATTTTTGTGACAATTTAACAATACTAATTCTTCATACTTTTGTGTAATTTTTCTTACTAGATATTGGTCTGATCTCACTATATGTTTGGATGAATGTTATAATATTATGTGTAGTGACCATTATCTTATTGTTTGAGAAGTCTGATTTGCTATAAAACTTCAGCTTGTTTCTTTTTAAACTATAACTTATAATCATTTTTGACTTGTATCAAACTTGACATAGTGAACATTGTTATTTCATTTGATTATTATCCTTTACCTGACTGCCCTTAGGTGGAGATTCTTTCATAATCCCAATGTGCCCTAAACTTTGCATATTCGATACAAGTGCCAACTGTCAGCATACAATTGTTACACTACGATCACTACCCATAGATTAGGTGCTGACTTCATTGTCACATGATGATAGCTTAAAGTTTATTGGGCTGAAATTCTCTCTTTTTTGCAGAACACATTTACTTATTTATTTGATCTTTCTGAGCACTCAAGATGGTGAAGTTTACAGTTGAAGAGCTCCGGAGAATTATGGACCTTAAGCACAACATCAGGAATATGTCTGTTATTGCTCACGTGGACCACGGTACGAGGCCTTGAATGCCTTCTTTCTTAGGTTACTTGATTTTCCTTTTCATGTGGACCAAACAGCAGCCTTATTTTTACTCATGAATCTCATAAACATTTCCCTTGGTATGACTTGCCAAAGTTGAGGAATAGCTGACTATACACAAAAAAAAACATTATATTGACAATCATTTCTGGAACTAAATAGTTACGATTGCATTATAAAGGAACACAGTTCTATTGAAGGAGGGACCCAGGGTCTTTAGTCAGTGAGGGCTGGATAAAGTAGAAAAAAGAAAAATTGTATTTTTGTAATTTGAGAAGTCTATGGTTTCAACATAGGACCTTCAATATAAAACATGAATATTTTACAAATTGAGCTGCTGTTTGATAGTATCTAAACTAGTGGAGGCCCAAAATTTATTTACATATTTTGGTCAAATAAGCCAAAAACCTGTATTAGTTTTTTCCCGGAAATTTAGTGGGGGCTTGAACCACCTCTATCTTCCTTATGGGTCTGTCCCTGGTGCTATTCTAACCTGATCATTGGGTAGAATTAACGAGTGAACCGTAACATTTGCTTTAGCTTTTTTAAGCATCTTGTTCTGGATATTTTTTCTTTCAATCCAATGGACTTCCAAAGAAATGCATCTAATATGTTTGTATGAGAGAACTTACTATTATCCTACTATACACCTGTTCTTTATCATGTTAGTACTGCATGATCATGAAAAGCCAACTTATTTTATTCAACTAACTAATGATAAACTTGTTTGAAAGTTCACATGGTATCTTTTAGGTTAGCACTTAGCAGCAATACAATCATGCAAATTCGTATTATTTACTTCGACAAACTAATACCGAACTAGTTTGGACACTTTCATTATGTAAAAAATCATACCTCTTACAACTATCATTGTTATGTTTATTCTGCTACACATTTGGAATTGAACTTTTTTGTCTAATTCCCCCCCCTAAATAATGGGTATTGTGATTGCTGTTGTAGTGTAGGCATGCCCTTTAAATGTTGGAAATAGTTTATTTAGTGGCCTAAAGATTCTGCACAAATGCTTTGTTCTTGTTGTTATGGGATTGTCATTCCTTTTTCATTCTTTGACTTAATGTGTCATAGAGATGGATGCACTTATTTTCTAGTAATTTTAATCATCTTGCCTGTTCGTCTAAGACTTTCTATAGTCTAACGTGGAGGGAGCTAAACAGCATATTGAAAAGGTAGGTCTACCTACATGCCAACTGGTTATGTCGCTTTTATGTCATGACTCTCTTATGCTTATTGCTTCCTTTGCTTGGAATTTGGCACGAACATGGAGGTCAACATCAGATTGACATGCGACCATAGAAACTGTCAAATCTTTTTCGACTTTTCTTGTGTTCTCCATTGCTGACCCCATTTGATGTAAAATGTTTTGGATGTTCTTCTAATTGTTAGATTTGTTTCCATAGAAAGAACCACCTACGTTGGGCTTTCCCTAATTTGAAATAGGAGTAGTCTTTCAACACACAAGAAATATTAAGGACTTGCAAATACTCATCTTTATATAATATGAATATGGAAAGAATTTAATAAAGTCAATTGGTATTGATTATGAATACTAAGTTATGAATATGGAGAGCCCAAATGAGAGTAGGCTCGAACCACGGTGGCATTTGACATGTTAATTTTCTTTCTATTTGCTGCAAAATTTTGAGATTTGTAAATTACTCCTTTATTGAGATTGATATGCCAATCAGTTTTTTCAGTTTACCTACAGTTTTTCCTGCATAAAAACTAGTTTTGTAGTAGATCGGTTTAAACTCTAAATAAGGTTTGTCCTGTTGCTTAGTACATCAGTTCAAAGTATAGATAACCTTACGTACTGTTTCTTAGTCATGTGACTGCAGTCTCAAGATGTCAATGGACTTTTCCAGGTCAGCCTTCCTGGCAGAAAATATTGTACTAATGACACTTCAATTTTCAGGTAAGTCCACTTTGACTGACTCTCTTGTGGCTGCTGCTGGGATCATTGCACAGGAAGTCGCCGGAGACGTGAGAATGACCGACACCCGTGCTGATGAAGCAGAGCGTGGTATCACAATCAAATCAACTGGGATTTCTCTCTACTATGAGATGTCTGATGATGATCTTAAAGCCTACAAAGGAGAAAGATCGGGAAATGAGTATTTAATCAATCTCATCGATTCACCCGGACACGTCGACTTCTCTTCTGAGGTCACTGCAGCTCTTCGTATTACTGATGGTGCTCTGGTGGTGGTTGACTGTGTGGAGGGTGTGTGTGTACAGACAGAAACAGTTCTCAGGCAGGCACTGGGAGAAAGAATCAGGCCTGTTTTGACTGTTAACAAGATGGATCGGTGTTTCTTGGAGCTTCAGGTTGAAGGTGAAGAAGCATATCAGACCTTTTCAAGAGTCATCGAGAATGCAAATGTTATCATGGCTACCTATGAAGATCCCCTTCTTGGTGATGTGCAAGTCTATCCCGAGAAAGGGACTGTTGCTTTCTCTGCAGGATTACATGGTTGGGCATTTACATTGACCAACTTCGCCAAGATGTATGCTTCAAAATTTGGAGTCGATGAAGTTAAGATGATGGAGAGGCTTTGGGGTGAGAATTTCTTTGACCCAGCTACCAAGAAATGGACTACTAAGAACACTGGCTCTGCTACCTGCAAACGTGGTTTTGTTCAATTTTGTTATGAGCCCATCAAGCAGATCATTAACACGTGCATGAATGATCAGAAGGACAAATTGTGGCCGATGCTCCAGAAACTTAAGGTCACAATGAAAGGAGATGAGAAGGAACTGATGGGTAAAGCCCTCATGAAGAGGGTCATGCAGACATGGCTTCCTGCTGCTGATGCTCTTCTAGAAATGATGATATTCCACCTCCCGTCTCCTTCCAAGGCACAGAGGTACCGTGTGGAGAATTTGTACGAAGGTCCTCTTGATGACATCTATGCAAATGCTATAAGAAATTGTGACCCAGAAGGCCCTCTCATGCTGTATGTTTCAAAAATGATTCCAGCGTCAGACAAAGGTAGATTCTTTGCATTCGGTCGAGTCTTTGCTGGAAAGGTTTCCACTGGTTCAAAGGTCCGAATCATGGGACCGAACTATGTTCCAGGACAAAAGAAGGACCTGTACGTGAAGAGTGTTCAAAGAACTGTTATTTGGATGGGTAAGAGACAAGAGTCAGTAGAGGATGTGCCTTGTGGAAACACTGTAGCTATGGTTGGTTTGGATCAGTTCATCACCAAGAACGCAACTCTGACAAATGAGAAAGAAGTGGATGCCCATCCGATCAGAGCTATGAAGTTTTCTGTTTCTCCTGTTGTTCGTGTTGCAGTCCAATGCAAAGTTGCCTCTGACCTCCCCAAACTCGTGGAGGGCTTGAAGCGTTTGGCCAAATCAGATCCAATGGTCGTGTGTACTATTGAGGAGTCTGGTGAGCATATCATTGCTGGAGCTGGAGAGCTCCATCTCGAGATTTGCCTGAAAGATTTGCAGGATGATTTCATGGGAGGTGCCGAGATCGTAGTGTCTGATCCTGTTGTTTCTTTCCGTGAAACCGTGCTTGAGAAATCTTGTCGTACTGTGATGAGCAAGTCCCCCAACAAGCACAATCGTCTGTACATGGAAGCACGTCCACTGGAAGAAGGTATCCCAGAGGCTATTGATGAAGGACGTATTGGCCCACGTGATGATCCGAAAGTTCGAGCTAAGATCCTCTCAGAAGAATTTGGGTGGGACAAGGACCTTGCCAAGAAGATATGGTGTTTTGGGCCTGAGACGACTGGCCCAAACATGGTGGTAGACATGTGCAAGGGAGTTCAGTACCTAAATGAAATCAAGGACTCTGTTGTGGCTGGTTTCCAGTGGGCATCTAAGGAAGGCGCTTTGGCTGAAGAGAACATGCGTGGCATCTGTTTTGAGGTGTGCGATGTGGTTCTGCACGCGGATGCGATTCATAGAGGCGGTGGACAAGTCATTCCAACTGCAAGAAGGGTCATCTATGCTTCCCAGCTGACTGCCAAGCCTAGGCTTCTTGAACCGGTCTACCTTGTAGAGATTCAGGCACCTGAGCAGGCACTTGGTGGTATTTATGGTGTTCTCAACCAGAAGCGAGGACACGTCTTTGAAGAGATGCAGAGGCCAGGTACTCCTCTATATAACATTAAGGCATACCTGCCCGTTATCGAGTCCTTTGGGTTCTCTGGCCAGTTGAGGGCTGCTACGTCGGGCCAGGCATTCCCTCAGTGCGTGTTTGATCACTGGGACATGATGTCTTCTGACCCACTTGAGCCTGGTACGCAAGCTGCCACTCTGGTCAGTGACATTCGCAAGAGAAAGGGTTTGAAGGAGCAGATGACTCCACTCTCTGAGTTCGAGGACAAGCTGTGAGGTGTTCCAGGAGGAGGAGGAGTTTAAATTACCAACTTTTAGCTTTTATGCATCATTTTTCTCGACTAGTCTCAGCGTCTGCAGAAGGTTGTCTAATCTACATGCGGTTGCTATGAACAAATTTTTTTTATTATCAATTATTTGTTCTTTTAGATGCAGCAGGAGACGGTCTACATGCGGCGGTTGCTATGAAGGATTTTTTTTTTTTTTTTTATCAATTATTTGTGCTTTTAGATGCTTTTAGTGTTATTTACGTTTATGTAAGACTCGACTTTGCTGCGCAAATTTTGTCTTATTGTGCCAATAGTATGAACTGTCTCTGTCAATTGAGGCGTTTAAAATTGTTATTTCTTTCTATTTGGATCTAGGCCATGAGCACTTTATTGTTTCTGGTTTATGTTGTTGTGAGCCCAAGCTTTGGACATATATTTGTATATATCACAACGTCACACGTAAATCTGTAGAAAGGTATTGATTAACCACGTGACGATGACGAAGAGAGTTGTATCTATAAAGGTATTGATGAAGCCATGGTTACTGCAGTTGATGTCTGCAGTCCTTGTGCCATTCTAGGGTTATGGGTTGGGGAAGGATAGATAAGAAAAGTGGATGTTCAAACTGTATCTATCATGGGTGAATGGGAAATGTTTCTTCTTCCTTGGTCAAATTTACTTCCAAATTCGCTGAATTTATGGCTCAAGTCTAGAACAATACCTTCCAGCGCATGGGAGGAGTGTTTCTTCTTCCTCTGGTGCTCGTCTTTCTCCAGGGGCGAGAGGCTATGATACCAAATTGTTAAGACTCCTTCCTGTCATTCCCAACACTGGCGGAGATCTGGGTGAGTGGTGCATATTTTTGCAAGTGAAGTAAGAAAAGAATCAGAGAATGGAGAAGAGAAATGCTTCTTTTATTCAATGGCAAGAGAAAAATTACAAGAAGAGAGAAATTATACGAAAAAGGGAAGCTTACTCGTTATCACAATTTCGCTAATTAATACTTCCTAGTGATGAACTCTACCTTACGGCTACTAACTTCATTTGGTTTCGGCTGAGTAGTGAAGTTGAGGCTGTATCATCTAGGGGTGAGCATTTTTCGATTTTACTAAGCTACTGAGCTTACTCGTTATCAAAATTTTACTCTTCCCCTCTTTTCTGTACTGAGTACAGTGAGTAGTGAAGTTGAGGCTGTATCATCTAGGGGTAAGCATTATTCGATTTTGGACTGAAAATCTAACCGAACCGAACCGAATAAAAGATTCGGTCCGGTTTAAATGAAAATCAGTTCAGTTTCGGTTTTAAAAATACTAAAATTTTTTATTTGATTTCGGTTTTAGGTTTCGGTCCAAAACTGAAAACCAAAAACCGAATTTATATATATATATATATATATATATATATATATATATATATATACACCTCCCTTATTCTCTCTAATATATATATATATATATATAGAGAGAGAGAGAGAGAGAGAGAGAGAGAGAATAAGGGAGGTATATATATATATATATATATATATATATATATATATATATATATATATATAAAACAAAAAAAGGTCGCAAATAAACCGAAAAATTGAATAAAGCGAATAAACCAAAAACCGAACCAATTTAATTCAGTTCGGTTTGATTCGGTTATGGACCATTTTGGTTCGGTTTCGGTTTTGCTTATTCAGTTTCGGTCGAATTCTGTTGTCGATTGTTCGGTTCATCCCATCTCCAACTTCAAACAGCCTTTCCTCGAATCACTAATCACTTCACAGCCTCCCTCTCTGCCAACAACTTCACAGCCTCCTTCAGTGCTTTCAATGGACACCGAGATTGGATACGAGTGCAAAATCAAGAATCTTGAGAATAGAATAAAATAAAATAATTTATGAAAACGATCAATAACTCTCTGCAACATAATTAAATACAAATTTCTACAGAGAATTAAAATCCCAACCCATACAATTAACTAGAGAATAAAATGTCTATGAAATGAGCAACAAGTTTGATTGTTGTTTAGACATGCTGGGAACAAAAAGAAACCTGATCAACACTTGGACAGGTGAAGTCGGGACCAAAAGTCATCAAGCCAGGTTAAACTTAGGTGTGATAAACAAAACTCAAGTAATATAATCTCCACTTTAAATCAAAAATTGTAAAAAGGAGTGACTGTGTTCTTCCTAGAATTATCACTTGTAAAATTAACATCACAAATTTACCACTATTTTTTTTTTCTTCCACAAAAAGGCCACAGCTGAGAGTCTGAACAAGCATAACAAAGTAGACTCTACCATAAAAACAGTCTCTCCCATCAAAATCCCCCATTTTATTCTCAAATTGTCAGGAGATATAGAGGTTGGCAAAAGAGGAAGGCCAACAAAAGAAGATATAGATAAAGAAACTGTTAAGCCACTCCGCAGGCAGGAGGCTGGACACAGAGAGAGAGAGAATGGCAGAGCACCAACCTTTCCACTCGCTGCCGCCTCCTGCATTTTATACAACTTTCTGAGACTGTAAGGACACTCATGATATCCTCTTCATCTGCCATTATACGTGTTACCTTGTAGGTAGGTATTAAATTAAGTATTCCTCTGAAGAATGTAAGGAAGGAACTGGCTGGCTGGACAGATGAGGGGGTTACAGAACAGAAAAAAGAAAAGAAAAAAGAAGAAGTAAAATATAAGGCTTCCTTCCTTAGGACTCCTCCACCCCAAAATATTGAGAGTGCGATGCTGCAAGGAGAGACGCTCCGATGCCTGAGCCATCATTGGCATGCGTGACTACAACAGTCTCTGAAACTTCTCCAAGCATCTCAGAGAGTGCGCTTTCCAAGCACTTGCTAAATATTGTGTAGTGCTCATACAGTCCCCCGTCCATTGCAATCACTGTCCTATGCTTCCCCCCACCAGCAGAGGGAGGAGTGTCCCGCCCCTGCTTCTTTAGGATGCCAACCATTCCAGCAGCAGCCAGACGGGCCCCACGTCTTGCAATTATGTCACAGATCTTGACCACCATTTTCCTTGTTTTGAGGGAGGTATTAGAGATCTGTAATTTTACAGACAACAGGACATCGTACAAAGCTATTAGAAGAAAGCAGGACTTCTTCTTTTTCATCTGGATTCATGCGTAAAAATGAAAGATAAACTTACACCAAATATTTCCTTCAGTTTGGTGCCAACAACTTTGAGGTCTGGTGATGTGTCATGATGCATGGCAGACATGACCGGAGTCCTTCAAGATATCATGTTATGAACATGTTAGTACAAAGGCAGCACAATATATAGCTAGAAAATCAAAACTACTCTGGCAGCAGAGGTCTATAAAGCTAGAAACACCAAAATCCTGATATAACACCAGTATGTACCAGTGTTTTAAAAACCGGACCGGTGGATGACCCGGCCAAGGCACTGGGTCGGATCAAATTGGTTCAACCAGTGGTTCAACCACCACTGGGTTAACCTAAGTGGTCCAAATTAATCCCTTATGGACATCAAATTTTTTACAAAAATAATAATTTTTAAAAAACACTGGATCAATACTGAACCGGACCGAAAAAAACAACCGGTTCACAGGTGAACCGGTTGGACCGGCCGGTCCGGTTTGGTTTTTAAAACATTGGTAAATACCAAAACCAGATTGCTAACAAAAATTCACCAAAAATTAGATAAAGATCAAAAAAATTATAGCAACACTGAAAGTGATACCGTAAGATGTAAATGCACTGACCCATACCCTCATCAAGTTCAAGTATACAACAACAACAAAGCCTTTACCCAAACCTTTGGTGTCAGCTGTTTGGATCCTCTTCTTTCATTCCCTCTGTTAAGGGCCATGTCCTCTATAACAGTAACAAAAACTATATCCTTCTTTAAAACGTCAAATCATGTTTGTCCAGGTCTACCTCTAGCCTAGAAGCTCCATTAACTACTATCTTATCACTCCTAATGGGAGAATCTATTGGTCTGTGTTGTGCTCCTCCTTACAAGAGCATTTATTGGTCTGTGTTGAGCTTGTCCAAACCACCTAAGATGATTGTATCTTGTCTTATTTTCAATTGGCCCCACCTCTAACTTTCCACAAAGACACTAATTTCTTATCATACCTTTTAATGTAGTGTCAATAGATGCTATCGAGTTTGAACATGTCATTCCCAAAAAACGGACAGCCAAAATCCTATCAGACGATCAAGATGGATGCTCTGGTGCCAGAATCCTATCATGTTCACAACATTTATGCATCATTGACTATTTCTCGAAATTGCTATTCCAGTCTCCAAATTCATCAACATCCCCTCCAATGGGTATGGCATTGGTGAGTAGGTTCTCTAAAGTTAGTCAGAGCCCCACCAAAAACCTTTCAAAATTGCTGTTATCGTCTCCAAATGATCAATGTCCTCCAATGGGTATGACATTGGTGAGTAGGTTTTCTGAAGTCGCAGAGCCCCACCAAAAATACCACGGGTACTCTCTACCCTCTCTTTAGAGCATGTCCACTTATTATGGTGCTCACTATCTTTTCACAGAGATCCAATCAAATTCTCTCAAGTCTACCCCTATCTCTAGCAGCTCTTTCGGCTAAAATGTCCTATGAACCAAACAATCCTAACTGCATCTATTGGTCTCCATTACACATGTCAACCATCTCAAACGATCTTCCCTCATCTTATGCTTAATCGGCTTCACCTGCAACTTTCTACACGGCACTCATTTATTTTCTAATCTTTTAATGTATTACCACTCATCCATCTCAAGATTCTCAGTTCAACAGTGCTCATTCTTTGGACATGTTAAGATAATCGGCTTCACCTGCAACTTTCTACAAGGCACTCATTTATTTTCTATCTTTTAATGTATTACCACTCATCCATCTCAAGGTTCTCATTTCAACAGTTCTCATTCTTTGGACATGTTGATTAACTGGTCAACATTCGAACTAATAAACCAAGGGTAAGCTATAAAAGCATAGAAAGAGAGTTTTCTTAATATCTTAACCAATAATAATTGCTTGATTCCCAAAATATATTGTCTATCTGCAAATTTTAAAATTTGCAATCCTGATTCCTGCACCATTCTTGCAAAATTTATAGAAACACCATATTGTACAACTTGAGTCACTATTCTATACTGTCTTACTGAACAAGAAACAGGTTAAGTACAACTATCCAAATATTACAAGGTAAAAGAAAGATTATCCTATTATCCAAACATCACATTGATAATGACTAGGGAAAAATATAACTCACAAAACAACAAACCAGAAAAGTCCATGAAATTTATTAGCAGCAAGAAAGGTAATTACTCTCAACTTAAAAAGCCAACAGTTCTTAAGTAGGGAATATGAAACTCATAAAACAGTAATTGTTTGCAACATAGTTGCCTGAAACATGGTACATCATGGATCAAGATACGGATCCAGGAACAAGGGTACACTAATTGTCTATATTTTCGGTACAGAGGGGGTTATGTGAGTTGGTTCGCCAATTCGGTTCGTTGCATGCTTTAAAATACTAATTGGGTTCACACTTAGTTATTTGATCAAAATTGACTCAGCAATTGTCATGTACACAAAGAAAAACTTTTATTTGACAAGAAAATTCAACTGTCATTACTTTCAAAAATAAAACAATACAATGGTGAAATAAATAAACGTACGTAGTCAAAAATCATAAGAATATGTAGCTATGAAACACCAATTGACAAAAAATCTCAAGAAATTTCCAACTTTCTTTGCATTGAAAGAATCTCTTGCAAAAGCAAGTTTATAGTGAGATTTCAATAATTGATTCGGATTACCAAACTTAGTGATCCAAATTGATTACCATAACGACCAAGATAAAAAGTCTTAGCTCAAACCGGAATGCCCATACTGGAACACACTTAGATGGGGGTTTAGGTGTACCTGGTAACAACTTGCCTACAGTTACCAGAGGAGGGTTTAGTCCAATAAAGATTGTTTTACTTGTTGAATGACACTATTGAGCTGAAACCATCTAGAACTCAAGTGTTTGTCTTCTCATTGAAACTCAAGATATGTTGAACAAAGGGGTGGGGGGTGAACAAAGTGTTGTGTGTGTGTGTGTGTGTTTTTTTTTTTTTTTTTTTTTTGGGGGGGGGGGGGGGTGGGGGGGGGGGGGGGTAGTGCCTACAGTTATCGGAGGAGGGTTAGGTTTTTAATTTAAATTTCATTTTTAAAAAATGTTACAACAAGAGAGTAACTTTTTTCTATATTAGAGGTAAAAAGGTCACGAATGGTCGTGTGCTCAACGTTAAGTTGGACGGCACGAGTTAAGTGACAAAACTTAAAAAGTTCACGGTAGCAACTTGCCAATAAAAAAAATTGAAGTGTCAAACCTGTATACTTCAGGGTATTTAAGTGCAATTTAGCCTAAATTAGAAGAGGGTAATGCTATATATTTATGTCCATTATTACCAGGTTACCCAGAATAAGATAAATAGTATTTAGACTGACCGTCTCCAAGCTCCACCTTTTCTAATATCAAATAAAGGACTAAAAGCCTCTACCTAAGTATGGTTCTTCAAAAATAAAATAAGTAATACAGGTTTCGGATTCTCTTCCTCTACAGAAGCGCAGAGGAGAGACATATGCAGCCCACGACCCTTGGATTTATATAGTGGCGGTTGGGCTTTGATCATATCATGGAAGGACATTTTTAGGGGCAGTTTTTTTTTTTTTTTGACAAAGCAATTTATCAAACTGCTTTAGATATAGACGGTGGAGTTTTCCGCAGAGTCCTCTCTACAAAATTCTTTACAGGAGATTTGCAGAGAAGAAACCAAATTAACCACTAAATTCATATAATATACCTTGATGCTAATCCACATTTGAAAACTTTCATCCACTTTCCATGTGCTCCAGGAAATCATCCAAAGTGTTATCTAATTCTCCTATCATTATCTGGATATCCAAAGATTCCAAACTGGAATTCCTTGGTTCTAACAAGTCCTTCAAGAACTTCATTGGCAAATTGTTAGGGTTTACAATCCTTTAGCTGTGCAATGATGATTTGCCCTAGCTTTAGGAGTACTTTCTTTTTCCGCAACTCTTCGTTGACGCTCAATAAAATCTCTGATCCCACAAATGGGCTAAATAACATAAAAAGAATGTCCATTCTTGATCCCTTATGGTAAATTCTATCTTCCAGGTAAATCAGCAAGATTTGTAACCATAAAACAAGGGAAGGAAAACATGATATTAAAAGTTGAAGCATACCGTATGGTAAACTGTTCATGAAGTTTTGGGGGCACAGTTTCACCAAAAAGTGCAGCTTCTTCAGCCATCTTCCAGAGAACTCTTCTTACGATGTCTCCCAAATACATCCCCGAAATTATCTTCTCAAAGATCTGGTATCAAAAAGAAGATTATGAGCATGACGCATCAAGAGCAATCTTAACATCTTGACTATTTAACTACAACAGGTTGGAAGTCGTCATTCTGTTGGTGAAGTCGTCGAGCGTCGTCACAACACAAAAAGCTAGGGGGCCCCAAAAAGTTCAAAATAAATTTAAATTTAAAACTCATGCATGCTAAGTTGTAATGCATGCATGTATGCATGTTTATTAAATGAATTGACTTTGATGCACATGCATACTTATCTAGTTACTATGTAACTACAACAGCTTTGAAACCATCAAAGTGTTGGTGAATTCGTCGACCGCGTCACAAAAAAAAGCTAAACAAGTCCAATTTTTTTAAATAAATTTATAAAATTTCAAAAACTCATGCATGCATGTACAGTGGTTAAAAAATGCTATTATTTTGACTTTGATGCACGTGCATTTGCACGTGCATACATATCTAGTGTTATTAACCAACACAATCAGCTTTCATCAGACTGCTCATATGGTATAAAAGCATACTTGTTCACCAGGGTTCAAACTATCAGCATCCAACGCTTGATCATATTCTGTCAGAGGCAGATGAGATGAGCGGAAATTTCCCCATTCCATGTTGATAACCTACAATACAACACACGAGTTAAGACAAATTATTGCCTTTTGTACATCAACTTCAGTTTCAATAGGTTTTACTCTTAATGAAGAAACAAAATAGGTCTGTAAGGTTTCCTACCATCTCTCCTGATTTTGGAAGGAGGCCATGCCACTTAGGAATAGCCTGAGCTCTCTCTACATATGCTGCATTTGTGCCAGTACCCAATATCACAGCAATAACCACATCATTATCGTAATACCTTCCCCCAGCCAATGTCCCTATTGTGTCATTGACCTATATCAACACCATTAGTCCAGTGTTACTAAATGCACTGACCACAATAGTTCATGCCAATATGTTGCTCTGCAGCTCGGTCCAGTGTTATAAGCAAAAAGAATTAAACACACTCACCAGTGCTGTTACTCGCATATCAAGACCTTGTCTCTCCATGGCTTTAGTCAATTCACCAACTACATCTTCCCCTACCTGGTATCAATGGAATCACAAGGGACCATTAGATAGAAAATCTAAATACTAACATCATATGAATTCAGTGTAGTGTTGCTTCATGCTGGAATCTGGATATGTATCAAAGAAAAATTGATTAGGCTATAATTGGTCTTCTCCATGGTGCTATATGTTAAAGAATTAATTGTTATGCAACTACTTACAATTGAGTATGAAGAACCTATAGATACCTTTCACTAATGGACGGGCGTGGAGACACTAAATTACTTGATAAGTTATGGTAGCTACAAAGAAGCATGGATACATGACAATCAATGCTATATACATATTGTTGTCTTCATATCATGTCAGTGTTGTGTAGGTATCCATGCAACATAGATGATAACCTTCAACAACAAGCAGTTGTACTTCTATCCTATAAATTACAAGGCTTGCTAAATTGTTTCTCATCAATCCATTAGATTATGCACCAGAAAAAATTGTCTATAAAGTTCATGGCGTAGCAATCCTGGTTAACCTTGATTAAGGCATAAGAGGACAAAAACATCAAGCCAATTTATGAATGTGGGCAAACACCATATGCTTCACCCAACAATCTCCATATTGAATTGGGTTAATACTCACAAAAGCCTACATGCAACAATCCAGGAGTTATATGCAGGGCGGCCCTGGCTCAGGGAAGGCTGGGCGACGGCCCAGGGCCCAAAAATTAAAGAGACACCAACATAGATGTATCTAGAATAGAACAATAATATACTATGGGCCACTTCTATTCAAAAGAGTTGTGGTGTAGTGGTTATCATGTTAGACTTACATACTAGAGGTCCTTAGTTCAAATCTTGGCGGCAACAATTTTTTTTTGTTATATTTACTTTTATTTTAGTTACTTTTTTTCTTCACATTATGTATGGGGCTCCATTTCAAGAGTTTGTCTCAGGCCTCCATGAGTTCAGGGCCGGCCGTGACTATATGTTATGTTTGGCTAAAGGGAATATTTTGCAAGATATCAGCTAATAAGAGGCACCTGACGGGAACAAAGCAAAGGATGGGCAAAAGAATGCATTGTCCACTTTGGTGGCATACTTAAAGGATTGTCAGTTAGAGATCTTATAAAAACATCTTATTGTATTAGAATCTGGCAGGATCTCTAAAACTGCAATTTAAACAGAGGCGGAATCCACAAATACACAAGGAGATAATAGGTAACAGGATACTAATGGAAGCTTATTTGAGAAACCATGGTGTAAGCACATAGTACTGATTAGAGAATCACTCGTAATCAACTTAATATTTAAAATTATGAAAGGAGTAGGCAAACTTAAAGTTATACTCATGCGTATTCCTTTTAATCAAGTCACCACCATCTACATTCAACTGGATTGTAACTTCTATTCGATAAACCTTGAACAAGCATACAGTACTGGTTATAGCATCATTTACATTTAATAGTTAATACCTAAACTTATGAAAAACATAGCAAAATTTAATAGTTAACATTCATGCTTATTATTCCTTTCAATCAAGTTCATCATAATCAAAATTGAACTGTATTGTTACTTCTGCTGTGTAGAGAATTATTTACAACACATTTTGTGGTTCTTGTGATTTTTCTAGTTTAACTTTAAACTTGTGACCTTATTTGCATCATCTTCAAATACTTCATTTATGCTGAGAACATCATTGCCCCCCCCCCCCCCCCCCCTCCCCAACACACACACACACACACACAGAGAGAGAGAGAGGAGAGAGAGAGAGAGAGAGAGAGAGATGAGTATTTTTTGAAGTTTAAACTCTAGAGCTCGTTAAGATTTGATGCGAAATAGTTAAAAGCTATAGGTTCTAGGTGGGAGCAGGTTACAGCTAGTCTACTGCACAATCTCAATTACATTTATCTCTGCCAAAGTCGCAATCACACTGGCAATACTTCTAGAAGATCTAAATTTTGTTCCTTTCGAGAACATTTAAATGTTCTGTTTATTGTCCATTTACAACAATATGGTGTAGAAGACTCTTAAGAGCGCTAGATGGGACAGTTGTGAATATATAAAACTGGTACTCAATATTTCTACTTGTGCAAGCGTAGGACTCAACATGGCTGTCGAATATATAACTGATTCTTTAACAAAGTTAACGTAGAGTGAATTAAGAATTAATCCTAGGAGCCACATTGTTGCTATTAATATTCAGGCGGTTGCAAAACAGACCTTCTGCCAGATCGGACACTGTTTCAATGTGGCTTTCAACCAACCCTAAAACTGATTAAGCACAATCCATGTTTACACTGTCCTTAAACTATGGCAGCAGAGAGTTGGATATGAACCTCAAAATACGGAGAGCAAATAGTTCATAAACATCACAAATAAAGGCTATCTTGTTGTCGTTGTTGTTGAAATAGTTCATAACCTTAATAATCTTACAGTTACTTTCCAACATTACAGGTAAAATGTAAAAATCATATACCTATAGCATCTAGTTACATGCAATGGCCTCATGAGAGAGCTGAATGGCTTCATAAATTAAAATAAGAAACAGGTTTCAGAAATAACCGCGTCTTCTATGGAAAAGCCTTTTGTCCACTTAATGAGAGTGCCAGATGCAATGGACGTCTGCCTCACGGGGAAAGAGAAAGTAAAACCAAGTTCTCTCTGCCTCCCGGTAGAAAGGCGATAGTCTTCACCTTCAGTAGCAACAAACTTTGCTAATTCTGCAGCAATGAAGTCAAAGAGTTCCTGAAAGAAAACTATCGTTAAGCAACTCAAAGACAGAAAATAAGTTAAGATGAAGAAGAATATTACAAATGCATCAGGAATTGCACTCACATGGGAGCTTCCAACCATCAAATGTGGTGGAATGGATATTTCTACAGCTTCTTGTTTGACCACGCGACCTTCTTTTCCACCAAGTTGTACACGCAGAACACGGAAATTGGTTCCACCAAGGTCCAAAGCATAGAACAATCCTTTTTCATCCCTATAAGGAGTAGACTCAATACTTGGAAAAGTATACTGACGCAAAGACAACAGGGTGAACCCTAAAGCACTCGTCTTCTGTTCTAATATTAATGCACAGGATGAAATTCATAAATCCAAGACAATTGCGTATGGGCAATCTAAGCAGGATCATTTTTGTTGCTTTCAAGTAATTAAAGATGTTAACTGACAAGCCAATACGTCCTTAAAGCAATGCCTAAATTTGCATATATAAGACTTTAAAGATGAGGACTCGTCATAGCTGACATATTGTTATAGATAACATAATAATTATTCTATAACTAGCTCTTCTCTTTTAAGAAACCATAGATAGAAGCAAGAGAAGTAGGTTTTTCTTCTCAAATGATAAAAATCCTAGCTGAAAACTCTAATGTTTTAGGCTAAGAGGAAGGAAAAAGTAAAGGATATTGGAATATATTGAAGATTGATCCCAATAAAGAAAAGAATTGGAAATGTAAAGAGGAGAAGGGAACGTTAAAAGAGGTGTAATGGTATATAAATATAACATAAAGCTTTAGATTCACAAGCAGCAGGACATCATATCATTATATTTTGTTGGGTTGGGGGGGGGGGGGGGGGGGCGGTGTGGAAGGAAAAGATTTGTCTTGTTATAAATGCCCTACAAATCAATCGATCGATCGATCAATAGATTGAAACAACACTAATAAGATTGCAATCGTAAATCGTATAGAAAAGAGCAAGATTTTTTTTTTTTACAGGATGATGTCTTGTCTCACTTGTTGGTTAGTTACTCTCTCACAAAAAGAAAGAACAAAGTGATTGTTCTAGTCAATTAAAACCAAATAAAGAAGAAGAAAAAAAAGGCAGTCCAAATAATCCATCCAAACTCACTCAGGATTACTTTATGGATCCGAGAAAGAAAGAGTCCCAACGAAATTTCCACAACTTAACTTGGATGAAATAAGAATGATAAAGCAAGGCAGATCAATATCAAGAAAATGAATGGTTGGTTTGGTCTCCCAAAATTTGTTCAAAGGAAGGAAAGAAAGTTGAGATAGCCACCCGGTGGGAAGATTGTCGACGTAGCTGATGAGCATCTTGAGCTTGCTCCCCCCTTCCGAGGCCAGCCCAGCGTGCATCTCCACCGTCATAGCGTCCGCCACCTGACGGAGCTTGCCGATCGGGGTGGAGCACTTCTCCTCCAGCTCCCTCAGAATCGCCTCCGCCCGGGCCCACTTGCTGGTGCTCCTCATCCGCTGGCGGACCACAAGCGCAGCCACCGCGCATGCCGTCGCCGTGCAGACCACCGCCGCTACCACAGCCACCTTTCCCATCCTCCGATCTCAAGATCTGATCTAATCCGCTTCAATCGATCGATCGATTGATCAACTAAAGAAGAGAGAGAGAGAGAGGAGAGAGAGAGAGAGAGAGAGTATTAATTAAAATTAGAAGGAATTTAGAGAGAGAGAGAGAGAGAGGAGAGAGAGAGAGAGATGGGGATGGGAGTGAGTATTAATTAATTATAATTAGGAGGAATTTGTTTGATGTATTCTTTTCTTTTGCTATTCCTCGTCCTCTATTATCTGTTCCATTTCATTAATTACATATAATTTCCTTCTTAACTAATTCCTTTTGTAATTCTTTCATGCAATGCAATTTTCTTTTCTACAATTAAATTCACACAAATTTGGAATTTTGTTTCCTCCAACACATCTACTTATTTTTATTTTACATGGAAAAAATTTATCGTATAGTTGGTTCAGCTCAATCGGATTTAGGTTAAAGGCTAATTTGAAAATTAGAATGCCCTTTGTGGTTCGGCTCAATCGGATTTAGGTTAAACAAAAAATATATTATTTGGTTTTGTTTATTTACTACTTTCAAAGATCTAGGGGCGAGCATTATAATATCCGAATAAAATATTCGATTTGATTTTAAAAATATTAAAATTTTTTTTTTTAGTTTTGATTTGGGTATTAGCTTGGGTCCAATGCCAAAAATAATAATATATAAATAGCCTATTGTTAGATTATATTTGTAATGTAAATATGGCCCATAAGCCCAAATGTAGACATTATATATATTATAACAAACCCTAGCAATGGAAAGAAGGCATTATTATTTCCTACATTGTATCAAAGCAAGGTTCTGAAAAACCATAGCCGCCAAAACCTATCTTTCTTCTCCTCCACCCGTGCCCGATCCGGCGCCCCTCCTCCTGATCCGGCGTCCGACTGCACCGGCCAACCCGATTCCCGCGCGGCGCCCGATCCGGCGTCCCTCCTCCCGACTAAACAAGCCGGCGCCCGACTGCACCGGCGAACCCGATTCCGCGTGGCGCCCGACCCGGCGCCCCTCCTCCCGACTGAACAAGCCGGCGCCGGACCGCACCGACTTCCGCTGATCCCGCTCCCGCCGATCCGTCGATCCCGCTCCCGCCGTCGTCCGCCGATCCCGCACCCGCCGATCCGCGACGATCCGCTGATCCCCGACGTAGCAGTACGCGCCGACCCGCCGCCGTACGGCTTGTACCGCGCCCGACCTGACAGCGCCGATCCGCGCCGATCCTGACAGCATCGATCCGCGCTCGACCGCGCCGATTCGCGCGCCTGACCCCGTCCATCAGCGGCAGATTCGTCGACGTTGTACAAATTTTTGTACACCCGACATCCGCTCGCCCTTCGCGCCAGATCCGGCGCCCCTGATCGCGGCCGAATGCCGCCGACCCCTTCCATCAGCACCCGATTCGTCGGAGTTGTACAAATTTTTGTATACCCGACATCCGCGATGGCAGATGATGCTGCGTCCAGCTACTCCGTTGCGACTGGCGGTGACAGTGCACACAACCCAAATTATCCTAATCCGAAGGATCCATATTTTATGAGTTCTGCTGATCAACCAGGAAATATCATTACTCCTATTATTTTTCGTGGACCGAACTATGCTGAGTGGTCTCAATCGATACGTCTCTCCCTGATCTCTAGGTGAAAGATAACTTTTTCTGGAGGGTACTAAAGTCAAACCTGTTAATGATGCTAGCAAATTGCTTGATTGGAGATGCGTGCAAGCACTATTGGTTCAATGGGTTCTTAATACCATTGATTCGTCTCTGAAGAAATCTTTGCCATACTTTGAGGAGGTTTATCCATTGTGGAACTTGTTGGAGAAAAGATTTGTTGTTAGCAATGGCACTCGGAAGCAACAAATTAAGGTGGCGTTGGCTGAGTGAAAACAAACGGCTTTGATGTCTGTGGAAACCTACTTTGGAAATTTGCAGTCTTTGTGGGATGAACAAGCTACTTATTTTCCATTGCCTTCTTGTACATGTGGTGAACTTGCTGCAAAGCTACAGGCTATGAGGGATGAAGACCACTTTCAGGACTTTATGTATGGGTTGAATGCTGAGTTGTATGGTCATACCCGATCTAATCTTTTGGCTCAGGATCCTCAGCCAAGTTTAGATCGGGCATACCAGGCAGTCCGTGAGGAGGAGTGTATGTCCTAAAAATTAAGTTGCATCTATCAAATAGGCAGAGAAGTCTCAATTGCGCACCCTTCAATGAACTGTGCAGGAGATAGATTGCGCTGCAAATCAAATGCGCGAGCTGAACTGCGCTACCACCCTAGCGCGCTACGCTGACGTGGCAACGCCATCATTACCTGACAAAGATCGAATCTTCTGACAGCCTGACAGCCCAAAAACAAGAAATTCATTCGTTTCTTGTGCAGCACAGCGCTCGAGAACAACTGTACAACCTCAGCGCAGTTTGCCAGTCCAACCTCAGCGCAGTTTGACCAAGTCCGAATCCTAGCGCTATCCATTGACTAGAAGGAAGCGCAGTCTGAAGCTAGCGCTATTCGGTTAGCGCGATTCATCAAATAACTGACATATATTACGTGGCTTACATGCCATCAATTGCTCGCCACGTGGCAACCGCCTGTACACGACCAAGCGCATTTCAATCAAACAATGCCACGCATCTGAATACAGTTAGCCCACGATCGAGCAACTGCCCAATAGGCCAGCGCAGTTTGCAGTCTGCGCAGTCTGTTGACAGCGCAGTTCATCATGCGCAATCCAGAATAACTACAAAATAGTTATTTCTAGAACTCTATAAATAGAGTTTCAAGTCATTCAATGAGAAGATCAGATCATATTATCATCAGAGATCAGGAGTTCTTGTCCAAGTGCTGCTGCATTCTTCAGAGGCTATCGTCTTCAAAGTTCACATCGTCCAAGGGATAAAGCGATCGTCTTCAGATCAGATTCCTATAGTTGTACTTTCCCAGAATTTATTGTACTCTTGTACTATTCTTTAAAGTTTGTGAAATAAAAGACTTTTGTTTTTGTAAACAAAATGACGACTCTGCTGGGGACGACTTTCTCCTCCGACGAGGAAGTGACAACTCAATATGACGTGGCGTCTATCGGAAAGATGCAGAAGACGCTGGTTGTGAAGGTCAACCAGATTGCCTATGAAACAATAATCAATTCCAGGACCACCCCTCGCACTGCAACTTCTGCCACGAGCAAGGTTCGGTCAGTGTGGACTCCCAAGACTGCTGCGCAGCCTGCTGTCTCCTCCAATAAGCTGCCAGTAGCAACTTCTGCACTTGCGCAACTCCCTCTCTCTTTTGCCAAGGCGCAAGCCACTTCCTATGATGCTTTGGCACATTCTGTAACCAAAACTCCTGCTGCACAAGCGGCAACTCTTGGAGTTTCTATGGCCAAAAGGCCATCTGTCAAATCCTTCCAGGCGTAATCGGCCAAGGCGCCTACTGCTACTGCGCAAGTGGCCATCCCTCTTGTTCCAGCGCAGTCTAAAAGGGATAGCCCTTTGGCTAATCTTCCTTCTTCTCACAGCAAGGGGAAAGACTCTGCTCCTCTGTCACCCTCATTTTCCGTATTTCCCGTATTTCGTATTTATACTCGTATCTGGATTTTGGCATGTATTTTTATTTTTTCTCAACTTGTGGAATTTCGGTATTTTTTGTATTTGGGTTTTGTCATGGCTCGGTTTTAATTGGTTTGGATTGGTTTGGGTTGGTTTGGTTGGGTTTAATAGGTATTGGATCACCATAACCTATGCTACCCCTCATCCCCACCACAACTCCCCCTCTTTATATCCCCACCTACCACTCTCTCTCTTCATTACCACCACCATTTATTTCCTTCTTCTTCTTCTTCTCCTTCCTCTACACAACTCTCCCAACCCTAGGCAAGTGCATCTTGCCACTACATGAGAACCCTATTTTCTTGGTCCATTAGCTAGATTAGGACATGGTGATCAACATTAGTTCTTGGCTTTTTGTGATTTGGTGTCTCCATTGTTCTAGATCTAGGTTTTAGCTATTTTCGGATTTTGTATGGTTTGATCTATTTAAGTTGGATTTTGTGGGTTTTTGATGTTTCCATGTGGAAGAGCATTCAGTTTCACTCCAGTTGGAACCTTGGAAATCCGGATTTGGAGTTCGGATGGCTAAGTTATGATGCTGTGTAGCTTTGGGTTCACCATGGTGTTCTTGCTGTTTGGAGAAGACAGTGAGCAGTGTGCAGAGCTTCTTAGCTTACGCCACTGAGCCTTGGATACGCTTCCTGTTGGAAGCGTGTCTCCTGCGTGCGTGCTTTTGTGCGTACGTAGACTTGAGTGTGCGTGACTTTTCATGTACGCTGCTCCCTTGAGCGTGCGTGACTTTTCATGTATGCTGCTCCCTTGAGCGTGCGTGACTTTTCATGTACGCTGCTTCCCTGGAGCGTGCGTGACTTTTCATGTACGCTGCTCCCTTGAGCGTGCGTGACTTTTCATGTACGCTGCTCCCTTGAGCGTGCGTGACTTTTCATGTACGCTGCTTCCCTGGAGCGTTCGTGACTTTCATGTACGCTGCTTCCCTGGAGCGTGCGTGACTTTTCATGTACGCTGCTCCCTTGAGCGTGCGTGACTTTTCATGTACGCTGCCCCCTTGAACGTGCGTGACTTTTCATGTACGCTGCTTCCCTGGAGCGTGCGTGACTTTTCATGTACGCTGCTCCCCTTGAGCGTGCGTGACTTTTGTGTACGCTGCCCCCCCCTGACCCCTTGCTTAACCCATTGGCTCTTGGAGTTTTGGTCTTAATTCTTTAAGCATGGCTCTTCTATAGCCCTGTATATTGATATTTTATTAGATATTTTACGTCCATTTTATATCCTTACGCCTTTTGTCCTGAACTTGATAATCACGAATTTACTGGATATATTTGGAATTGATAATTGAGCATGACCTGATAAGTGGCCCGTCGTGGCGCACTCCTGACTAGTACACTTGATATGATAACCTGACCTGATATATCTTGAATAGCTGTTGCGACGGCTACCTGACATGACATGACCTGTATAATTAATCCTGACACCGTGGGCGATTGTGCTTGTACAAATAATCCAGTCATGTCTTGTATCATGTCTAGGAGGGGACTCCTGAGTACCACGGTCAGGAGTACCTACGAAATTGGACTAAGGTTAATAATTAGTATAATTCACTAGTCATGAAGAGATGTTCCCCAGTTACAGGCGATCCCGTTATCCCGGCCGCAAATGATTGGACTTGTAGCCTGCTGATGAGTAGGGCACATTTCCAGCCCACTGTTATGTGGGGCACTCTTGATTGTCACTTTAATAATTGAACTCTATTGTCACTCTAATGCATTGAACTCTCCAGATTGTCACTATAATGATTGCCTGGATAATCTGGATAGCTGCAGGGCCTGTGACTACTTGGAGCATCTCATTGCATCTTGCTAGTAACTAGGATTGTGATAACCCTAGTTAGTTAATGTAGAAAGCCGTAGGCAATGATTGGCCGTGATTGCTTGGATGGAGTCTGGTCCAGTATAGTATTGTCTAGAATTGATTGATTGTAGGATTGTACCAGAATAATTGAATGATTGTCACTCCAGATTGTCACTATTATGATTGTCACTCCAGATTGTCACTATAATGATTGTCACTCCAGATTGTCACTATAATGATTGTCACTCCAGATTGTCACTATAATGATTGTCACTCCAGATTGTTACTTGACCTGATTTCTTATATTTATCTTGCCGATAAATGGTGAGAGAAACCAAGTTCCGTTCAGACGAAGGGTTACAACCCCGGTCCTTGTTTGGTTTACGGGTTGTAACCTAGCTATCTGAATAGTCCCATGGTTATCTCATCGTATATCATCCTGACATGCTTTTCCATATGTCCTGTCTTTTAGTGATTCTATGCAAGATCATCTTTTATAATTACCCATCATGCTTTTCTTAAATTACTGTCTCTTATTATGTAATTATATTATTGTGCTAATTTGCTGGCTTTGGTTCTTATTTTGTGGCCTCCTTTGTGGCACTTGCTCTTCCTGGGGTCTGACCCAGCTGGTTTTGTATGGCCAAATACCGGAGCAGCAGCAAAGGATCTACCTGTCTTCCAGCCCGATGGTGGTCACCAGGCGTAACCAGGGCTTCGAGTGGGTTTCTTTTGTTCTCCCACTGTAATATTGTAAATTATTCTTTTGAGGCGTTTAGCCGACGAGCAAGTGTTAGCTCGATTGTACTTACTTACTGTCTGCCTACGGGCTGTAACATGATTGACAAGCCCCGAGGGTTGATCATATATGACTGAACTCTTGCTAGTCCTCACATTTTGTAACGACTAGCTTCATGATCATCTGGATATGTAATGTTTGGGACGCCTTACAATTGTGTATTTGGAGATCTGCCATCTTGTGATTATCATTAGTTGGTTGAGATTGAGACAATAGGCTATTTTATGACCTTAAGAGACTGATGGATTATAGTGAAACCCTCACATATCTAGACAGCCGTGACCGTATAGCGGTGTGGATTCCATTCCGTTATACGTAGCTGGCTATGTCTGCCCCCGCTCTCCAGTATTCTGGTTCTGGGGCGTGACATCCTCTTCCCAAGTACCCCGTTACTCCTGCGCAATCCACTGGGGGTAGTCTATTGACTGCTCCTTCCCTTCCCTAGAACAAAGGAAAAGGCCCGTGGGTCTTTTCTCAAGTTTCCTCGTTCCACGACTTGGAAGACAACAGAGGGAAACGCTCTTTAGCCAACCCTTCTTCACAAAACAAGGAAAAAGGTCCTTTGGTCTTTTCTCAGTCTTCTCTGGTTTTTACCTCGGAAGATCAATCTCAACGTGCCTCGGCACCGATCAGTACAAAGACCCTCTCAAATAAGAATTCTTCTCTCCCGGCCAAAGGGAAATGTACCGATCAAAGAGGTATTCTGCCTACTCCGGTAGCGGAATTTCAAGATCTCCCAACTCTCCGGATATCCCGCTCAAAGCAGAGAAAATTACTGGTGTCTCAAACAGAAACTCCTGGGGGTGATTTGCTGATCTACGGGTTTATCTCAATAGACCTCGGTCTACATCAACTTCGACAAAACGCAAGCAGCCAATGCCGAAGATGAACCTGCATCAGAGGCAAACTTTCAGAATAAAAAATCCTGACACCTATGCTAACAAAGTGAGTAAAGATGAACCTGCATCAGAGGCAAACTTTCAGAATAAAAAATCCTGACACCTATGCTAACAAAGTGAGTACTTCCCTGTATACTCACGGGACAAAACATCTGAAGAACCGGAACCATGTTCCGAATGTTGTCAAAGAATATATCCCTCAAACTTCTTCTCGTCCTGTTATTGTTCCTGACCTCCGAGAACACCTTAAGCAAAAGCGGGACAATATCTCAACACCTCCAGTTCAATCACTTGAACGCCATTGTAATCACAAGGTTGTCATCAAGTGCTGTTGCCAGACAACAAAACGATCTGTTTTCGATCGTCTGAATTTTGCAACTTCTGAACCAATGTCAGAAGACGAAGGCGAAGTGTTGTATGCTTCCGTCAACATGTCTTCTCGAGACACTGGGGGTAGAAAGTGCTCCAAACACGGCAAGCCTCGCAGGCCCAGCCAACGGTACTTAGATTTACTCCAAGAATCTTCTGAAGGAGTATTTCGACACACCCGATCCCGAAGTCGAGACACAATCGGTCATAAGAATCTTCTCCAAGATCCCTCTGGTCATCTCCCTATTTCTTATTCAGAAGATGATTCCTTCTCTGATTATGATGCATACAGCGAAAGTTCTGAACAGACAGTGTCTTCTACTGTACCTAGAGAAGTGACAGCTTATGTTGTCACTGAAGACCCAGACGCTTCTAGTTCAGTGAATCAAGAACAACGAATAGCTGCACTGGAGGACAAGCTGAAGACCATGGCCGAAATGGTTGCAAGTATGCATTCTATCATCATGGCCCAACATACAGTACCACCACCTGCTGCAAATCCTGATATTATAGCATCGTCGGTGCCTGTCAATGCAGGTCTGGGGGTAGTTTCTCCTCAAATACCCCCTGTACAAATTCAACCCACACTCAGTTAGTCAGGAGCTGGGGGTAGTACTTACCACACTGTTCCTCCCCCTAACACTATAATTCAGCCTGCTCCTTCTGTATCATCGGAGGATGCTAATGAAGCCGTCAAACTCTTGCGCACTCAATTCGAGGCTTTTAAAAAAAAGGACAATTTACAGAGATTGGGAATCAAGCGACCCTATCCTATTGAGTGGAAGGAAGTCCCATTTCCTCCTAAATACAAGATCCCCACAATTTCGCTGTTTGACGGCAGTACTTCTCCGAGTCAGTTCATTAACCACTTTGAGGTGATGACTGTTCAGCTTCAGCCAAATGATGCTCTTCTTACCAGGGTATTCGTCGGTTGTTTAGCCGGTGTAGCATACGATTGGTACAGAAGCTTGCCTGATGGCTGTATCACCTCTTTCTCGAGTTTTAAACAAATTTTCTTGGAACGATTCTAAGAGGGAATCAATGACATGACCATGTCGGCCCTCAACAAGATCAAACAAAGATATAATGAAACCGCTGAGAGTTTCATTGAAAGATTCCGTCGAAAAGCATTAAAGATGCCTCCTGGAACTTCGGCCGCTGTAACTATAGATACCTGCAAGGCAAATCTTTTGCCTATTATCAGCATGTGGACAGGGTCAACTCAATTACAAGACTGACCATCATTCATTGTCAATGCTAAAGCAGCTGAAGTTAGCGCTGACAAGTTTAAGCAGCTGGGGGTACACATGTCTAACCCCGACCGGGATGAACACCCGACATCTAGTAGCGATAATCGCCAGAACAACCGCAAGGGTAAAGAAACCTTGAACATCAATTTGAAGAGCAAAGAATTTCTGGCTGTCAACGTAGCTCCACCTACGTCTACTTCTACTCCTTCTGCCCCTCCACCGAAGGAACCTCGCCCAAAAATAGAGTACTCCTTTGACGAGAACGACATCGTGAGCATCTTCGATTGTTTGATCAAAAGCAATAAGCTCCAACTCCCAGACCCGAAGAAGCCTGACGAGGTCGGTAAGACTGATCATCCCAAATATTGTGTTTACCACAGGTTCATTAGGCATCCCACTCGAGCATGCTACGTGCTCAAAGGCAAGATTCAAGAGTTAGTCAACGCTGGTGTTGTCATCCTTCAACAAGATGAGAAGACTGTTACCGCAAATATGGTCCCAGTATAGTTCGGTAACTTTCCTCCACAGATGGTACAGCATGGTGTCATTTCTATCCCCAAGGCCACTCTTGAGATCGAGAATCTTCCTCCTCCATGGAGTGAAGGTCTCGTTCCCTTATCTCTTGATAATGGTGAGATTGTATGGATCCACCCTGACCTTGTTGCAGACTTCGAGGCTCCTTCCTCGTCTAAGCAAAAAGACCGCTCCAAGGGCAGAACAAAGATATGCAATATGGTGTCTTTTGACCCCATAGTTGAAGAGGAAATCCTGCTGGGCACCAGGTCAGGGAAAGCCTATCTAAGGGAATTTTTCGAAACTCAAGAAAACCCTGCTTCTTCTTCTGAGTCTGCTCCAGTGCAACCTGTCTCTACCGAGGACATTCCTTCTGCATCCTCACCGGTTGTAGAACCCATTCCCCCTAAGCCGACGGCAGCCGACAAAGGCAAATAACAAGTCCGCTTTGACAAGCCTTTGAAGAAGTCATCTCCTTATGGACTTGAGAAGCCATACAACTTTGATATATTGGCTCAACTAGCCAATACACCGGCCAGGCTATCGATCTTCGAGCTCTTGCGCCTCTCCAAAAAGACTCGAGAAACTCTGAGTGAAGCTCTAATGCTGGCAGAAACCTGTCTAACTCTTCTAAAGAAGCCAGAATCAGAGCATGTTTCTTGCCTCCACTGTCATAGTGTGTTGGAGTTAATTCCAAACATTACCTTCACACAGGATGATATGCTGATGGAAGACAATAGGCATGAACGTCCTCTATATTATACAGGATACGTCGACACGATGAAGGGCGATCATATTCTGATAGATCCTGGGTCAGCACTCAGCATCATGTCGAAGACAATGCTAGATGCATTGAAGATCCCAGTGCATAGTCTTTCTAGCACAATCACCACCATCCTGGGGTTCAACCAGGGAAGAAGTGAGCCTCTCGGCAAGATTCGCCTAAAACTCCAAATAGGCAATCTCCGCACAAAGGTGACCTTCTATATTATAGATAACCATGGTTGCTCTTACAATACTCTTTTGGGGAAACCATTCCTTCATGAACACAACATTGTTCCTTCAACTCTCCATCAATGTTTCAAGTACGTCGATGACAATGGAGAGGTTCAAAAAGAGGTGGCGGATCTCTATCCTTTTAAAGGTGTCGAAGCATATTGTAATGATGCTCGCATGTATAAAGATGAGTTCATAAAGGTAGTACTGGCTTTGGACACTGAAGAAGACCAAGAAGCAGTGCCCGATGACACCCTCATCATACCTGTCAAAGGGCGTATTTCTCATCCTCAGTCCTTCAAACCACTGGCTATTCACTTGCCAATCCAGAAGTAATCAACCGATGGTGGTCAAGATCAAAGGGAGCTCACCTCTTCTGAGCCACTTGTTATCGACCTACGTCGTAACAAGGATAAAGGCAGCTCACCTCTTCTGAGCCGCTTGTTATTGACCTTCGTCGTAGTAAGCCTCCTCCACGTTCTGCTTCTCCCCCTCTTGTAATCAATCTGACCAAGCCTGCTAAGGCTAAAGGTCCTGTTGTAAATATGGATGTACAAATCAATGAAAAAGCATCTACTTTCCAGTACACTAATATCATTTATCATGCTAAATGCTATTTGGATATGCTAGATAGCTTTCGGTCATTTACAATAGGAGTTGTACAATCCCTTCAGACAGAGGTCTTGATTGAACATCCAGATGACTCATGTTTTGTTGTCCCCTCTCAAAAAAGAGGCGAATGTCCAATACTTTTTAGTAAAGGACCAGAACAGAAATTCAGCTATACAGATGATAGCAAAAGTAATGATACAGGACGTCTCCAACTACGTCGTTATAGCCAACAATCAAAAGACATCATCCGAAAGATGGGTTATGACTTCAAGAATGGCCTCAACTATGGTAAGGGTAGACGAACTCCTATCCATACAGCTATTCCAAAAGGAAAATCAGAGATGTACTACAATAGGACGAAAAGAGGACTCGAATATGCTTCACCTCCGGTCTTATCTCCAGAAGTCTCCGAATTCGATAGTGAAGAGCGCTCCAACTCTTCTGATTCTAGATCATGGGATTTTGACACCAGCATCGGTCAAGTTCATCGATTGATTGTATCTTCTAACATGGTCTCTGCTGAACTTCCAGAAGGCTATGATGAAGACATAGAAGAAAATCCTGAAACAGATCCTTGGGCTCAACGAATGGATACCCAATGGAAACTTCGATTCGAACAACGTGAACCTCCTACTGAAGATCAATTGATTCAAATTGATGTAGGAGAAAGTGGGTCGCCTCGGCCAATATTCATCAGCAAGAACCTTCCAGAGGCGGATAAGCAAGAATTAATTCTTCTTATTCGAGAATACATTGATGTCTTTGCTTGAAATTATGAAGACATGCCAGGTTTAGATCCCAAAGTTGCTACTCATAAACTGAATATTTTGCCTAATGCAAAGCCAGTCAAACAACAGCAAAGGCGATTCAAGCCAGAAATGATGGACGCAATTGATGATGAAGTCAAAAAGCTTATAGCTAGCTTGTGGCTTTATTCGAGAAGAACAACATCCAGATTGGATAGCCAACGTTGTCCCAGTCTTAAAGAAAACTGACAAAGTTAGAGTTTGTATTGACTTTCGAGATCTTAATAAAGCTTGTCAAAATGATGAGTTTCCTCTCCCTATCACAGATGTCATGATCGACAATACTTGTGGGTTTGAAAGGATATCCTTCATGGATGGATTCTCTGGATACAATCAGATTTACATGAATCATGAAGATGAAAAACACACTTCTTTTCGCACTCCTCGCGGAGTCTACTGCTATACCGTGATGCCATTTGGTCTCAAGAATGCTGGCACAACTTACCAATGAGCTGTAAGTACCATTTTTCGAGATCATCTTCGTAAGACTGTCGAATGCTAAGTGGAAGATATTGCTGTCAAGAGTCGTCTAAAGGAAGATCACATCTAAGATTTAAGAACTATCTTCAATCTAATACGCCAACATCAGTTAAAAATAAATCCCACCAAGTCATTCTTGGGTGTCTCTAGTGGTAAATTTCTTGGCTTCGTCATTACCTCTAAAGTTATACACGTGGATCCCGAGAAGATCAAAGCCATTAAAGAGATGCGTCCTCCACGCAACTTAAAAGAGCTACGAGGATTCCAAGGTCGACTTGCGTACATCAGGAGGTTCATTTCAAACCTGTCTGGACGCTGCAGACCGTTTACTCAGCTAATGAAGAAGGGTGTATCTTTTGTTTGGATCGAAGAATGTCAACAAGAATTCGACGATATAAAGCGGTATATGATGAACCCACCAGTCTTGGTGCCACCAATCTCAGGCATACCATTTTTAATGTATGTCCGTGCTATGGATTATTCATTGGGTGCTTTACTTGCCTAGAAGAACAACGAAGGCCATGAACAAGCCATTTATTATCTCAGTCGTACTATGATTGGTGCCGAACACCGTTATAGTCCGGTCGAGAAAGAATGCTTAGCTCTTATGTTTGCTGTTCAAAAGACAAGGCATTACATCATTGGACAAACCATTCATGTCATTTTCCGAGTCAATCCTCTTCGAGTACTAATGAAGAAACCCAGCACACTCAATTCTCGGTTAGCTATATGGGCCATTCTGCTAGCCCAATACGACATGGTTTATGTTCCACAAAAGTCTGTCAAGGGTCAAGCGCTAGCGGACTTCTTAGCAGCTCATTCTATACCAGAGATATCCAAACTCTATGATGAAATTCCAGATGAAACATTGGAATCAAACATGATCTCTAAAGAATTTCCTACCTGGCGTCTGTTCTTCGACGGAGCATCTCGGATCGGACCCAATGGGACCGTTGTCGCAGGAGTTAGAATTATACTTGTCTCTCCAAACGGGTCAACTATCCAAAGAGCTTACTCCCTAGATGAACCCTGCTCCAACAACGTAGCAAAATACAATGCTCTATTCATTGGCCTTCAGTTAGCTAAACAACTGGACGTCGAATATCTTGAAGTCTATGGTGACTCCAAGTTGGTTGTTAACCAGGTTAGAGAAACCTATGAAGTTCGCCATCAAGATCTAGTACCCTATCATGAAGCTGCAATCTACATGGCTACATCATTCAAGGCTTTTCTCATTGAATACGTTCGACGAGCTTGTAACATTGAGGCAGATGCTCTAGCTAATCTCGCAGCAGTCTTAGCAATTCCCGTCAAAAGACAACAAGTGGTCGTTGTTTCCAACAGAGAGTTGTTCTGTATTGAAAATAATCGCAACATTGAGTTCAGGAACTTCGCCGAAGCCAATGTTATCAATGAAGATTGGAGAGCTCCTTTCATCGACTTCGTAGTTCATGACATACTTCCTGAAGATCCTAAGGAGGCTACGAGTATTCGTCGACGATCTCTTCGATTCTACTACAATCAAACCACCAAGACTCTCTATCGACGGACTTATGACGGTCTACTTTTGTGCTGTCTTGCTGGTGATGAAGCAAAGCAAGTATTACGTAAAGCTCATGATGGTGTCTGCGGAGCACATCAACCCGGCCCTAAACTGCAAGATCGTATCCGACGAATGGGTTACTATTGGCCCTCGATGGTGTCTGATGCCATCGAATATGCAAGGAAATATCGAGCCTGTCAAATCCATGTAGATTTTATCCATCAACCGTCGGAATTCCTTCATCCGACTGCTGCTTTCTGGCCTTTTGAAGCTTGGGGCATGGATGTTATAGGTCCTATCAATCCTTCTTCTTCTAAGGGACATCAATTTATATTAGCAATAACCGATTATTTCTCCAAGTGGGCCGAAGCTATACCCTTGGCTGAAGTTAAAACCAGCAGCGTCATCAACTTCGTCAAACACCACGTTATCTACAGGTTTGGTGTGCCTCAACGAATCATTCACGATAATGGACCCCAGTTCATCAGTCAAAAGTTCACCAGGTTCTGTGATGATCATCGGATTGACAATGTCGCCTCTACAGCTTACAACCCTGCTGCTAATGGCTTGGCTGAAGCCTTCAACAAGACTATCATCAAGCTCTTTAAGAAGTTTGTGTCTACTAACAAACGAAATTGGAGTAAAAAGTTTGGAGAATGTTTATGGGCCTACCGTACTACGGTCCGCAACCCCACAGGCTGTACACCCTTCTCTCTGGTATACGGTTGTGAAGCAGTTCTACCTCTGAAACTTCAAATTCCTTCCTTGAGGATTGCCATTGCTAATGAACTTACTATGGAGAACAATGATGAACTTACTATGGAGAACAATGATCGTCTTCGACTTCAAGAATTGGAGGCACTCGACGAGAAGCGACTATTGGCTCAACAACACATAGAATTATATCAAGCCTGCATCTCGAAGACTTTTAACCGCAAAGTTAAAGTCAGAATCTTTCAGAAAGGAGAACTCGTTCTTACAGTCAGACGTCCCATGACTATGACTCACATGAGCAAAGGCAAGTTCGATGTAAAATGGGAAGGGCCTTATATCGTGAGTAAAGTCTTCTCAAATGAAGCCTATCAACTCACAGAGCTGTACGGTCGAGTTGCAATGATGCCCATCAATGGCAAGTTCCTTAAAAAGTACTATGTATAAATGTAAAAAGGATTTATTGTAAATATGATCAGACAGTTCATAAATAAAGTTTGATTTTATTTTCATCATAAATGATGTTACATAATATCAAGGACGAGAATCACTATCGTCCTTCTTAAAGACAGGACGAGGACCACTACCGTCCTTTTCAAAAATATAATCGGCAAAAGAGCCGAGGACATCCTTGCTCGATTTCACCAGAAACGCACAAGCGGCCATCCTCATGGCCTCTTCCTTTTCAGTCTTCCCTGGCTCAACTAGGAAGTCCAAGATATGCCGCGGCGACCTGGGTGCAGTCGAACCTTCGCCTGCCTCCGTTTGCTTTGGCTGGTTTAGCTTGGCTGGACGCTCCTCAATAACTTCTTCAACCTTGGGGACAATCTCAGCCTTCTTGGAGGCATCTTCAGACGACATTTTGTGAAATTGATCATTTTATCTAAATTTTTTTTCTATTTATAGGCAGAGATTCTTGAAACAGTCGATTACGCGAATCAAAGCGACGCATTCTTCACAACATTAATTCCATTCATACGACGGTTCATCCGTTCATTCCATTCTGACGGTTCATCCGTTCATTCCATTTCACCTGACGGTTCACCCGTTCATTCTATTCATCCGACGGTTCATCCGTTCATTCCATTCACCTGACGGTTCACCCGTTCATTCTATTCATCCGACGGTTCATCCGTTCATTCCATTCACCTGACGGTTCACCCGTTCATTCTATTCATTTGACGGTTCATCCGTTTATTCCATTCACCTGACGGTTCACCCGTTTATTCCATTCATCCGACGGTTCATCCGTTTATTCCATTCATTTGATGGTTCACCCGTTCATTCTATTCATCCGATGGTTCATCCGTTTATCCCATTCATACGACGGTTCATCCGTTCATTCCGACGATTCATTTCGTTCATACATCCTGACGACTCATCCGTTCAACCATATCAACAACTTGTCACGTCTTTATTACCTCTGATTAAGTTGTCTACCGAAATAATGATATTCAAAAAAGAAAATTATATGCTGCCATGTCCACATTACCTCTGAGCAGATATAATGAATATAATTATTTTCTAAATCAAGAAATATATCATGTCCTGAACCTCTGAATATATTTTCTATCGCTATTATTTATATCCGTAATGGGATATGCAATAAATAATAGAGCCACAAAATAATGTCTTTTCATTGATCAAAATAAAAGGCATTACAAAAAGACATATCACAAAGGAGAAAGTACAAAAGATTTTCTTTTACTCAATTGGTGGGGTCATCAGACTAGCTATCTGCTGCTTCAAAGTTTGAAGTCGTTCTTCACGAGAATCCAGCACTCGCTTTCTAGCTTCCTCCATTCCAGATTTATCGTCAAATGTCGGCAAGGTCACTAGTCGGCGAACGATTTCATCTTGATGAGACTTGACAAACTCATTCTTCTCATGGGTCAGAATGTCTAGTTGCTGAACTGCAGCTTGATGCTGTGTAGTCTCTTCCTCAAGAGCAAGTTAAACGATCCTCAACTCTTCTTGAAGTCGAGCAAACTCTGCCTTCAGTTCAGCAACCTTCTTTTCTTTCTCCCCAGCAGCAGACACTACTATCTTCATCTGGGAATCATACTCTGATGACTTTGTGGCAAAAGTGTCCAAGAAAGTCTCGAAAGTAGCTTTTGTGACCTCAGCTTCTCGAGTCATCCTTTCAAACTCGGCATTCACCAGTGGCTCTACCTCCTCCCGATTAAGATCTTTGTAAATCTTAATTGACTCTTCCATCTCATCCAGCACATGTTCGAGATAGGCGGCTTGAGCCTCATCACCCTGACTTCGGATGCCGCCGATCAGATAAGAAGTTGGACTTCTGACAGTGATGAAACCAACACTCTCTTTCTCTATTACCCTTTCTACTAAAGGTCCTAATGAAGTAAAGAAGAGGTTGGTGAAGGAGCCAACTATAAATTTGTTAGTGGCCGCTGCACTAGGTATGGCAACGACTCCTATAGAAGTTGTAGCAGCAGATGCCTGTGAAGGCGGAAGTTCGGCTTCTTGAACATAGACTGAAGTCTTTTTGGACAAAGGAGCCATAGTGGAGCTAGTTGCCCCTCCCAGACGTTCCTCTGCGAAATCGAATAAACATCATCAGTTTGCTGTCATTAAGGACTATCAAAAAGGGTCAAAATGAGGGCAAGTTTACCAATGATGGGTTTAATGACAAGATTGTCATCTGTTGACATAGGCTGCAGCCTCGCAGAAGTAGCTTCAGACATCACTGCCTGACTACTTCCCGCTTCAGAGCCGCCTGATAAATGACGGCTGCTGTTGGCTATCGCTTTTGTCTATACTATGTCAGTGCATACCGGAGGAATCGGAGAAGGTTGAATTTCTGTATGAATGAAAGTTAAAACATCAGTCATCTGATCTATAAATGAAGATTGTTAAAATTAGTCAATACCTTTTTGATCGAGGGACAATAGTTTCCTCCGGTGCTGCTTCATCATCATTATTCTCTTGGGGTGTAGGGACAGCAGCATCCTCTTTATTGTCATGAACATCCTCCGCATATGTTTCTTCGTCATTTTCCTCCTCCTCTGGTGCTTCCTCATCATCACTTACATCAATTGGATCTATGTCATGGAAACCAAAATCACAGTCATCAAGAGCCTCGATCATCAGTCGATCTTCTTCAGCACGACGCGATCTTGGTGTAGCTGGAAGATGTGCAGCTTCCATTGCAAGTGTGGGAGATGGCAATACCTCAACAGGTGATTCCGACTCATTGATTTGGGTCGGGGTTACATTCGCTTCTGCTGCCTCATTTTTTGCCTCCGCAGTCTCTTCTCTTATGTCTGCAACCTCGTCCCTTATCTCTGTATCTGTCTCCTGCCTAGGCTCAGGAGCAGGCGTAGGTGAAGGCACCATAACCCCGACGGCAGCACTTGTTAGAGCAGAAGTATGGATAGCTTTTGGAGGGGTGACCACTTTCTTTCTGAAAGCTATTTTCTTTCTACGTAGAGGTTCTTCCGGGCTCTCTACGTCTGCAGCATGTATTTGTCTTTGAGTGGAAGTTGGGGTCGTCACCTCTTCTCGGTGAGCCGACTCAGCTTGTTGTCGAGACTGCGATCGAGTAGTGACACTTTTCGAAGAGTCTACAGCAGCCTTCTTCTTATTAGAGACATGAGAAGATGGTTCTTCTGCCTTCCTCTTCTTCTTCTCCTTGACCGAAGATCTTACAACTTTCAAAGAAACACGCAGCGGTTCGTAGACTTCTTCAGGGAAGTTGGCTTCCCTCGAAGCTTCTAGAGGTGCATCAGCTGGCTCGTGCTCTTCATTATTACCAGAAGGCAACAAAACATGTGCTCCTTTTCGAAATCGTGTTACCGTCGCAAAGTTGTCTGTTAAATTGAAGTTCTCAGCAAAAGTGTTTGCTGACGTATAAAAGATCGAATAAGTATACATCATGCGGGGACCACGGTCGTTCTTTGTCGGCATCGAGAACGTCATCTTCGTGTCACGGGCATTGTAATAGGCCCAAGCCCGGACTCCATCAATCAAATAACCTTTTTCTTGTAGGCATGTTATGGCATTACCTACGTGGAATTGGTCGTAGCCGAATTGGCGTACAAAACGGCTTGGGAGATAAGGTTTAAGATAGCATTCATCTTCGAACCGATACACTAGATGTGAAGGCCGAATTATCCTCAACCAGTCAAAAGCTGTATGGTCCAAAGGCTGCATTCTCACTGAGTCGACAAGGTTTACTGACATATATTCGTAACCGGCTGGAGGCGGAACACAGAAGAAGTTCTATACTTTGCCTAAGTTCAAGACTCGCCTGCAGTCTTTCAAAGTGGTATAGACCCACTTACATCCAAAATATCTTCTCAAAAAACTATCGCTCACTGCTCCCATAGCAGGGTTCATTAAGGAAGGATGGTGTAGAAGCAGCCATCCAAACAGATATGTATACGACAGTTCCAGCCGAGGAAAATATCCCTTTTCACCTTTTCTTCGAATCATCGAATCAACGAAGAGACGGAGGCCGGCGTTCATTCTGCATGACATTGCTGACAACAAATCCATCCGGTAGCCGAAGACTAGACGGACAGCAGCAAACAATACGCCGCGATGGAAGCGGTCGACTGCACTGGCTCCAGGAACGACATATCGTCGAAGCTAGTAAGTAAGGAACCCTGCCAGTTGGGCTTCCTTTGACATGGGACTGTAACCCTTCCTCATAAAGCTCTCTATGATGTGTCCTTCTTTGAAAGGAGGACACTGAAGATTATCCTCAATCTTGATATCCATCTCATTGTGCGTTTCCATCAACTCGATCACCTCGCTATTGCTAAGCGGTTTGAAGAAGTTGGTGTCACGACCCGTTATCCAAATTGTTGGGCCGGGCCGAGCCATGTCCAGCCTACGCTTGCTAAAGCGTAGTAAGCTGTTCTAAGAATAGACAATAAAGGATCTAAGCTACTACAGTTCTAAAATCATATTTAAAGTTCATCACAACACAGCATCTATAAGCGAAGGTAACATAAGCACAGACTTAATAATACATAACTAAAGTATCTAACTGGAGACAAAAGTCCAGTATCCAAATATAAGAACATACCAAAGTCTCAGTCTCAAAACATATGAAAAATAACTAAGCAAGGTTCCCCGCTGGGGCCTCTTCTGGAGCTAAGGCCAGGTCCTCAATGCAGTACCATAATATGTAACACATAGCATTTCCTCCTCGAAAAGTATACCTATAACGTTATCCTGTCAGGACGGGAGCAAGTACAACCTCTACAACTAAAGTACTGAACATATAATGAAAGAGATGTACATCAAGAAACATGGTGTAATAAGTCTATAAAACAGGAAATACTGGAAATATGGCCTCATGGTACAACTGGGATCATAATATCATAGTAACACAGGGAACATGGCATATCTGGAATCATGGTATATCTCATAATCTATCATGGCAAGGATACATATGTCATATAGACAGATGTATATATAATGTTTAAAACTGGAGCAGGTACGTGATCGGTCAATAGATGTACAATGTGCTGGGGCACATAATGAAATGTACTTCCGTACAAGTGAAACGACGACAGATGTACATACGTACAAATCCGCGTTGAGATAAAGCCTACGACAAGGTATACATATAAAATGTTAACCTTGCTCGGTACATACGTACGGAGAAGGGGGTCATGATCACGTACTCAACTGTCAGTTTCCCCATAACCCATATTCTAAACATGTAAGAGATATGAGAACAGTAAAAGCATGTGAAAGATACCGGCAGCGGTATAAGCATGACAGGTACTGGGAGCCGTATGAAACATGTGAATACTCCGAGTAGTATAAAGCATAGTGAAACATGTACTGAGAACCAGTAAGAAGCATATGAAGATATGATAACTGTCCTAAGCATGACAAGTACTGAAAGTAATACAACATGTGAAGATATAGCTTGCTACCTCAAGAATCAATATTTTAACAGGGTTAATACATGTTCTAGCATTAAAAGACAGTAAATGAGTGTGTAGATGTACTTGCCTCAAACAAAGCAAGAATACTAGTACGAAGATATAGATGTCCGGTATCCTGTCAATAGTGATATACAAACTCAGTTCTAAGCTATGATCAAGATTACACTAGTGGTGAGACACGACTCCTAACTGGACACTAGCCAAGTGGGGACCTAGCATGAAAGTCTAATGTGGAGTGCCACTATACACAAACTAACTTCCTAGGATCTTTACACTAGCGCGGGGTGAGGTCCAATACGACTAAAACACAAAAGAACATAAAAAGTTACAAGTCGTAATTATTCAATAATTAAATCTACTGTACATTGAGTTCCAACAATTCTTGAGATAGACAAAAAGCTCAAATATATATAAAATAAAGTACCAAAATAATCCTTGTTAATTATAGAAATTTATACTAATTTTTCTGGGATTTATAAACCCTCATAAATATTTATTAAAAATCAGCAAACTTAAATATATTAAAAATGAGTTATGTTTTCCCATTTTTATAAAATACCAAAAGCACTTAATAAATGCTAGAAAAATTATAATAAATTAGCTAAATTAACATAATATTTAAATACCATTTTTCCAATATTTTTACAGCAATTAAAATATATATAAAAATTCAAAACCAGAAAGTAACAATATCTAGAAAAATAATTAATTATAAATTAAGGATAATACATAATCAAAATCTACAGATGTTGTCGGATGATAAAATAAATATCACCAACGTGTCCAGAACGGTCAAATCAGCTAGGATAACCTACCCATAAGTCCAATTTAGACACAGGAGCAAAACGGTAATTTCGGGTCAAAACGATGTCCGCCGTTGGACACACTTTGCACCGAAAAGCGTGTCGGGATAGAAGTCTACAAAACCTAGCAAATTATATGTCCACGAATCCAGAATGATGATACGAACCCAACGGTATATCCGGAATAGGATTCCGATGTGCCGATCTCAAAATGATACGTTGACGCGACACTTGGTATCCGATTTGCACGGAAATGCGTGCCGGAGCAAATGTCTTCAAAACTCAGCAAATTATATGTCAACGAATCCAAAATGACGATACGAACTCAACGGTATATCCGGAATTGGATTCCGATGAGCCGATCTCAAAGTGATCCGTTGACTCAAAAAGTGGGACCCGCTTTGCACCGAAATGCGTGCCAGGGCCCACGTTCTCCAAATCAAGCAAACTTTATATGAAAACATGCCAGAACGACGCCACGAGTCTACTGGTGGTGTCAGAAATTGAATCCGAAGTCCCGGGTTCAAAAATAGAATTTAACAAGTGCAATTTATAGAATTCGGACGGCCAACTTTGGCGTCGAATTCAACCAACCAAACGTGCTTAAAATGAAACGAAATCTAAAGGAGACAGGAAGATGGTTATACCAGCTGTGCATCGGAACTGACAGTGCGCAAAACGGAGCTGCGACGGCGAAGTTACGAGCTGACGAAGTCGGCTCCACGAAACTGTCCAAAAACAGTTCAATTTAAAACGTCAATTTGGTGGCCAGTTTTGAGGTATCAAACGACGAAAATAACGGGTGAAATTTGAGAGGAGTGAAGGTGGATATACCGAGATTGCGACGGAGTAAGGATTTCGCCGATCCAACGGTCGGATCTCCCAGAAAACACGTACGAACTTGCTGCGACGGAGCGCCATTTCCGAGTTCAAAACTCGCGCGCGCCGACGGGATCTCGTTCAAAATGCAGGAATCATGTGTTTCACATGTCGGGGAAGCCGGAGACTCTCCCGGGGTGGTCGCCCGGGCTCGTCGGAGACGTGGGGAGCTCCTCGCGGTGGTGGACCGGCCACGAGGTGGCTCACGGCCACCCGACAGCGCCGGTGGCAGCTGCTGCTGCCGCCCATGCTACTGTTGTAGCTGCGGCTGCTGTTGCGCTCGCTGCGTACGCGCACGCGCGCGGTGGCTGCTGCGGCGCGGCGGCACGACGGCGGGGGAAGGATCGCCGGCCACGTGGTGGCGCGCGGCGGCGGTGGTGCGGATGTGGTAGTGGTTTGTATGGTGGTAATGGTGTTGTTAATGGTGGTGATGATGATGGTTTATGGTGGTGGAATGAGGATGATGAAAATGGAGAGGGAGGAGGAAGGAGGAGGAGAGGGTGGTGCTCGGTGGAGGGCTCGGCCAGGGGGGGGCTGTCGGCCGAGAGGGAGGTGGGGTGTGTGTGTTTGTGTCTTGATAAAGAGAGAGAGGGAGAGAGTAGATATTATAGAGTGAGAGAGAGAGAGAGAGGTCGGTTGTGTAGGGGGGGTGTTCCTGCTGTTATGGGGGAGAGGGGGTGAGGTGGTGTGGTGATGTAAAGTGAGAGAGTGAGAGTTATGGGTGTGGGTATATATATAACATATATATATAAAGAGAGAGGGTGAGAATAGGGAGAGAGAGAGAAAGATATTTAGAGAGAGAGAGAAAGAGAGGGGAGAGGGAAAAGGAGGTCGGCCACTTTGGGCGGGGGGGGGGGGGGGGGGTGAGCTTTGCTTTGGTGAGGGAGAGAGAGAATGGGATAATAATTAAAGAGAGAGAGAAAGATGTAAATATAATATATATATGTATATATATATATAGAGAGAGAAAGAGATTATAAATAAAAGAATTATATTTTCGAGTAGGCAAAAATGGAAAAACACCAGTGGGGTGTATGGGCAGTCATGACTGGGCCCACACTAAACTGGGTTGGGCATTGGGCCAAGTTTGGACAAAGTCGAGGCCAAGATTTAATTAATTAATAAATTTAAACTAATTAAAATTATGGATGGAATGGGGGCACAAGGGAGATCAGATTCATGGCACGCAAGTGGCACGTGCACAGTAGGCTCAAAACAGGCCAGGTTCATATATTGGGTCAAGCGGATTGGACCGATGTCGGGTCCCGAAATTAAATTGGAAAATAAATCAGGTTTCACGGTAGAAAATAAATCGGCCTAAATTGAACCGAAAGTTGTACGAAGGAAATGGAGCACAAAATGGAGTGTCTGAGTGGGACACGAAGGTCATGGGTGAAGAACGTCTCGAGTAGATCATTTATGTGAAGTTGGTTTCGAGAAAATGGCTGATCTGGTGCTCCTAAATTAAAAGCAACGGTAACGTGCAAACGATGATCAAAAATAAAAGTGGGAATAATATTCAACGATTAATCGGTCTAAGTTGACCCGAAGTTGTGCGATACAAAAAGAACACAAGGGAACGAATTCAAGTGGGACAGGATATATCAAAACGAAGATAATCTTGTCTACTTCAAAACTCGTGAAGAGAGTTTACAGAGATTGGCATCCCTGACGCTCCAGAAGTCAAAGTTACGGAAAGGTACATTAATGATCTAAACAATTAAATAAATAAAATATTTATCGATAATAATTCATTTAGAAAAAAATTTAAAACAGCCCTGAAATTCAGGGGGCTTACATCCTACCCACCTTACAAAAATTTCGTCCTCGAAATTAAAATCATCCAATAGGTCAAACTATAACATGTAGCTGCTCTGGCTACGATGCTCAATCTGCTATCCTTGTAATCATCTCTTCTGTTTCTCTTTACAATCTTTTTGGTTCAGGTTCAACAAAGTCCTTCTATCATAAACTATGTTATATATCCTTTAAAATCTTCCATACTAACATGAACATTTATGTATACCCTAAACTATAGGTCATTCTTCGGGTATGTTTATAAGCCTATAATGCTTAATCATCAATCATATTTCCAACCTTAATTGTAAATACTGGATTTCCTTATCGTATCCTAAGTATCCTTATTTCATCAATCCATAGTTCCTTGACATCATTTATCGTCAATCATTTCCTACAGTTTCTCTTTGAAATCATACTTTCAATTCTTATTCTTAGCGTAGAGCCTCTTTCTTTTTACTCAACAAGTCCTCCGAATATAAATCCTCGATTTCAAAACTCCCGATTTATCAATTACCAATGTACATATGTCTTTGTCTCGTTCTGATATCTTCCCGATCTCGTACGCAATACGATAACTCATTCTAATTTATTCCATATCAATCCACGTATCGATCTACCCTCTAATCACATGTAATTAGCTATAGATAACCCATAATCACTTGGTCATCAAAGTCATTTAATGCTCAATCCTCAAATTCTAAGCATAAGATTCTAATCCTCAATCCATAGTCATAACAATATAATATCTCATTTCTCCATCTTTAGATACCCTATCTCGAGTCATACTATCAATGCAATCGTTCTTAAGGGTTTTCAAGTCTACTACAGTCAGTCACCCATACTTGTCCTATAAGCTTAATCTAACCAATCCCTAGGAAAAGTACTTATCACAAACACACAATACATTTATAGTTATACTACAGGATCAGTCAACAAGGTTTGGCTATTTCGGTCGCCTATGAAATAGAAGGTAACAAGACCTAAGACTGGGTTAAGCAATCCATAACAGTGTCCAAACAAGTTAAAGGTCAAGCAAGACGGAAAAAGTTTATCGAAATATCTCCAAGAATGGTATGAAGACAACGGGAAACGTAACGAGAAGAATTACCCAAGAGGTTAACAAAGAAGAGTTTAGTCAAGTCATAGGAAAGATGGAACACAATAATAATTATGTCCAAAAGATAACATGAAAGCAATCATGTTGGAGAGTCTTAGAGAACCTATAATTCTAGTTGTAGATGTAGATAGGACGGAGTTAATCAAGACGGGAAAGAATAATGATAAGAACTTATTCTTGCTCAATCGGTCATAACGAAGTGAACCAAGTTGAGATATGATCTGATAACCATACACGTCTTCCTGAAATCATGTTGCCAGAATTTTTGCCACACCAGTAAGCCTAGATGCAATAAACGATAGAGTCATAACTAAGGTATACACCCTATAATCATGTTATCTAGAATCCTCGCCACGCCAACCGGTATGGCTGCAAGAAAATCTAAATTCTATGAATAGGATAGTATATCCAAAATCAGGCTCTACGTTTTTGTCATACCAGCTAATATGGCTGCGATAAATTCTAAACTCCATAAATAAAGCAGACGTTTACCTTATCAGGATATATCATAATTTAATCCACAAAATTTATCACGATGTAAGATCAAAGTCAACAACAAAAATCAGAAATCAATTTCAACAATGAATTAAGGAAGAGTAAATGGAAATAAGTGGAAACAGAATTCTAGGTAAGATTAGAGTAAGATCCTCAGGGGTCATCCCAAGGGTACAAACTTGGTCTAAATTGACCCACTGAAATACAAACAAGAGGCTAAATATAGTTAACGGTCCTATGCTGTGATAAGTTCTCCCTATGTTGCAATCCTAGTAATCCTCTAGGTGTTCTAAATGTCATCCCTAGTGTTATCAAGTTATCCTAGATCCTAATTACAGGTATGCTTGGTACAATAACGTAACCTAACAACTTAAGTCGAGACCTGCGTGGGCCGCCAAAAAAACATGTCACGATCCGTTATCCAAATTGTTGGGCCGGGCCGAGCCATGTCCAGCCTACGCTTGCTAAAGCGTAGTAAGCTGTTCTAAGAATAGACAATAAAGGATCTAAGCTACTACAGTTCTAAAATCATATTTAAAGTTCATCACAACACAGCATCTATAAGCGAAGGTAACATAAGCACAGACTTAATAATACATAACCAAAGTATCTAACTGGAGACAAAAGTCCAGTATCCAAATATAAGAACATACCAAAGTCTCAGTCTCAAAACATATGAAAAATAACTAAGCAAGGTTCCCCGCTGGGGCCTCTTCTGGAGCTAAGGCCAGGTCCTCAATGCAGTACCATAATATGTAACACATAGCATTTCCTCCTCGAAAAGTATACCTACAACGTTATCCTGTCAGGACGGGAGCAAGTACAACCTCTACAACTAAAGTACTGAACATATAATGAAAGAGATGTACATCAAGAAACATGGTGTGATAAGTCTATAAAACAGGAAATACTGGAAATATGGCCTCATGGTACAACTGGGATCATAATATCATAGTAACACAGGGAACATGGCATATCTGGAATCATGGTATATCTCATAATCTATCATGGCAAGGATACATATGTCATATAGACAGATGTATATATAATGTTTAAAACTGGAGCAGGTACGTGATCGGTCAATAGATGTACAATGTGCTGGGGCACATAATGAAATGTACTTCCGTACAAGTGAAACGTCGACAGATGTACATACGTACAAATCCGCGTTGAGATAAAGCCTACGACAAGGTATACATATAAAATGTTAACCTTGCTCGGTACATACGTACGGAGAAGGGGGTCATGATCACGTACTCAACTGTCAGTTTCCCCATAACCCATATTCTAAACATGTAAGAGATATGAGAACAGTAAAAGCATGTGAAAGATACCGGCAGCGGTATAAGCATGACAGGTACTGGGAGCCGTATGAAATATGTGAATACTCCGAGTAGTATAAAGCATAGTGAAACATGTACTGAGAACCAGTAAGAAGCATGTGAAGATATGATAACTGTCCTAAGCATGACAAGTACTGAAAGTAATACAACATGTGAAGATATAGCTTGCTACCTCAAGAATCAATATTTTAACAGGGTTAATACATGTTCTAGCATTAAAAGACAGTAAATGAGTGTGTAGATGTACTTGCCTCGAACAAAGCAAGAATACTAGTACGAAGATATAGATGTCCGGTATCCTGTCAATAGTGATATACAAACTCAGTTCTAAGCTATGATCAAGATTACACTAGTGGTGAGACACGACTCCTAACTGGACACTAGCCAAGTGGGGACCTAGCATGAAAGTCTAATGTGGAGTGCCACTATACACAAACTAACTTCCTAGGAATCTTTACACTAGCGCGGGGTGAGGTCCAATACGACTAAAACACAAAAGAACATAAAAAGTTACAAGTCGTAATTATTCAATAATTAAATCTACTGTACATTGAGTTCCAACAATTCTTGAGATAGACAAAAAGCTCAAATATATATAAAATAAAGTACCAAAATAATCCTTGTTAATTATAGAAATTTATACTAATTTTTCTGGGATTTATAAACCCTCATAAATATTTATTAAAAATCAGCAAACTTAAATATATTAAAAATGAGTTCTGTTTTCCCATTTTTATAAAATACCAAAAGCACTTAATAAATGCTAGAAAAATTATAATAAATTAGCTAAATTAACATAATATTTAAATACCATTTTTCCAAGATTTTTACAGCAATTAAAATATATATAAAAATTAAAACCAGAAAGTAACAATATCTAGAAAAATAATTAATTATAAATTAAGGATAATACATAATCAAAATCTACAGATGTTGTCGGATGATAAAATAAATATCACCAACGTGTCCAGAATGGTCAAATCAGCTAGGATAGCCTACCCATAAGTCCAATTTAGACACAGGGACAAAACGGTAATTTCGGGTCAAAATGATGTCCGCCGTTGGACACACTTTGCACCGAAAAGCGTGTCGGGATAGAAGTCTACAAAACCTAGCAAATTATATGTCCACGAATCCAGAATGATGATACGAACCCAACGGTATATCCGGAATAGGATTCCGATGTGCCGATCTCAAAATGATACGTTGACGCGACACTTGGTATCCGATTTGCACGGAAATGCGTGCCGGAGCAAATATCTTCAAAACTCGGCAAATTATATGTCAACGAATCCAGAATGACGATACGAACTCAACGGTATATCCGGAATTGGATTCCGATGAGCCGATCTCAAAGTGATCCGTTGACTCGAAAAGTGGGACCCGCTTTGCACCGAAATGCGTGCCAGGGCCCACGTTCTCCAAATCAAGCAAACTTTATATGAAAACATGCCAGAACGACGCCACGAGTCTACTGGTGGTGTCAGAAATTGAATCCGGAGTCCCGGGTTCAAAAATGGAATTTAACAAGTGCAATTTATAGAATTCGGACGGACCAACTTTGGCGTCGAATTCAACCAACCAAACGTGCTTAAAATGAAACGAAATCTAAAGGAGACAGGAAGATGGTTATACCAGCTGTGCACCGGAACTGACGGTGCGCAAAACGGAGCTGCGACGGCGAAGTTACGAGCTGACGAAGTCGGCTCCACGAAACTGTCCAAAAATAGTTCAATTTAAAACGTCAACTTGGTGGCCAGTTTTGAGGTATCAAACGACGAAATTAACAGGGTGAAATTTGAGAGGAGTGAAGGTGGATATACCTGAGATTGCGACGGAGTAAGGAGTTCGCCGATCCAACGGTCGGATCTCCCAGAAAACACGCACGAACTTGCTGCGACGGAGCGCCATTTCCGAGTTCAAAACTCGCGCGCGCCGACGGGATCTCGTTCAAAACACAGGAATCATGTGTTTCACACGTCGGGGAAGCCGGAGACTCTCCCGGGGTGGTCGCTCGGGCTCGTCGAAGACGTGGGGAGCTCCTCGCGGTGGTGGACCGGCCACGAGGTGGCTCACGGCCACCCGACAGCGCCGGTGGCAGCTGCTGCTGCCGCCCATGCTACTGTTGTAGCTGCGGCTGCTGTTGCGCTCGCTGCGTACGCGCGTGCGCGCGGTGGCTGCGGCTGGCGCGGCGGCACGGCGGCGGGGGAAGGCTCGCCGGCCACGTGGTGGCGCACGGCGGCGGTGGTGCGGATGTGGTAGTGGTTTGCATGGTGGTAATGGTGTTGTTAATGGTGGTGATGATGATGGTTTATGGTGGTGGAATAAGGATGATGAAAATGGAGAGGGAGGAGGAAGGAGGAGGAGAGGGTGGTGCTCGGTGGAGGGCTCGGCCAGGGGGGGCTGTCGGCCGAGAGGGAGGTGGGGTGTGTGTGTTTGTGTCTTGATAAAGAGAGAGAGGGAGAGAGTAGATATTATAGAGTGAGAGAGAGAGAGAGAGAGGTCGGTTGTGTAGGGGGGGGGTGTTCCTGCTTGTTATGGGGGAGAGGGGGTGAGGTGGTGTGGTGATGTAAAGTGAGAGAGTGAGAGTTATGGGTGTGGGTATATATATAACATATATATATAAAGAGAGAGGGTGAGAATAGGGAGAGAGAGAGAAAGATATTTAGAGAGAGAGAGAAAGAGAGGGGAGAGGGAAAAGGAGGTCGGCCACTTTGGGGGGGGGGTGAGCTGTGCTTTGGTGAGGGAGAGAGAGAATGGGATAATAATTAAAGAGAGAGAGAAAGATGTAAATATAATATATATATGTATATATATATATATAGAGAGAGAAAGAGATTATAAATAAAAGAATTATATTTTCGAGTAGGCAAAAATGGAAAAACACCAGTGGGGTGTATGGGCAGTCATGACTGGGCCCACACTAAACTGGGTTGGGCGTTGGGCCAAGTTTGGACAAAGTCGAGGCCAAGATTTAATTAATTAATAAATTTAAACTAATTAAAATTATGGATGGAATGGGGGCACAAGGGAGATCAGATTCGTGGCACGCAAGTGGCACGTGCACAGTAGGCTCAAAACAGGCCAGGTTCATATATTGGGTCAAGCGGATTGGACCGATGTCGGGTCCCGAAATTAAATTGGAAAATAAATCAGGTTTCACGGTAGAAAATAAATCGGCCTAAATTGAACCGAAAGTTGTACGAAGGAAATGGAGCACAAAATGGAGTGTCTGAGTGGGACACGAAGGTCATGGGTGAAGAACGTCTCGAGTAGATCATTTATGTGAAGTTGGTTTCGAGAAAATGGCTGATCTGGTGCTCCTAAATTAAAAGCAACGGTAACGTGCAAACGATGATCAAAAATAAAAGTGGGAATAATATTAAACGATTAATCGGTCTAAGTTGACCCGAAGTTGTGCGATACAAAAAGAACACAAGGGAACGAATTCAAGTGGGACAGGATATATCAAAACGAAGATAATCTTGTCTACTTCAAAACTCGTGAAGAGAGTTTACAGAGATTGGCATCCCTGACGCTCCAGAAGTCAAAGTTACGGAAATGTACATTAATGATCTAAACAATTAAATAAATAAAATATTTATCGATAATAATTCATTTAGAAAAAAAATTTAAAACAGCCCTGAAATTCAGGGGGCTTACAGTTGGGATTGCATTTTTCATATTATTTGGTCTTTTTCTCGATAATATGGTTGAGAAAAAGATATGGCAACCATTTGGTTGAATAGCACGTGCCGGCCGTGCCACTCTTGTAGTAAAGAGAGCAAATCTTGTAGTGGCAGAGTAGCTCTTCAAAAACATCTACCATACGGGCATCTCCTGGCGCAGTCTGTCCAACTCATCATTTGTTGGGACAAACTCTTCATAAGGGATATCCCCCATCGGTAGATTCGAGATATACTTCATCTCATGCAAGGCTAATCCAATCTCCCCGTGTGGCGTCATGAAAGTCCCAATCCTGTAATTGTATCTCTCCGCCAACACAAGGAATAGATATGGATTAGGGGGAAGCCATAGACTGTGGCATATACTGCCTGATACAGATTAATCTCTTTAAGCTGGTCTTCAAATTGGACTAATATCCAATTGGTTATACAGATCCATCTCTTATTGTCCGGGTTCACAAGACCTGTCAACCGCAGGTCTTGGTCCGGATACCTCCTTTCCACCTTTGCAAACTCATTTGTGAATATTGGAGTTCTTACTGGTAGCAGCAAAGAAGAATCCTCCGACGGGATGCAACCGGGTTTGAGTCCCCTGAGTAGAGAGCTATGTCGCTCAGAAGAACTGTAGAAGATATCCTTGTGGTCTGGCCCCTTCTTAACACAGATATTACCCACTCGGGCCTGCTGTAACGGAGTTATGTCCCATTCCATTCTTCTGGGATAGCTTGCGAAAGCATATCTAGACAGAGGGAGACATCTGGAGATCTCTGGCAGAAGTATCGTCTTCTCGCCCCTTTGGAAAATTCTCTGCTCCATGCGAGGCCTTGGCTGAGAATTCTTGTCAAAAGCTTCACCAAACAAGAACAAATGTTTGTTATGGGTCACAGTGTCAACAGTTTGAAGAGGCTGTCCATTCATCAGATACAATAAAGTATCATTATCCTGTGCAATCAAGACATCCTGCCGAGAAGACGGTAAGGCGTATTGAGGAAAAGACACATGAGAGAGATCTTCCTTGTAGTCTGATTCAGACAGAGATCCTGCAAGAACCTCGTAGTTGGGATCTTCTTTGAGGTTAACTGCATCAAATAAAGAGACATCAGTATGTGCAAAAGGAATCAAAATTTCTTCACAAATTCATCAAATTGTGCTATAAACTAGATTGCGCCAGCACAACCAATGTGCGCAAGACATCAGTTTGCGCTAGCAACCGACATGCGCAAAACATTAGGTTGTGCATCAATACGCAAATCGATGGATTGCGCTGATCATTGTGTCAGCGCTTTCCAACCGATTGCGTAAAGATACAGTTTTCATAAAAATAAAAACTGTTGAACATGCAGCCGAAACCCTAAACAGGGTGGCACAAGTGGTTGAAAATACCATCAATCTCTAAAAAGAGAGAGGCATCAGAGTTCAGAACATCAAAAACCCTAAAAAGGGTTTCGATCATGGTTCGTCATTCACCTTACAAAGCTGGGTGACCCGTCTCGTGACGAGAGACTCGTGGTGCAACACGAGTCGAAGGTTCGGCAGGGGCCTTTTCCTTCTCGGTGGCCGATCGCTTGGGCGCCATTGCTGTCGTCGACGAGAAGAAGAAGAAGAAGAAGAAGTCGAAGTAGGGGAGGAGCTTCTGTCTCTTAAGAAATTGAAAGCAAGTAAAGGTTGAAAGAATGAGAAATGAAACAATTTATAGTTTTTCAGAAGTGTAACAGTCACCTCCGATTGTGCCACAAAAGACAGAACTAATTCCTCCAAACGCGCAACCAAAGTGCAACTTGATTTTAAATTCGAAATTCAAAGTATTTCGAAACTTTGAATATTTTTAAATTTCCAAAACTTTGAAGGGGGTCTTGTATGTCCTAAAAATTAAGTTGCATCTATCAAATAGGCAGAGAAGTCTCAATTGTGCACCCTTCAATGAACTGTGCAGGAGATAGATTGCGCTGCAAATCAAATGTGCGAGCAGAACTGCGCTACCACCCTAGCGCGCTACACTGACGTGGCAACGCCATCATTACCTGACAAAGATCGGATCTTCTGACAGCCCAAAAAACGAGGAATCCGTTCATTTCTTGTGCAGCACAGCGCTCGAGAATAGCTGTACAACCTCAGCGCAGTTTGCCAGTCCAACCTCAGCACAGTTTGACCAAGTCTGAATCCTAGCGCTATCCATTGACTAGAAGGAAGCGTAGTCTGAAGCTAGCGCTATTCGGTTAGCACGATTCATCAAATAACTGACATGTATTACGTGGCTTACATGCCATCAATTGCTCGCCACGTGGCAACCGCCTGTACATGACCAAACGTATTTCAATCAAACAATGCCACGCGTCTGAATATAGTTAGCCCACGATCGAGCAACTGTCCAATAGGCCAGCACACTTTATAGTCTGTGCAGTCTGTCGACAGCACAGTTCATCATGCGCAATCCAGAATAACTATAAAATAGTTATTTCTAGAACTCTATAAATAGATTTTCAAGTCATTCATTGAGAAGATCAGATTATATTATCATCAGAGATCAGGAGTTCTTGTCCAAGTGCTGCTGCATTCTTCAGAGGCTATCGTCTTCAAAGTTCACATCGTCCAAGGAATAAAGCGATCGTCTTCAGATCGGATTCCTATAGTTGGACTTTCTCAGAATTCATTGTACTCTTGTACTATTCTTTAAAGTTTGTGAAATAAAAGACTTTTGTTTTTACAAACAAGAAGGATATGCGAAAACTCAGGTCCAATCCGCTGCTGAGGAGGTGTTGACGCTGGCTATCAAGACTTCACCTCGTCCGTCTTCTACTTCTAATAGTAGGACCTCAAATTCCAGGGACAAATCAGGTATGATCTGTACTCATTGCAAGAAAACAGGTCATGATATTACAACTTGCTTTGCCAAGATTGGCTATCCAGAATGGTGGGAGACTCGTCCTCGGCGTGAGGGCGGACGTGGTGCTGGTGATGGCAGAGGCCCGGCACCACCGCAGAGACGTGATGGGGGTCGTGGTGCTGGTGGCGCAGGGGTTGTTCATCATGTCACCGCTGCTGGTCATGATGTCCCTACCGATCTTGCTGGAAGTTCAGCAGATATGATGCATGGAGGGTATCCTTCACCACTCTTAGGTGAACAATGGCAGAAACTGATGAGCTTGCTGGGTAACGACAATTTTTCCAACCCTGGTTCTTCAAACTCTGATCGTCTGATGGGTAAGAATTCTTCTGTCCCTTGGATATTCGATACTGGGGCTACTCTTCATGCGACAGCCTCTCGTGACTGTTTAGTTGATTACTTTGAGGGCCCTGTCTATCCTATGATTTTGCCTGATGGAAGCACTATTGAGGCTGTTCTGAGAGGCAAAGTATTTTGATTGCTTCGTTGGTGTTGACGGATGTTCTTTATGTTCCGACATTGACTTACAATTTGATCTCTGTCTTCCAATTGATTGGTGCCAAAAATTATGATATGTTATTTACTCCTGATTTGTGTTTTGTTTAGGACCGAAGTACGAGAATGGTGATTGGAGCATGTGAACAAAGGGGTGGACTTTACTTCTTGGGGGAGGTTCCAGCTTCTTTGACTTCTGTGATCATGGCATACAAAGAGAGTGATTCCGAGGTGTGGCATAGTAGACTGGGGCATCCTTCAGATAAAGTAATACAGACTTTACCTTTTCTCTCTGGTAGTAGTGTGTTTTCTCATAAGGCTTGTGATATTTGTCATCAAGCTAAACAGACTCATGATGCCTTTCCTGATAGTAGTAGTCGTGCTTTGAGATACTTTGAACTTATACACTGTGATCTGTGGGGACCATATCGTGTTCCGTCATCTAATGGGGCACGATATTTTTTAACTTTGGTGGATGATTTTTCTAGAGCTGTTTAGATTATTTTATTGACGGATAAGTGTGTTGTTTATTCTATATTTCTTAAATTCATTGCTATGGTGAAGCGTCAGTTTGGGGCTGATATACGTCATGTGCGGAGTGATAATGGCACTAAATTTAATTGTTTACGAGATTATTTTTCATCTCAAGGTATATTATTCCAAACATCCTGTGTTGGGACACCTCAGCAGAATGGAAGGGTGGAAAGAAAACATCGACATATTTTAAATGTAGCCAGGGCATTGAGATTTCAGGGTTCTCTTTCCATGAATTTTTGGAGGGAATATGTTCTGGCTGCATGTTATTTGATAAATAGAACCCCTTCTAGTATCTTGCATTTTAAGTCTTCTTATGAAGTTTTATATGGTTCGGCTCCTTCGTATGATCATCTACGTATTTTTGGTTGTCTGTGCTATGCGTATGATTTGAAATCCAGACATGATAAATTTGCTAGCAGGAGCAGAAAATGTATCTTTGTTGGGTATCCACTTGATAAAAAAGGATGGAAACTGTATGATTTGGAGACTGGTGAATTTTTTGTGTCCCGTGATGTTACTTTTTATAAAAAAGAATTTTTTGGATGTGACTCTGCTAGCGAGATGTCTTCTACGACATGCCATACATCTGTTGAGGTACCGGAAGACGATATAGAGGTTTTTGGGATGGTGCCGGCTATGGTTGCTGAGGCCGGAGGGGTTGATGGTGGCTCGGCATCGAGCGGTGAGGATGCACAGGTAGATGCAGAAATATTGACAGGAGAGTCCGCTGGGGGTGATACGGAAACTACTGATGATATAAGGGATACAGTGTTGCCAGAGGTGCACGACGAGGTAGTATTGGAAAGAGGAATGAGAAAGAAATCACAGCCAGTGCGATTACATGATTTTGTGACGAATACTATTCGAAGTAAAAGTCCCTCCTTCACCACAGTTCATCTGTTCCCGTCACTTCCTCAGGTACTTCGTATCCTCTAACACAATTTCTAAGTTATGACATATTTACTGCTGGACACAAAGATTTTCTTGCAGCTATCACTGCAGGTGTTGAGCCTACTTCATATTGCCAGGCCTCACGAGATTCGGGCTGGCGCGCAGCTATGCAAACTGAAATACAGGCTCTGGAAGATAATGAAACATGGAGTCTTGTCGATTTGCCTCCTGGGAAGAAAGCATTGGGAAGTAGATGGGTGTACAAAATAAAGTACAAATTCGATGGCAGTGTTGAGCGCTTAAAGGCACGACTGGTTGTGTTCGGTAATCATTAGGTCGAGGGGATCGACTATTCAGAGACATTTGCCCCGGTAGCTAAGATGCCTACAGTTCGAACATTTTTGGCTGTTGCAGCTGTGAGAGGCTGGACTTTACACCAGATGGATGTGCACAATGCTTTTCTTTATGGCGATCTGACAGAAGAAGTGTATATGAAGTTGCCGTCAGATTTTTCGCTTAGTGAACCTAACAAAGTGTGTCGCCTGCGTAAGTCTCTATATGGATTGAAATAGGCACCACGTTGTTGGTTTGCTAAGCTTACTGCTTCCCTGATATCCTATGGATTTATTCAATCTCATTCTGATTATTCCCTTTTCTCTCTTTTTAAAGGGAAGGTAGAGTTGCATGTTTTGATCTACGTGGATGATATGATTGTGTCTGGTAATGACTCAGGTGCTTTAGATGCTTTCAAAAAGTACCTTAGTTCTTGCTTTCACATGAAGGACCTTGGTGTGTTGAAGTACTTTCTTGGCATAGAGGTGGCTCGGAGTGCAGAAGGCATTTCCTTGTGTCAAAGAAAGTATGCTTTGGACATCATTTCAGAATGCGGCTTGATGGGGTCTCGACCTGTTGGCTTTTCCATAGAGCCCAATCACAAGCTGGCAGAATCGACTAGTCCAAAGATGGTGGTTGCAGAGCCTTATCGGAGGCTGGTTGGGAGGTTGATTTATCTATCATTTACTCGTCCTGACTTAGCCTATGCTGTGCATATCTTGTCTCAATTCTTACAGGAGTCTCGACAAGATCATTGGCATGCTGCTTTGAGAGTTGTCAGATATCTCAAACATGCACCGGGATAGGGTATTCTTTTGAAAGCTGATTGTGATCTCCGTCTTTCTGGTTGGTGTAATTTTGACCGGGCCAGCTGTCCCTTGACTCGCCGCTCAGTTACAGGCTGGTTGGTGTTTCTGGGGGGTCTCCTATTTCTTGGAAGACCAAGAAGCAATCAACTGTTTCCCGATCTTCCGCTGAAGCTGAATACCGATCTCTCGCTGCACTTGTTTGTGAGTTGAAATGGTTGAAGGAGTTATTGGTGTGTTTGGGCGTTCGTCAGGAGTCTGCTATGTCGGTGTATTATAACAGTCAGTCAGCCCTGCACCTGGCTCAGAACCCGGTATTTCATGAGCGCAGTAAGCATATTGAGGTGGATTTGCATTTTGTTTGCGATGCTATTAGAGATGGCACCGTAATAGCCTCGTATGTTTCTACTTCTACTCAACTGGCTGATATCTTCACTAAGCCCCTTGGAAAGCAAGTGTTTGATTCTTTCCTTCCTAAGTTGGACATTTGTGACTTGCATGCTCCAACTTGAGGGAAGGTGTTAGATTATATTTGTAATGTAAATATGGTCCATAAGCCCAAATGTAGACACTATATATATTGTAACAAACCCTAGCAATGGAAAGAAGGCATTATTATTTCCTACACCTATTTATATACATATTATATGAGAAAAATGTCTATATTTTTGCATATATTTTTATAATAATAATTCTATTTATAATTTTTGAAGTTTAATTTTGATAATTTAACAATTAGTCTAATTTTAGACAAAACTTTGAATTTTGAAATACAAAAATTCTATGAACAAAAATTATATTTTAAATATAATTTAACCAGAATTTCAGCTTTGGGTTCAGTCACTTAGGCAATAAAAATAATCCAACCGAGCACACCGTATAAGATGAATCAATTATATCGATTCAGCGAAAACTTTAGTCGATTTCAACGAATTAGTGTTTTGTTGAAACTGAATTCTCACCCTTACAAAGATCCCCCAAAAATGTAATATACCTAATCATAGTCCAGTTGCATATATAGTAATCACTTCTTGTCAAATAACATATTTGTAACTGTCCCAGTAGTAATTTTCATAAATAATTAAATAAAAATTATATAATTCACCACTAATAATCTCTCTCTCTCTCTATATATATATAGAGGGAGAGAGAGAGAGTGTGTGTTAGTAGGACACAAAAATTTCTAAGAGGTACAAATTTCTAGGAATTTGGTTGTAAGATACCAAGTTTGTAAAAATTGGCTACATCATGTACACAAGATGCTAGTTAACATCTGTCATTTTTGTAACAAAAATGTCAGTTCTGTCACGAAAATTTCAAAGCACCTCGTGTTTTCATAATAGCGGATTTATTTTGGAATCTTCTTCTTATTTTTTAATTTTTCCTATAACAATTAGTTTTTGCATTAAAAACTTGCCAACACCTATCCAGTCTTTTAGACTTTTTTTTCCCTACCCTTTTTTACACTAAAAATAGACAATCTATTTTTATGGATAATGTTGAGATATTTCTTGAATCATAAACCGTTTGTATTAGCATAATCAGTGATCTAATTAACCAACAACTTAATTGGAAGTGTTGGCGTCATTGACCTTCCACGATATTTTCATGTTCGTTAATGGAGGTGGACAAGTACTCCCTCTTGTGGGGGTTTCTCTGTCCGATCAGCATGTGGGTCATGTCCCCTTGCGGTCGACTTCGAAACATAGTTTATATTTTGGGTTTGGTATAACTTTTTGTTTATGTGCCCCAATTATTTATTAAGAGTATTTAGAAATTTTCTATGTAAATGAGTATTTTGTTGTACAGTTGGGTTGTGAGAAAATATAGTCTCCTCCTCTTGTAGCACTTTGTAATTTATCTAATAAATATCGATATGCTGCTGCACATTAAAATAATAAAATCCATAAAACAAAAAGGTAAAGAGTTATGTTTTTTTTTTACTTTTCAATTTTTTTTCTTTATTTTATATTTTTTAATTAAGTATGAAAAAAATAAAATTGTAAGAGGAAGTAGTAAATTTGTTAAAAATGCCGGATTGTATAAATACCAATTAGCCAAATTTTAAAAATTTGATATTCTACAGCCAATTTAGTCAAAAATTGTACCATATATAGAAAATTTTATGTTAATCCGGCGGGTCCATTGTGATGACATTCATTCACTTCTTAATATCCTATCTTACGACGTACTACTACTCGGTATAAACTAACCCAACTATATATTATATATATATGAGTAATGCTACGTGGACTGTGATTTTGGCCCACGATCCACATGGCACTCTCTTATTGGTTTATTCTGGTGGATGGGCCCCACGTTAACAGGGGAGGCCAGTGTCTTTGTGACACGTTGTCCGCGGTCACGCCCCGCGGGCTAAGACCGCGGGCAACTTAGTATTTTTGTATATATATATATATATATATATATATATATATATATATATCCGGATCGTGATCGACTATAGTTTAGTCCAGCACCATTCACCTTTTTACTTACAAACCACGTCATCTTGTTCTCCAGGAGACCAGACCAGACCAGACCAGACCATAGATATGATACTGATACTCTCTATCTCGAATCTGTTCCATAACAACTCCACAATCGAACTCAATGCTCTTTATATGCAGTACATATACTAACCATAAATAAATAATAGTAATAGTAATAAAAAGATCTTACTCCCATCATTATTATATGAAAGAAAATTTATTTTCTCCTGAAATCAAACCCACCCACTCATGATGATCGATGTTATATGATCTTCAAAAAATTAGCATGCTTAACAACAATTTTCACAATATAGAAAAGTTGGACGGAGAACATTTGAATAATTGGAAGCATGCTCATGATTTCTTAAAATTTGCAGCTTATCAATATTGAATATGTCTTGGCAATTAAATTAAAATTTTTGTTGGTACTTTCTTTACATGGAGAGAGCTTGCTCTCAACATGCCTTGTAAAATTATAGTCCCACATCGGAAATGCACCATGAGTTATCTCAACATATATACTTGGTTGTGTTGTTGAGAGATGCACATGGGGTGGTGACCCTAAGGAGGGAACCAGGCCCAAGCTGAAGTTCTGGGGATCGGGACCGTGGAACTGAAACTCACTTCTGGGAACACTCTGACGCTTTAATGTGTGAAGCATGTTCCGGCGATTGCCAAGAACCTGATCTCTGGGAGCCTATTCTGCAACGCAGGCTTGAGGATGGACATCAATGCTGGTCAAATGGTGATGTCCAAGAAAGGAACATATTTCGGAAAGGCTTATCAAACCGAAGGCATGTTTAAAATTCAGCTTGTTAACCAGTTTGAAGACATTAATGCAGTTGCATTTTCTGATTATTCTCTTGAGTTGTGGTATAATAGACTAGGACATGTTCATTGTAAAAGAATTAACAAAATGTCTAGTCTAGGACTTATCTCCAAATGTGGGGGTAAGGTGGAGAAGTGTGAGGTGTGTGCTCAGACGAAGATCACAAGGAAACCCTTTTATCGGGTCAATCGAAGCACAGATCTTCTGGAGTTGGTGCACTCCGATATCTGTGACTTCAAACATTTCTCCACGAAGGCCGGGATGAAGTATTTCATAACCTTCATCGACGACTTCTCAAAATACGCGTTCGTCTACTTGCTCAAGTCTAAAGACGAAGCCTTCGAGAAGTTCAGAGAGTTCAGGACCGAAGCTGAACGACAGACTGGACAACAACTCAAGAGGTTAAGGAGTGATCGAGATGGGGAGTACAGGTCTCATGAATTCGCATCGTTCTACAGAGAACATGGAATCATATGCGAGACTACTGCTCCATATTCTCCTCAATCTAACGGAGTAGCGGAGAGGAAGAACAGAACGTTGACAGAAATAATGAACTCTATGCTGCTAACCGCGGGTCTTCCTAAATTCTACTAGGGAGAAGCTGTATTGACGGCCACTTTTATTCTAAATAGAGTGCCACATGCAACTTCGGACGTAACTCCTCATGAACTCTGGTTCAAAGTCAGACCTAACTTGAATGTCATTCAGTGTGGGGGTGTCTGGCGTATGTGAAACTCCCAGATCTGAAGATTCAGAAGCTAGGGACAAGGACTACGAAGGCGATCTTCTTGGGGTATGTCGAGAAGAGTGATGCTCAAAGATTTCTTGATATTGAGTCAAATCATATCATCGAATCTCGCGATGCTGAATACTTTGAAGACAAGTTTGCAAAAGATAAAAACATTGTTCTTTCGGACATTCCGAAAAATGATGGAGGTGCAAATGAGACTGAAATCTCATATGAGCCAGTAGTCCAAGAAGAAGCTGTTGTTGAGGAAACAACTCCTGTACCAGAACTCGCAGAGCCGTCAGCTAAGCGAACGAGAAGACCGAAAGACTTCGGAGATGACTTTGTCACCTATCATGTGGAAGCAGATCCGCTTACCTATGATGAGGCGATGAAGACCAGAGATGCTATCTTCTAGAAGGAGACAGTGAATGACGAGTTTGACTCTATCACCTCCAACAACACATGGGTGTTGGTAGATCTACCTGAAGGAGAAAAGCCCATCGGATGTAAATAGATCTTCAAGAAGAAGATGAAGGCAGATGGAACTATTGACAAGTTCAAGGCCAGGCTGGTAGCCAAGGGATTTTCTCAGAAACAGGGGATAGACTACTTTGACACGTACGCTCCAGTAGCCCGGATGACCACCATCAGGATGTTAATCGCTCTAGCAGCTATACATAAGTTGGTGATACATCAGATGGATGTAAAGACCGTATTCCTGAATGGGGAGCTGACCGAAGAGATTTACATGCAACAGCCAGATGGATTTGTCATCAAAGGTCTTGAAGACAAAGTCTGCAATTTGGTGAAATCATTGTATGGTTTGAAGCAAGCTCCCAAGATGTGGCATGAGAAGTTTGACAAAGTTATTAAGTCAAACGGCTACAGAGTCAGCGAGACAGACAAATATGTTTACACAAAGTTCGCTGATGGAAGAGGAGTCATCGTTTGTCTGTACGTGGACGACATGCTAATCCTAGGTACGGATATAGGCTGTGTCACAGAGATAAAGAAGTTCCTCTCAACCAAGTTCAGTATGAAGGACTTGGGGGATGCAGATGTCATCTTGGGCATAAAGATCATCCGGACAGACACTGGAGTAGCGCTGTCACAATCTCACTACATTGAAAAGATGCTCACACGCTATGGGTATAAGGATCTTCCAGGGATCGATACGCCATACAGGTGTGATCAGAAGCTGAAGCCAAATTCAAGGAAAAGCGTCAGGCAGCTGGAGTATTCTAGCGTTATCGGAAGTTTGATGTACGCAACCACTGCCACAAGGTCTGACATAGCTTTCGCCGTGGGAATGCTGAGTCGGTTCACAAGCAACCCAGGGGTTGAGCACTGGAAAGCTGTGAAGCGGGTGATGAGATATCTCAAGAAAACTCAGACATATGCACTGCACTACAACGGGTATCCGACAGTAGTGGAAGGCTTCAGTGATGCTAGCTGGTATTCAGAGGTGGAAAGCGAGAGATCCACAGGTGGATATGTCTTTTCCTTGGATGGAGCTGCTATATCGTGGAAGTCGAAGAAGCAGACTATACTCTCTCGTTCCTCCATGGAATCTGAATTCTATGCACTTAAAACTGCAGCAGATGAAGCAGAATGGCTTCGGGAGCTCATGTATGATCTTCCAGTGGTTGGGGCTCAGATACCGGCGATACCGATATACTGTGACAACCAGGCGACTGCGGCGGTGGCATCAAATGACCTCTTCAACGGGAAGAAGAGGACTGTGCGGTTGAAGCACAGGACAGTACACGATCTTATCAAAAGAGGTGTAATTGCAGTGGTTGATGTTCGGAGTCAGGAGAACCTGGCAGATCCGTTCACAAAGGGCCTCAAGTGCCAGTTGGTCGATGACACAGCATGTAAAATGGGCTTGAAGGCATTCTGATAGTGTGTCTTTGTAATCCTACCATAAAGTTTTATGCTATTAGTTCAAAGAAAATCTACTAGGCATCTAACTTTTGGTTCAAAGGAGATCACTGGCTGGAAAACTATTAGGTAACAGTGGATACTTGTTCTCTGGAACATGGAAGGGATACGGACCCATAACCACTGTTGTCTACTATGTATTTTTCTGCGGAAAAACAGATCCTGTGAAAGGTTGGCTTAAACGCCTTAATAGTTCTCAGGCAGAGTGAATGCCTGGTGTGCTTTACAGGAAGCACGGTAGAGCAGCACTACAAGGAGTGAATCTCCATGCTACAGTGGGGTGACTCCACCATGAGTTCCCAGGTAGGGGTAATGCCTCGGCTTTGCAAGCCAAGTCACAGCGGCGTAGCACGCAAATAGGCAGTAGCCTAATGCTGTATGACGTAATTAAAGAGTTGTAGACATCACTACAAAGGGGAGGATGGCCCCATGTTACAGTGGCACGACACCACGATGAGTACCCAGGTAGGGGTAAAGCCTCGGCATTGCAAGCCATGTCGTTGCGGCGTAACACCGCAAGGAAGCCTTAGGCTTCATGCTGGGTAGTTTGGCACTACAAAGAGGCTTGTGACCTCATGCTACAGTAGTATGACACTACGATGAGGTTCCCAGGTAGGGGTAATGCCTCGGCTTCAGGCCATGTCATAGCGGCGTAGCACCGCAAGGAAGCGCAAGGCTTCATGCCATATCTCTTTAAATAAAGAACTCACCTATAGTGTATGGAAAGAGATATCAGGCCGTCTCTTGAGGGTAAACTTGTAGACGCCCAAAATTATACACTGAAACCAGGCTGGCACAGGGCCTTTAATGTGCAGCCAGAAGCATACGTAACTACACTTTGTGAGTGAAAAAAATTATAATTGTGGTGCAGAATTCAAGGCGTAGTCCATTCTTGTATCACATTGTTATTTAACCCATGCGGGAAGATTCAAGTCGTCAGCGACATCTATCCTAATGCAAAATGGACAGTTACTGTGGGGAACGCTCAACCCTGGACACATATATATGTTGTGATATGTGGGGGATTGTTGGTCTTTCTTTACATGGAGAGAGCTTGCTCTCAACATGCCTTGTAAAATTATAGTCCCACATCGGAAATGCACCATGAGTTATCTCAACATATATACTTGGTTGTGTTGTTGAGAGATGCACATGGGGTGGTGACCCTAAGGAGGGAACCATGTGGGTGATTTACTAGGAGGTAAGAATAAGTCTCCAAGGATTAAGCATTAATGCTTTTGTCATTCTCTTGGATTAATTCCACTTGGAGCTAAGTCCCAACGGGACTTAGCGACTCGGACTCGGACTCGGACTCGGACTCGGGCTCATGGGCTCATGAGGCGTAATGTGGCGTTTTGTTGGCGCACTTTGCACTTAGCACGTCAGCAGTCATGCGGTCTTTATGCGGCTCATATGCGGCCATGCGGTCTTATGCGGCATGCGGCTCATGCGGTCCATGCGGCTCATGGCTGGTCCATGCGGCTCATGCGGCTCATGCGACACATGCGGCACATGCGGTCCATGCGGTCCATGCGGCTTATGCGGTCCATGCGGCTAGTAGGCTCATGCGGCCAGGCTGCTGCTGCTGCCGCATGGAGGGATCCGCTGACTGTGCAGATTACAAATCAGTTATGGAAAGGCTGAATCAATGCGATTAAATCAGATCCTATCTTTGTGGGATTTGAATTAATTCAGATCCTATCTTTGTGGGATTTGAATTAATTTCGTGAGATTTGAATTAAATCTCGTTGCTATCTTTTGGGATTTGATTCAATCTTTCCATAACTGAAGAGGCGGTTAGGGTTTCCATCCCTCTCTCTATAAATACTCTCTTCTGGCCTCCTTTCTGACTACTACGAAAATTACAAGTTAGAAAAGGAGAAAGAGATCTAGAGAGAGTTGCTGCCGCCATTGCAAGTCAATCCGAGGAGTCTGAACAGAGGTGACTTCGAGCGTTCCACAAGTTCTTCAACTTGCTGGTTCTGGAAGAAGATCGTGTGGGGCGAATCTTGCTTTGAGCAACGGTGTTTTGACACCAGCATTGTTCTTCTTCTCATCTCTCTCTAGTTTTATTGTAACTCGTTCTGTCCCAATTGCAACACGTTTGCAAGGAAGAACTAGAGATCTTCTTTCTCTTTTTCCCTCTTCAGATTGTAATTTGGCTATTTGATTTATTGTACCATCGTAGATCTTGAGTTTGATCACTGCAAAATTTTGTGTGACATCTCAGATCTCGATTGCATTTGTTTTTCATCTTTGATCAAGTCCGGGACTAACAATTTCTGCTACTGGATATATGCATGGAGCAAGCCATTACTGAAGAAGAAGAAGAAGAAGAAGAAGAGTGAAAACTTAATAGCAGCTGCAGTACTGTCTGGATTCTGGTGATCTAGATCAAGCCTTCCCACCACAACGTACGTTCTTGAAACTACCATTTAATTAATTACAATGTATGTTAATGAAGAGTACTCTAGTACTACTGCCGGGGCTGATCGATCGGAATATTAATGGCCACTACTACTTGTAATTCATGATAGAATTGATCCACTCCCTCGGCGGCCTCCCCTCATTGATCTATCATATCCTTGCAGCTGTAACTGATCTCCAGCTGGCGCACCTCGTCTAATTCTTCTTCTTCTTCTTGTCCAGTACTAGAATATATTCTTGTCAGTGCTGTGTTCGCTAGCTGTTAGCACATGACTTTTGGCAAACCAGGAGATCCTTTAGCCAGCTACGCACCCGACCCATTTAATTTGAGGAATCAATCAATCAATCCAGATATATATACTGGAGAGGAGAGAGAGAGTGCTAAAGCTACATGCGATCACTAACTAAACGAAGTAATGACATATGTAGATAGTAATAAAGAGAGGAGAAGAGAAGAGAATAGAAGAGAAGAGAAGAAAGGGTTTCCATCCCCTCGTGTGTGTCGTACGTGAAAAGAAGATAGATGAGATGATGATTGTAGATATATATATATGTGTAACTGATTTCACATGAAGAAACCCGGGGACCGTACGTATAGAAGTTTTATGTGATTATGTGTACAGATAGATAGAAAGGGTGAAGAAGAAGAAGGAGGTAGGGTAGCCACCGACGGACAAACGTATCCATGCATATCCTATATGATTGATTGCTTCGCGTGTAGTATTGCTATAGCAGCCTGTAGAAGAAGAAGAAGAAATGTTGAGGAAAGAGTGGCAGGCTGAGTAAGTTTAATTGTGAGATATTTTCCTAATTCCGTGGTCAAAAGGAAAGGAACGAAGCAAAAGCATTGGAAGCGCATGCATTGCAGCTGCCAGCTGGCTGGAGACCGTACTTACCACCTCCTCCTCCTCTTTTTCTTTTCTAAAACAAGGAATGGAATGGAATGGAAACTAAATAGGAACCTTTTTCCCACGGTCCACGCTGACTCCATAGGTTATATCTTGTTTTCATGAATTCAACATTTAATTTTTTTTTTTTCAATTTTAAATTTTTATCGGATCCTAGCCCGTGTTGGACCTAACTATAAATTCACTCATCTTTGCATCAAATGTTATAAATTTGTTTCCTGGGCGGGCTGGGCTGGGCTGGGCCTGGGCCTGGGCCTAGCTAGCTTATTGTGCTGGTGAGTACTGATCACTCCATGCCACTGTGACAAATAACTGCTATAATCTAAACCAAAATTATTAAAAGAATTATATTACGAGAATAGGCCGATTCTCTCAAAAGAAATCCAGAGACCATCAGAAGGATGTACATGCATCATCAATAATTCAATGCCAACCAGGCTGAGTGTTATAAGTACATTTGTTTGTCTTTTCATTTTCTTCTAATTTCAACCTTGTACAATTATTCATTTTATTAGAGAAATAGAATGTTCTTGTCTTGTCGAGTAAATACTAGCTACCATCAGTTATAGTCCTTTTCCTTTAGGTTGTTTTTTCAGTAATAAAAGAAGTAACAGTCCTTTTACTTTTAGGTTTCTTTTCTTCAGCAAGTTACTCAAAACAGAATTGATAAAAGTTTAAATGAAAAATCAATGATTAAAGTTCTTTTCTTCTTCTTCTTATTCTTTCTTCTTCTTCTTCTTCTTCTATATTTAGTTTTTATTGTTGGAATTATTCAATATGGACCACACAGGTAAAATTAATTGTGTAGGACTATCTAAATAATTAAGCCA
>JANAVB010010599.1:472500-611906 GCA_029216955.1 Iris pallida | reverse complement strand
TCCTATAACAATTAGTTTTGCATCAAAAAACTTGCCAACACCTATCCAGTCTTTTAGGCTTTTTTTTCCCTACCCTTTTTTAATAAAAAAATAGACAATCATTTTTATGGATAATGTTGAGATATTTCTTGAATCATAAACCGTTTGTGCATAATCATGATCTAATTAACCAACAACTTAATTGGAAGTGTTGGCGTCATTGACCTTCCACGATATTTTCATGTTCGTTAATGGAGGTGGACAAGTACTCCCTCTGTGGGGGTTTCTCTGTCCGATCACATGTGGGTCATGTCCCCTTGCGGTCGACTTCGAAACATAGTTTATATTTTGGGTTTGGTATAACTTTTGTTTATGTGCCCCAATTATTTTAAGAGTATTTAGAAATTTCTATGTAAATGTATTTTGTTATACAGTTGGGTTGTGAGAAAATGTCTCCTCTCTTGTAGCACTTTGTAATTTATCTAATAAATATCGATATGCTGCGCACATTAAAATAATAAAATCCATAAACAAAAAGGTAAAGATTATGTTTTTTTTTACTTTTCAATTTTTTTTCTTTATTTTATATTTTTTAATTAAGTATGAAAAAAATAAAATTGTAAGAGGAAGTAGTAAATTTGTTAAAAATGCCGGATTGTATAAATACCAATTAGCCAAATTTTAAAATTTGATATTCTACAGCCAATTTAGTCAAAAATTGTACCATATATAGAAAATTTTATGTTAATCCGGCGGGTCCATTGTGATGACATTCATTCACTTCTTAATATCCTATCTTACGACGTACTACTACTCGGTATAAACTAACCCAACTATATATTATATATATATGAGTAATGCTACGTGGACTGTGATTTTGGCCCACGATCCACATGGCACTCTCTTATTGGTTTATTCTGGTGGATGGGCCCCACGTTAACAGGGGAGGCCAGTGTCTTTGTGACACGTTGTCCGCGGTCACGGCCCCGCGGGCTAAGACCGCGGGCAACTTAGTATTTTTGTATATATATATATATATATATATATATATATATATATATATATATATATATATATATCCGGATCGTGATCGACTATAGTTTAGTCCAGCACCATTCACCTTTTTACTTACAAACCACGTCATCTTGTTCTCCAGGAGACCAGACCAGACCAGACCAGACCATAGATATGATACTGATACTCTCTATCTCGAATCTGTTCCATAACAACTCCACAATCGAACTCAATGCTCTTTATATGCAGTACATATACTAACCATAAACAAATAATAGTAATAGTAATAAAAAGATCTTACTCCCATCATTATTATATGAAAGAAAATTTATTTTCTCCTGAAATCAAACCCACCCACTCATGATTCGATGTTATATGATCTTCAAAAAATTAGCATGCTTAACAACAATTTTCACAATATAGAAAAGTTGGACGGAGAACATTTGAATAATTGGAAGCATGCTCATGATTTCTTAAAATTTGCAGCTTATCAATATTGAATATGTCTTGGCAATTAAATTGAAATTTTTGTTGGTACTTTCTTTACATGGAGAGAGCTTGCTCTCAACATGCCTTGTAAAATTATAGTCCCACATCGGAAATGCACCATGAGTTATCTCAACATATATACTTGGTTGTGTTGTTGAGAGATGCACATGGGGTGGTGACCCTAAGGAGGGAACCAGGCCCAAGCTGAAGTTCTGGGGATCGGGACCGTGGAACTGAAACTCACTTCTGGGAACACTCTGACGCTTTAATGTGTGAAGCATGTTCCGGCGATTGCCAAGAACCTGATCTCTGGGAGCCTGTTCTGCAACGCAGGCTTGAGGATGGACATCAATGCTGGTCAAATGGTGATGTCCAAGAAAGGAACATATTTCGGAAAGGCTTATCAAACCGAAGGCATGTTTAAAATTCAGCTTGTTAACCAGTTTGAAGACATTAATGCAGTTGCATTTTCTGATTATTCTCTTGAGTTGTGGCATAATAGACTAGGACATGTTCATTGTAAAAGAATTAACAAAATGTCTAGTCTAGGACTTATCTCCAAATGTGGGGGTAAGGTGGAGAAGTGTGAGGTGTGTGCTCAGACGAAGATCACAAGGAAACCCTTTTATCGGGTCAATCGAAGCACAGATCTTCTGGAGTTGGTGCACTCCGATATCTGTGACTTCAAACATTTCTCCACGAAGGCCGGGATGAAGTATTTCATAACCTTCATCGACGACTTCTCAAAATACGCGTTCGTCTACTTGCTCAAGTCTAAAGACGAAGCCTTCGAGAAGTTCAGAGAGTTCAGGGCCGAAGCTGAACGACAGACTGGACAACAACTCAAGAGGTTAAGGAGTGATCGAGATGGGGAGTACAGGTCTCATGAATTCGCATCGTTCTGCAGAGAACATGGAATCATATGCGAGACTACTACTCCATATTCTCCTCAATCTAACGGAGTAGCGGAGAGGAAGAACAGAACGTTGACAGAAATGATGAACTCTATGCTGCTACCGCGGGTCTTCCTAAATTCTACTGGGGAGAAGCTGTATTGACGGCCACTTTTATTCTAAATAGAGTGCCACATGCAACTTCGGACGTAACTCCTCATGAACTCTGGTTCAAAGTCAGACCTAACTTGAATGTCATTCAGTGTGGGGGTGTCTGGCGTATGTGAAACTCCCAGATCTGAAGATTCAGAAGCTAGGGACAAGGACTACGAAGGCGATCTTCTTGGGGTATGTCGAGAAGAGTGATGCTCAGAGATTTCTTGATATTGAGTCAAATCATATCATCGAATCTCGCGATGCTGAATACTTTGAAGACAAGTTTGCAAAAGACAAAAACATTGTTCTTTCGGACATTCCGAAAAATGATGGAGGTGCAAATGAGACTGAAATCTCATATGAGCCAGTAGTCCAAGAAGAAGCTGTTGTTGAGGAAACAACTCCTGTACCAGAACTCGCAGAGCCGTCAGCTAAGCGAGCGAGAAGACCGAAAGACTTCGGAGATGACTTTGTCACCTATCATGTGGAAGCAGATCCGCTTACCTATGATGAGGCGATGAAGACCAGAGATGCTATCTTCTAGAAGGAGACAGTGAATGACGAGTTTGACTCTATCACCTCCAACAACACATGGGTGTTGGTAGATCTACCTGAAGGAGAAAAGCCCATCGGATGTAAATAGATCTTCAAGAAGAAGATGAAGGCAGATGGAACTATTGACAAGTTTAAGGCCAGGCTGGTAGCCAAGGGATTTTCTCAGAAACAGGGGATAGACTACTTTGACATGTACGCTCCAGTAGCCCGGATGACCACCATCAGGATGTTAATCGCTCTAGCAGCTATACATAAGTTGGTGATACATCAGATAGATGTAAAGACCGTATTCCTGAATGGGGAGCTGACCGAAGAGATTTACATGCAACAGCCAGATGGATTTGTCATCAAAGGTCTTGAAGACAAAGTCTGCAATTTGGTGAAATCATTGTATGGTTTGAAGCAAGCTCCCAAGATGTGGCATGAGAAGTTTGACAAAGTTATTAAGTCAAACGGCTACAGAGTCAGCGAGACAGACAAATATGTTTACACAAAGTTCGCTGATGGAAGAGGAGTCATCGTTTGTCTGTACGTGGACGACATGCTAATCCTAGGTACGGATATAGGCTGTGTCACAGAGATAAAGAAGTTCCTCTCAACCAAGTTCAGTATGAAGGACTTGGGGGATGCAGATGTCATCTTGGGCATAAAGATCATCCGGACAGACACTGGAGTAGCGCTGTCACAATCTCACTACATTGAAAAGATGCTCACACGCTATGGGTATAAGGATCTTCCAGGGATCGATACGCCATACAGGTGTGATCAGAAGCTGAAGCCAAATTCAAGGGAAAGCGTCAGGCAGCTGGAGTATTCTAGCGTTATCGGAAGTTTGATGTACGCAACCACTGCCACAAGGCCTGACATAGCTTTCGGCGTGGGAATGCTGAGTCGGTTCACAAGCAACCCAGGGGTTGAGCACTGGAAAGCTGTGAAGCGGGTGATGAGATATCTCAAGAAAACTCAGACATATGCACTGCACTACAACGGGTATCCGACAGTAGTGGAAGGCTTCAGTGATGCTAGCTGGTATTCAGAGGTGGAAAGCGAGAGATCCACAGGTGGATATGTCTTTTCCTTGGATGGAGCTGCTATATCGTGGAAGTCGAAGAAGCAGACTATACTCTCTCGTTCCTCCATGGAATCTGAATTCTATGCACTTAAAACTGCAGCAGATGAAGCAGAATGGCTTCGGGAGCTCATGTATGATCTTCCAGTGGTTGGGGCTCAGATACCGGCGATACCGATATACTGTGACAACCAGGCGACTGCGGCGGTGGCATCAAATGACCTCTTCAACGGGAAGAAGAGGACTGTGCGGTTGAAGCACAGGGCAGTACACGATCTTATCAAAAGAGGTGTAATTGCAGTGGTTGATGTTCGGAGTCAGGAGAACCTGGCAGATCCGTTCACAAAGGGCCTCAAGTGCCAGTTGGTCGATGACACAGCATGTAAAATGGGCTTGAAGGCATTCTGATAGTGTGTCTTTGTAATCCTACCATAAAGTTTTATGCTATTAGTTCAAAGAGAAATCTACTAGGCATCTAACTTTTGGTTCAAAGGAGGATCACTGGCTGGAAAACTATCAGGTAACAGTGGATACTTGTTCTCTGGAACATGGAAGGGATACGGATCCATAACCACTGTTGTCTACTATGTATTTTTCTGCGGAAAAACAGATCCTGTGAAAGGTTGGCTTAAACGCCTTAATGAGTTCTCAGGCAGAGTGAATGCCTGGTGTGCTTTACAGGAAGCACGGTAGAGCAGCACTACAAGGAGTGAATCTCCATGCTACAGTGGGGTGACTCCACCATGAGGTTCCCAGGTAGGGGTAATGCCTCGGCTTTGCAAGCCAAGTCACAGCGGCGTAGCACCGCAAATAGGCAGGTAGCCTAATGCTGTATGACGTAATTAAAGAGTTGTAGACATCACTACAAAGGGGAGGATGGCCCCATGTTACAGTGGCACGACACCACGATGAGGTACCCAGGTAGGGGTAAAGCCTCGGCATTGCAAGCCATGTCGTTGCGGCGTAACACCGCAAGGAAGCCTTAGGCTTCATGCTGGGTAGTTTGGCACTACAAAGAGGCTTGTGACCTCATGCTACAGTAGTATGACACTACGATGAGGTTCCCAGGTAGGGGTAATGCCTCGGCTTCAGGCCATGTCATAGCGGCGTAGCACCGCAAGGAAGCGCAAGGCTTCATGCCATATCTCTTTAAATAAAGAACTCACCTATAGTGTATGGAAAGAGATATCAGGCCGTCTCTTGAGGGTAAACTTGTAGACGCCCAAAATTATACACTGAAACCAGGCTGGCACAGGGCCTTTAATGTGCAGCCAGAAGCATACGTAACTACACTTTGTGAGTGAAAAAAATTATAATTGTGGTGCAGAATTCAAGGCGTAGTCCATTCTTGTATCACATTGTTATTTAACCCATGCGGGAAGATTCAAGTCGTCAGCGACATCTATCCTAATGCAAAATGGACAGTTACTGTGGGGAACGCTCAACCCTGGACACATATATATGTTGTGATATGTGGGGGATTGTTGGTCTTTCTTTACATGGAGAGAGCTTGCTCTCAACATGCCTTGTAAAATTATAGTCCCACATCGGAAATGCACCATGAGTTATCTCAACATATATACTTGGTTGTGTTGTTGAGAGATGCACATGGGGTGGTGACCCTAAGGAGGGAACCATGTGGGTGATTTTACTAGGAGGTAAGAATAAGTCTCCAAGGATTAAGCATTAATGCTTTTGTCATTCTCTTGGATTAATTCCACTTGGAGCTAAGTCCCAACGGGACTTAGCGACTCGGACTCGGACTCGGACTCGGACTCGGGCTCATGGGCTCATGAGGCGTAATGTGGCGTTTTGTTGGCGCACTTTGCACTTAGCACGTCAGCAGTCATGCGGTCTTTATGCGGCTCATATGCGGCCATGCGGTCTTATGCGGCATGCGGCTCATGCGGTCCATGCGGCTCATGCGGCTCATGCGACACATGCGGCACATGCGGTCCATGCGGTCCATGCGGCTTATGCGGTCCATGCGGCTAGTAGGCTCATGCGGCCAGGCTGCTGCTGCTGCCGCATGGAGGGATCCGCTGACTGTGCAGATTACAAATCAGTTATGGAAAGGCTGAATCAATGCGATTAAATCAGATCCTATCTTTGTGGGATTTGAATTAATTCAGATCCTATCTTTGTGGGATTTGAATTAATTTCGTGAGATTTGAATTAAATCTCGTTGCTATCTTTTGGGATTTGATTCAATCTTTCCATAACTGAAGAGGCGGTTAGGGTTTCCACCCTCTCTCTATAAATACTCTCTTCTGGCCTCCTTTCTGACTACTACGAAAATTACAAGTTAGAAAAGGAGAAAGAGATCTAGAGAGAGTTGCTGCCGCCATTGCAAGTCAATCCGAGGAGTCTGAACAGAGGTGACTTCGAGCGTTCCACAAGTTCTTCAACTTGCTGGTTCCTGGAAGCAGATCGTGTGGGGCGAATCTTGCTTTGAGCAACGGTGTTTTGACACCCCAGCATTGTTCTTCTTCTCATCTCTCTCTAGTTTTATTGTAACTCGTTCTGTCCCAATTGCAACACGTTTGCAAGGAAGAACTAGAGATCTTCTCTTCTCTTTTTCCCTCCTTCAGATTGTAATTTGGCTATTTGATTTATTGTACCATCGTAGATCTTGAGTTTGATCACTGCAAAATTTTGTGTGACTTCTCAGATCTCGATTGCATTTGTTTTTCATCTTTGATCAAGCTCCGGGACTAACAATTTCTGCTACTGGATATATGCATGGAGCAAGCCATTACTGAAGAAGAAGAAGAAGAAGAAGAAGAGTGAAAACTTAACAGCAGCTGCACTACTGTCTGGATTCTGGTGATCTAGATCAAGCCTTCCCACCACAACGTACGTTCTTGAAACTACCATTTAATTAATTACAATGTATGTTAATGAAGAGTACTCTAGTACTATTGCCGGGGCTGATCGATCGGAATATTAATGGCCACTACTACTTGTAATTCATGATAGAATTGATCCATCTCCCTCGGCGGCCTCCCCATCATTGATCTATCATATCCTTGCAGCTGTAACTGATCTCCAGCTGGCGCACCTCGTCTAATTCTTCTTCTTCTTCTTCTTGTCCAGTACTAGAATATATTCTTGTCAGTGCTGTGTTCGCTAGCTGTTAGCACATGACTTTTGGCAAACCAGGAGATCCTTTAGCCAGCTACGCACCCGACCCATTTAATTTGAGGAATCAATCAATCAATCCAGATATATATACTGGAGAGAGAGAGAGAGAGTGCTAAAGCTACATGCGATCACTAACTAAACGAAGTAATGACATATGTAGATAGTAATAAAGAGAGGAGAAGAGAAGAGAATAGAAGAGAAGAGAAGAAAGGGTTTCCATCCCCTCGTGTGTGTCGTACGTGAAAAGAAGATAGATGAGATGATGATTGTAGATATATATATATATGTGTAACTGATTTCACATGAAGAAACCCGGGGACCGTACGTATAGAAGTTTTATGTGATTATGTGTACAGATAGATAGAAAGGGTGAAGAAGAAGAAGGAGGTAGGGTAGCCACCGACGGACAAACGTATCCATGCATATCCTATATGATTGATTGCTTCGCGTGTAGTACTGCTATAGCAGCCTGTAGAAGAAGAAGAAGAAGAAGAATGTTGAGGAAAGAGTGGCAGGCTGAGTAAGTTTAATTGTGAGATATTTTCCTAATTCCGTGGTCAAAAGGAAAGGAACGAAGCAAAAGCATTGGAAGCGCATGCATTGCAGCTGCCAGCTGGCTGGAGAACCGTACTTACCACCTCCTCCTCCTCTTTTTCTTTTCTAAAACAAGGAATGGAATGGAATGGAAACTAAATAGGAACCTTTTTCCCACGGTCCACGCTGACTCCATAGGTTTATATCTTGTTTTCATGAATTCAACATTTAATTTTTTTTTTTTTTTTCAATTTTAAATTTTTATCGGATCCTAGCCCGTGTTGGACCTAACTATAAATTCACTCATCTTTGCATCAAATGTTATAAATTTGTTTCCTGGGCTGGGCTGGGCTGGGCTGGGCCTGGGCCTGGGCCTAGCTAGCTTATTGTGCTGGTGAGTACTGATCACTCCATGCCACTGTGACAAATAACTTGCTATAATCTAAACCAAAATTATTAAAAGAATATATATTACGAGAATAGGCCGATTCTCTCAAAAGAAATCCAGAGACCATCAGAAGGATGTACATGCATCATCAATAATTCAATGCCAACCAGGCTGAGTGTTATAAGTACATTTGTTTGTCTTTTCATTTTCTTCTAATTTCAACCTTGTACAATTATTCATTTTATTAGAGAAATAGAATGTTCTTGTCTTGTCGAGTAAATACTAGCTACCATCAGTTATAGTCCTTTTCCTTTAGGTTGTTCTTTTTCAGTAATATAAAAGAAGTAACAGTCCTTTTACTTTTAGGTTTCTTTTCTTCAGCAAGTTACTCAAAACATAGAATTGATAAAAGTTTAAATGAAAAATCAATGATTAAAGTTCTTTTCTTCTTCTTCTTATTCTTCTTCTTCTTCTTCTTCTTCTTCTATATTTAGTTTTTATTGTTGGAATTATTCAATATGGACCACACAGGTAAAATTAATTGTGTAGGACTATCTAAATAATTAAGCCAAATTAAAGTGGTCTATTTGAAAAATTGGCTTAAGGGTATAATTGTCATGGAATTAATGTGTAGATACCGGAGATAATTCTAATTTGATGAGGGGCCAAATTAGAAATATATATATATATATATATATATATATATATTTATATATATATATATATATGTGTGTGTGTGTGTGTGTGTGTGTGTGTGTGTGTGTGTGTATTCATTAGGGTTATGGTCCCCAACTTATACGGCCACCAAAAGAGAGGTTCTCTTTTTCTCTTCTGCATCCCCATCAACGGAAAGAGAGGGACAAATGATTCGAGTTCTCTTTGTCATTAAGGGTCGTAGCAAGTTGGAAGATCGAACCCCATAAAAGGACGACCGCTTCAAGAACCATCAAGCCTAACAATGGATTCAGGTACGCTTCCGCAATTTAATTTATGTTCTTCATCTCATGAATCGACATGGTACAATAAATATCTAACAAGTGGTATCAGAGCCTTCCTGTTTGATTTATGTGGTTGAAGTTTCAGAATCAATTTTTTGTTATTGTTCAGAAATCATAGATCCTTCATTCTAATTTTAATTTAGGGTTCCAATGGTTCATAAAATAAAATTTATGATACACGAATATTAGATCTACAGTTTCTCAATAACTGATTTCTTGATCCTGTGAAGCACAAGAAAAAAAATCAGATATTTGTTCCGGCCAGATCATTCTGGACATGTATCCAAACGATACATCCATAATTAATGGACTAGGATGGCACTTATGTTGGTGTTGTTTGATCAAAATTGTTGGCAGTACTACACATGGTGGGTTATAATTTATGGTGGAATATAATTTATATATATTTCCTTAGTGTTGTACAAGATGGCTAAATAAAGAGAACAACTATTGGGATCTTGTCTTCTACTTCTGAGTTGTTTCCGTACATAAACAACTGTTCCAACATGTTTGTACATCATAATTTATTTATTTTATTTTTTGCATACATGGTTCTCCATTGCTTACAAGTACATTGATTTGCTGTCAATCCTTCGTTGATTTGATCGCCATATTAAGAAAATCTTGATAGAAATTTTAATTTATGTACAATAATGACCTCTCTATTCATGCTTAAATATTAGATATGGACGCATGTGATAATGACCGTAGAAATTTTCCATTATATTAAATATGAATGAATATGCTTATTGCTGGACATGTGATAATATGGAATGTCGGTTAGATTCCAATTACTCATGCTGATAGATATTTGGTGTTACTCAATTTAGAGTGTTTTTCAATCTAAGTTGATCATTGGAGGACAAATTGGAATCAAATATAGACAATTTTATGTTTGACATAAATTTAGTTTCCAATAAATTTATGTTCTAAGTCATATATTTGATGTAATCTATTGACGTACATATCTTCAGCAGATTATTTTAATATAATCTTTATGAGTTATTTGAAGCAATCTATTGGTCCATATCTTCAGTAAAATATTACATGAATTTTATTATGTTGACAATGCTCAGTTTAGTCAAATTAAGAATATTTGTTTGAATCATGTAAAGAGATTCACATGCTTATGATTATCTTATTTGAGTTGTAATATTTTAATTATGCATGTATATAAAGTTTTGGACATAATTCGGTTTTGTAAAATTTAGTCAACATTCAAATTTATTTATTTTTGGTGCCTTTTGTGATTAGCAATAGTTGTCTAATATTCTAAATAGACTCATTGAAACAAGATGTCGCCAAAGTGACCTCTCTTGCGTAGATAGTCTATGAGGGATGTTGGATGTTTGTGTATGTATATTAATGCGGGTATTAGTCGGCCCAAAGGAATGTTAATACTTGGCCGAATTGCACACATACTTGTGGTGATAAATGTGTAAAAATTAAACGGTTTACATGTGAATAATTACCCGATCCAAAGATAGGCTTATTATTTGACATGACTTATTGTCAACGTTTGATCATTACACCAAGAATACCACTTGCAGTTAATATCACTGTCCAAAGACTTGATATTAATGGTGTACTAGGTATCTTGAGATGGGGTTCACCATTATTTGAATTTGTTTGACTATATTTTACGCTTTGATTATTTGTTAGAGCATTTTTTTTGTTGCTTTGTTCTCTTTTACAGTTAATATTGTTAAAATATCTGCCAATAAGATCTTAATTTTTATGTTTAATGGGATAAACTTTAAGAGCAAAAAGAAATGAATACAGTAGCTGCTAAGGGTCCAGGTCAAAAGAAACAACAATATAAAACTAAGTGTTGTTCTTTTGTGATAAGACATGACACATAAGGAAGAAATGTACAAAGTACCACGCATGGCTTATAAAGAAAAGTACATTTCTAAATTTGATCTGTTCTGAGGTTAATTTAGATTTAGTACCAAGAAACTCATGGTAGTTAGATTCTGGTGGGACTACCCACATTAATGTTCTAGGCAAGGTTGCCTGAGTTACCGAAAGTCAATTGATAGTGAAAGATACATCTATGTGGGTGACGGCAATTCGGTAGAAGTAAAAGCAATATGACATTTTAGGTTGTTTTTAGTAACCGATTATTATTTGGATTTGATAGACACTTTTATTGTACCGTCTTTTAGACGAAATTCAGTTTCAGTTTTCTTAATGGACAAATCTGGTTACCGTTGTTCATTTAAAAATAATGACTTTAGTCTATCTTTAAATTTAAATATTATTGGTAACGGTTCCCTTAAGATTTATAATAACCTATATTCAGTTGAAACTATTGCATCTTATAATAAAATCTTGCAAGTAAAGTCATGTGGTACTAAATGCAAAATTAATAATATATTTTTTTAGCCTCATTATGACATAAGCATTAGGTCACTTCTCTAGAAATAGAGTTGAACGATTTGTGTCTGATGAGATTTGGATTCCATTGACTTTATAGACTTTAATGTTTATATTGAATGTGTAATGGGAAGACAGACCAAAGTTAAATTATAAGCAGCTACTTTATTGGTTATGCTACAGATCAAGGGGTTGATAATTATACAATCTCACACTAAGAAATTTTTTTGAGACGAGAAGTGTGATATTTTTTGAAGATGTTGAGTTTGGGGGAGAAATAAAGTCAGGATCATTGTCTTTGAGAAGGAATCAATTACGATTCCTTCTATCACTTTTGACGATGTGTAGGATTCTATACCTGTCATGATCAAGAAGTAAATTCGGAGTTTCAATAAGACAATGTCGAATTACCTCTATAAGTCATTGTTGAGATACCTTAACAACGACAACGTAGCAGCACCCCATTCAAGATAAGGTAATTATTCCTAAGGAACAAACTCAACAACCTCAAGAACCGGTAATATTAAGATGGTCCACCAAAGAAAGGAGAAATATAATTTTGGATAATATTATAATATTTCTCTAGGAACGTGAGGAAGACTGTGGATACTGGAAGATTATCTAATCAACTTCCGTCAGGCCAAGGAAAGTTCCAGTTCTCAAAGTGGATTGATACAATAAATAAGGAGTATAAGTTCATGCAAGACAATAAAGTTTAAGAATTTGTCCCATTACCAAAAGGTATGAAATCTATTGGTTGCAAATGGATATTTAGAACCAAGAAGGATTCGAAGGGTCATGTGGAGAGGTATAAAGTATGTCTTGTAACTAGTGACTTTACTCAAAATTTTAGAATTGATTTTAAAGAGTTTTTCTCCTCGGTATCTTTGAAAAAATCCTTTAAAATAATTATAGCACATGTTGCACATTTTGATCGTAAGTTACATCAAATGTATGTCAAAATGGCGTTTCTCAATGGTAACATTGACGAAACTATTTATATGGTGCAGCCAGAAAACTTTGTGTCGAAAGAACCAAATAATATGGTTTGCAAATTGACAAAATTTATTTATGGACTCAAGTAAGCTTCTCGTCAGCGGTACTATAAATTTCACCAAGTTGTTACCTCGTTTGGTTTTGAGGTTAACGTTATTGAAGATTGTGTGTATCACAAATTCAGTGGGAGTAAAATTATTTTTTTCGTTTTGTATGTTGATGACATACTGCTTGCCACAAATGATATAGGCATATTGCATGACACTAAGAAATTTCTATCAAATAACTTTGAGATGAAAGATCTTGGTGATGCCTCTTTTGTATTAGAAATTCAAATACACCGAGATCGTTCTCGAGGTATTCTTGTATTATCACAAAAGAGCTATATCGATAAAGTGCTTAAAAGATGTAAACCCCCTAAATTTCTACTTTAATTTTTTTTATAAATTGAGTAATTTAAATTTTTACTTGGTATTTGTACGTCGCATAGTCATATTATACGTCGCGTACGAATTTGTCGTATGGAACATCGCGTATGAGTTTGCAATTTCGTATGTCTCGTCGAGTGCGAATATGTGCGAGGTACATATTTTTGTAAAAACATTTTATTTTAAAAGCGTGGTTTTTCAAATAATAAATAATAAATATTTTTCGATTACTTAAAGTTGTAAAATGCGTCGCATTTGGAATTTTCAAAACCTATTTTACATCATGGAAGTTTATATAAATAGTAATTTGAAAACGAGGTTTTATGCAAAAGTTCATTTTATACGAGACATATAAATTTATTCTATTTTCAAAATTTATTTAATATTAATATTTATTATCCGAAAAACTATTTTAAAATATCGTTTTGGTTTAAATTTAATTAATTATTATAAATTATATTAGAAAAGCTTTTATTCTAAATGGAGTTTAAATTTCAATGGAGAGATTATCTATGATTTAAATTTGGATTAGAACGATTTAAAGTTTAAATCAAATTTAATTTAATATGATATTATCTATGGGGGAATTAGAATCCTTCCAATCCTTATCCTAATGGGATTCCCACCTCCTATTAAAGGAGAGGTACTTGCCCTCTCTTTTTTTCATGCATTTCCACAACCATCCCAGCCTCGTGCATCGTGTTCGTGTTTCCTTCGTCATCCACTATGTGTTTTATTGTACAAATACATTTTTCTACCCCGGGTCCGACAGATCCGAACCTCCGTCCCCGTCGGATCGGACACACCTGACGCGACTTATCCAAACACGCCATCACCAAACCATTATCATTGCAGCCTTGCCTTCCCGACCACCCTGGTCGACTCAACCTCAAATCCTAACCACTACCCCCGATCACCTCTGATCCCTTGTCCACCGCAGCACAACCATCTGCCATTGTCGCCACCATCCTCGACATCATCCGAACCCTATCATCATCACCGACTCCCATCACTCCTGTCACGCCCCGTTCCCGTAGGAGCGATCGTCCTTGCTAAGGCGTGATGCCGCACGGGCCTAGGTTGCGCCCGTGCAAGGCCAAGTCCAGAAACGGCCGATTTGAGCTAGGCCACAGAGTCGCACAGAGTGTCCCCATTGCAGCGAAAAGTAAATAAGCACAAGTAGAAACGAATTCGAACTCTTTATTGATATTCAAGAAGTTTACAAGCGGTGCTAGGCCGATATTACAAGTCGCTCAAGCTCTCTCTCTCTCTCTCGCTGAAACATAAAAGATGTGCCAAGTGGCTTACAAGATGGAATGATTTATGACGATGTTTTGATACATTATGTCCTGTATAGGGTGCTTCAGCTTCTTGCAACGTCCCAAGGCTCGAGAGATAGCTCCGCGCCTTAGCACGTTCGAGGGAAGCTCCGCACCCGCCGGCGTCTCCTGCATCCTGCAAGCAGACTGTGGGGTTATCAGTACATTGTTATGCACTGGTGGGGAGGCTAGCTCGCCCACAATGCTATCATTACCAAACACGTTCTATTTACTTTTCTGTACCGTCTATCATTTATTGTCTTTCTATTCTTGCCTTAGGATCATTTTTATGGCATATTTCATAGCCTATCTCGTGTTGCGTAAAACAAGTGTCGCATGAAAATACATGCACGACTTACCCATACTTACCGTCCTGCCTTCCCTGTCCAACGTAAACCAAGTTAGTCAACAATTCATATGAAATAACTTAACGTAGTTCATGTAAGCATTCAATGTCAAGTTCGTGTCCTTGTCTCGGGTTCTAGCACGTCGTAGGCACGTTTTCTAACTCGTTTGCTCGAAGTACTCTTGATCATTTTGTGTATTATATTCAAGCCTATTCAGAAAGTGCTTTGTACAGTTAACTTAGACTACTTTAATTTCAATGCAAGGACTTGCACGTGGATTGCCACCAGCAAAGCCCACTTAAATCTATATGCACCGGTCGCTGGCATCACAAGACATTTTGGACACATCCAAGCCGTGGTATTTCTCAACTAGCGTAGGGTGAGGACTGGCACACACCCCGTTAGTCTCTTGAAATACTCCTGCACTTACGTCCCCCGGGTGGTCGAGTCCGCACCCAGGCAGCCCGTAAGCCATGACTTGATCCCGCCTAGGCCGGCCACGATCCTCCCTTTGATCATGCCGCAGAATCCGTATCACCCGTGCACGGGTCCGTCCACGACCATTTCGTATTTTATCGTCACAGGCTAATCCTTAGCCATAATACGTTATCGACCAGGTTGGCGTCCGTGCAGCGCGGGTAGCGAGCCCTGTTGCACGTGCCCGTCATACCTGTCATGACCCGCACCCTGAGGAAGGGCACGAGAACGTGGGTACGTCCAGCCTACGCCGCAGTGTCGGCGGTAGAACGCTGTATAGTTCGTCTATAACATCTAACAACAATATGATATAAATATATCATCTCCGCACGGAGGTATAATATAACATCTCAACTCTATATCTCAATCACAAGTCTAGGAAAGATAGAGCACGATATGGAATCAGGTAAAAGAAAGGAACTGAATATAAATAGTGTTATCACACCACATAAAGTAGATGTCCAACACAAATAAATACAAGTCCTGAAATATAACTAAATCTCAACTAACAATCGGAATAATCCGATACAAACCGAAAGCTGTAAATACTAGCTAGACTAGATTAGGCTAGGCACCCTCTACTGAGCTAGATGCTCCTCGGGTTCCTGGAGGTCACCCTCTTGTGCCCCATAGAAGGTAGGGCAGTCATCATCATCATCTGTAATATTTTCAATAGGTCCAGTCAGGACAGGAGCGAGCACAATACATCTCACGCAGTTCATAACATGTTAGGAAATATAAGCGTACAAAAGAGTAAGATACATGAACTGTAAGAAGATGTATATGAAAAGGATAGAGAATTTATAACTGAAATAGATATAGGATAAGTAAAACTGCAATACTAGTGATTTAGAGCACAATATGGTTATGTAAACGGCTTAGGTTGCACAATAACAATAGGTCAAATCTATCATAACGTGAGTGTACAATGGAAGCGCACAATAGTCGTACAATGGGATTTGATTACATAACCATTCCTACTCACCCTCCCCAATCAATACACAAGGATCCAATCCAGTTACACTACCTTGTACAATAGTCTCCATGAAGCTCATGTGATAATGAGAGTACAATATGCACAATGAGTATACATGAATGGGGGTGTACAATAAATACAATATGTTCGTGAAACGCACATAACAATATGTATCTGTTGAACACAATAGAGATAACATCGCAAGAGAAGATCCATATAGTACCAATCCGTGATAGCAATCGTGCCAGTATCAAGTACAGTAATCTAGAGCAAGAATGTAAATTCAGACAAGTATGAAACGGTCAGAGAATGTACTCGCCTGTCACCCTGAATGACTGATATGAATGGATGTCCGAACTGGTGTCACAGAGTCCTATTTAGAGTAAAATAGGTTAAGATGTGTTCAATATGTAAAAATAGAAATCTGCAGTGCAAGCTACATGATTCTAAGTCAACTAGGTCAAAGTCAACTCTTGGTCAACTGTCTAGGTCAATCTAGGTCACTAAGTCAATAACTAGTCAACTCTATATTGGTCAACCCTTGGATAATGGTCAACTAGTCTAATCTAGGCTATGTAGATATTGGCAACTTGGTATTAGCCAATTTTCATTAACTAACTCAAAATCCTAACCTAAACACCATAACATATACCTAAGGTATATCACATATATTTATTTACATGTGTTGATATATGCCTATACCATATATAATCCTATATACATCCTCACATACATAACATAATTATCTACAATCTATATACATATATATATATAATTACTAGACACATATGCATTAAGCTATATACATTGTATCACCTATATATATTAAGTACATATAAATATCACCTTCACTAATCATATATATACATAAAAATATATAGGAAAACTATATATGTGAACTTACATATATAGGCATATATAGAATGGAAGAAAGAGGGGTAAGAGAGAGATGGATTTCAGTTTACATATAGGAAGAATTTTTAGGTTATGAATCCACTCTATCTTAGGTTACACCTACTAGGTAAATCTCAGTTCACTGTTTGAAATCAAATCCCAGTTTTTACCAATAGTTCTCAGGTTTCACCCTATTGGGAAAATCAAGTTTTTGTTCAAAACCCCAACTCAATTTTCAGTTTTCAGTTTTGAATTCAATCCCAAAAACTCAGTTTCCAGTTCAAAAACAGTGAACCCTAAATCTCAGGTTTTCAACTTATGAACCCATAGGTTTTTACAGTGCAAAATCTCAGTTTTGATAACTTGGTAATCTCAGTTTTTATGTATTTACCTATTCTCAGGTTTCACCCTATTACCTAACATTCTAGTCCACTGAAATTTCGGTTACATTATACTTGGAACTCAGTAAACAACATTGCAAAATTTAGTTATCACTTTTAAAACTCAGTTTCATGTTCAAATCAAAACCATTTTGAAAACCTAACAATTCCACACAAAAATTTCAGAAATGGATGAACTATTAACATGTGAATTAATATGTTAAACTAAACTATCATTAACAATCAGTAAACACAAATTATACTCAGTTTTCTGTGAATATCAGTAGAAATAGGAAATGGGAAACCAAGTATCAGTCTTCTTTGAAAACAGTGAAATTTCCAACCCCCTTCAATTCGAATCCAACCCAAACTCAAAACTGAACAGAAATTAACATATATATATATATATATATATATATATATACATATATATATATATATATATATATATATATATATATATATATATATATATATACAGACCTATATACATACATTATACAGACATAAATACACTACCTAGGACACAGACCAACCCAAGGAACTGACACAGACACACCTATACATTACACTATATATATATATATATATATATATATATATATATATATATATATATATATATATATATATATATAGGTCTGTATATATATATATATATATATATATATATATATATATATATATATATATACACTCGGATACATATAAATATACATGCATATATACATAAATACTTTGGGGATTATTATGCCTATACGTGTGTCTATACTGGAGGAATGATTCATGTCGAAATCGTGTCCAAAAACCGTGTCCAGAAGTGTCAAAACAATAGTGTCAAAACTGTGCAGTGCACAGCCTCGTGCACGGGTGTCGACCCAAGTATGACACGACACAGACATCCATGTGTCAGGTGTACGTGTCAGTAGCTAGGGTAGGTCTAGGGCTTCGTGTACCACAGCCTGAAATGTGTCCAAGTGTCCTCGTGTCCGTGCACGAAGTGCGTGTCAGTGCGGTTTTCCCGCGCGTGCACAATGTGTACGTGATCCGTGCGAGATCGAGAACTCCCTCGATACTCAATCATTTCTCCTAAAATTTTGTGGGTGGCCTGACAGTCATGGCCCCCACGTGTACACCAAATTTGGTGTGTCTAAGTGTCGTGTACAGAGAGAATTTTGTGTCGGGTAGCAGGGCATCGAGACACTGTCTTGTGCTGCGAGTTCGTGTCCGTTTTGGACACGGACACGACACAAAAGTTGGCTCAGTCTTCACAAAATCTAAAACACATGCATAGGGCTACAATTTTGTTTAATTAGTTTTTCAAATTAGTTAAATTTATTTCATTCAAATATTTCATCGAACACCTATTTCAACCCACCGATACGTGTCCGATACGGACACGTAATGGACACGAATTCCTATCAAACTTGGGCTACACTTAGGGGGACCCTAAATAAATGCATCCATGGGAAGAAAACTAGAATTTAATAGGTTTTGTAGGGTTTTACCTATTGAGGGTGAAACCTCAATTAAGAGCTATTTGAATGAGGGCTTCCTTCGATCTTGCGACGATCTCGAGCCTCCGAATACTTGCTAGCTACCGACCAATGCTACCCTCTACTGTAGGGGAGTCCAATGCAAAAGACTAGGCTCAATTTGAACTTGATTTGGATATTTGGGGAGGAGTTGAGGAAGAACACTAAAAGAGGCAAATAAAAATGATTAAAAAATATGCTAAAGGTTAATGTGTTGTATTTATAGAGGGGGGATGTTTGATGGCTACATTAGGTTAGGGTTAGGGTTTAGGATGAGTGGTCAAGGCTTCTCCAATAATTTCTAGCCAATCTAAAGGCTCACAATTAAAGTAACCATTCTTAACCTTTAGCCTAAAATATCCTATTAACAAATATCTAGATATTAACCTAATTGATTACTTAGTTGAAACCATCTAACTTAGTCTCTATGGTCATGACTAACATTTAGATTAGGCTAAACTTCTAGGTCAAGTCTTAACAAATAGATTAGCACAATATTTAATTAATACAATTTACAATTTCACAAAATTGTCAAAATGACCAAAATACCCCTAGGCTAAAAAGTTATAATTAGTCATCCTAATCACATGACCAGGCTCCTTTGGTCATGGTTAGTCACTAGGCTCAGCAAACTCTAGGGTTACACTAGTCAATCACCAAAATCACAAGTCATAATTTTAAATAGTTTAAAATTAACTAAAAATCACCAAAAATCATAATATGGTTTAAATATCATTATTAAATGATTATAATTATAAAATTTCAAAATTATCCTCATTTTAGAAACTGGGTGCTATAATACCTGTCGCTAACCATTTCTTTCTTTCCTATCTTTCATGTATTCTTTCTTTTCTTTCTTTCTTTTACTTGTTTGTTCATTCATTGATTCATTCACGTATTCAGTCATTCATTCACTCGTTGATTCATTCATTCAAGCATTATGCAACTTCCAGTGCGGGAGCTGCCTTGGCGACCCATCAGTCCCATAGTCTTTCAATGTTGCTAAACTCTACTCGGAACGACTATGTTGATAGTCTTCCCGTTTCATTGTTGTAAACCATTCATTGTTTCATTGTTTGAGCGGATAAGGGACTTAAACGTAAGCTTGTGCCTTAGCACGAGCGTGGAGCGCAGTGCGAGAGTTCATATTTTTCCAAGTTCCTTTCCATATTCTATACAAGCATACAAGATGGGATTATTCCCTTAGCTAGGTGCATTGAGTCATTTATTAGCATGCACGGTGTTATCGCCTAGCGATTCTCGTGATAGTGTCTGTACTGTTATGTGTCTAGGCTAAGCAAAGACGGGTTCATCGGAGCCACCCACTTAGCGATGTTCGTATCGGCTGAGCGATACTCCGAGCGCGCCTTTGAAACTCTAAGTCTGGATCCATCTTGACGGGCCAATGTAAGCCTTGCATCGATTCTTCATCAGGTCGATGCCAACTCTTCGGGTTGACGACTCGTTTGAGTCGTTGCACTTGCCGTTTGAATCGGCGTTCCGCTAGAGCGGAGCGGGTCATTACAACTCATCCTCCCCCGACTAACAGAACTGACTTTTTCCCTTCTGGCCGTCCAACCCGCCGGACCGACCATCTCACCCTCCGTTACCAGGTGACCACCGCAACCAGAATCCACAGCCCCCCATAACCACCATCATCGTCCACATCTACCACCTCTGCTCCCCTGATCTCCGTCGCTCACACAATCCTGGCCAAACAAAACTAACAGAAAACCCTCACCTCGCCGGGCCGCCGCGGATCAGCCGCCGAGTTCCGAGCCGTGGGTGCGCCCTCCGCACGCTGGGAGCCACCGCCTCTTCCTCAGGTGGCCGCGCCAGAACGACGTTCATCTCCAATCGATCGACCGACCACCTCCCCGTGGTGCACTCCGCCTAGATCCAGCCGCTGCGACGTCTTCCCGAGCCACCTCCGCCGATCTCCGACTTCCACGCCCATCGCTGCAAGCCCTCTCATGGTGGCCCTCTCCTCGGCTTCCTTCGCCCGAACAACAGGAGCTCCACGCCCCCTTCCTCCACTGCGACCGTCGTGCCGTCCCCCTCCGACACCGCCTCCACCGCTAAGGATGTTTATATTAAAAACAAAGTGTAGCCTCCCTTCCCGAAATTTTTTGAAATATTTTTATTTTATTCATTTGATTTAAATTATGATTTTTAGAATTTTAGAAATTAATTATTTAGTTATTACTACGGTATATGACTTTAACCATAGTGGAGTTTTAAAGTACTAGACGACTAGGATTTGTGGCACGAGAGAAGTAGCAGTGTGCCTTGACTAGTGTACTAGTCATGCCCGGGGAAACCTAGCCATAGGGATGTCCTAACTAGGAAAACCAGGCAAAGTTGTGACATGACTATTATAAATAGTTAATTATTTATTATTATTATATTATTTGACGTTGAGTGACCCGGTTGAACCAAATTGGCCAGGCTGGACCCAAACCAAGCCCAGGAAGTCATGTAGTGCATCCCAAAACGACCGTGTAGACATGCATTGGGTGGTAGTATTTTAATTCAGTAACCTAGTAGACGTTTTTCCCAAATTGTAGTTAAATATATATATTATGAGTTCTGGATATTAAATAATGTTTATTGATATTTTAGTAAATAATTTCCTTTAACAAATATTTTTGACTCTATGTAATTTATCTAAATTATATATATATATATATATTTTTTTTTTATCTAATTTATCTAAATTATATAATTTATCTAAATTATATATTTATGTAATTTATCTAAATTATATATATATATATATATATATATATATATATATATATATATATATATATATATATATATTGGTGTATATATATAGAGAGTAAATAATTGGATATATAAAGGTATATGTGAATATATATATGTGTATATGTGAATATGTATATGTATATATATATATATATATATATATATATATGTATATATATATATATATATATATATATATATATATATATATATATATATATATATATATATATATATATATATATATATATATATATGTATGTATGTATATAATATATGTATGAATATATATGTGTATATGTGAATATGTATATATATATATATATATATATATATATATATATATATATATATATATATATATATATATATATATATATATATATATATTTTATATATATATATATATATATATATATATATATATATATATATATATATATATATATATATATATATATGTATATAATATATGTGTGTACGTATACGTATATATAAATATATACATAAGTGTATGTGTATGTATATAGAAAATATATTATTTTGTATATGTGTACATGAGTGCTTATATATAAATATATTGTACATATACGAATATATATAAAGAAATATTATATGTGAGTGTATTTGTACGTATATATAAATATATATATGTGTGTGTGGTGTATGTATACATATATATTATATATATATGTATATGCGCGTATATATGTAAGTATACATATGTATATGCAAATATATGTATATATATATGGGTATATATTAGTAAAACATTTAGAAATGAATCATCAAGCCCATGGGCCCAGCAAGCCAGCCCACCCAAGCTTTCAGCCCATACTTCCCTGCCCAGCCCAACATCACAGGCCAAGCCCTTGGGAATTCAGCAGCAGCTTATGTTAGGGTTATATACTAAAAGCATCACTTTTGTAGTAACCTTATTTCCTTAAATTTTGAATAAGAATCATATGGGCAAATGTTTGCATATTGTATTTGTTGCAAGTGTTAATACAAATGTCTGATATTCTATATTGTAGATAATATGGTGTGTGGTGTCACACAGAAGATCATATTATCAGTTTTCTATGGAGTATATAAATAGTTCACAACCTAGATGGACTTGGACAATCTATTGGAAAGGTTGTAGTGTAATCTGGTATTAGTCTATCTTGACTATAGGTTTACACTAGTACACTTTGTGTGTATTGAACAGGACCACTTGAGGTTGTTCTCTTTGTACTGACTACATAAGAGAACAAACACCTCTGTTATTATGGATGCTTGTACTCTTAATCCGGATATAATAACGGACATGTATATGCAATGTGCATTACTTTGACTCATAAAAGAGTGAGATTCATTATGGATCAACAACCTCTATGAATTGGGTAATAATATTGTATGTATGATGGGCTGTTGATTATAAATGGAATCCATATTCCGATACATCGGATTGATGATGTCCTCTTAAGGAGCTCATAAGGATTGTCATGTAAACCCTGCAGGTGGATTATATCCGACATGACAAATAAAGTTGAGCGGTACTACTTAAGGATAAAAGATGTCGAATCAATATAGTTGTCAGTAACTTAATTTGATCGACGGACATACGATATCTTAACATAGGGAGCCAAACGAGCATATAATAAAAGGAGCCCACAAACATAATTTGAGATTAGGGAGGTAGTGCAACAATAGCTCATTAGTGGACCGAGCTATTGTTAATGGGCCTGGATTGTGTGTTCGGGCTGAACACGGGATATCCAAATCCGTTAGGAGGCCTAACCCTAATTTCTTCTCATGGTCCCTGCCGTAGCCTATATATATCCTCTATTCTCTGGTCGCCAATTTACTGATCAGAAATCTGAAATTTTCTCTAAATTCGTGATTCACGTAAGGAGAGAAAGAGAGTACTGCCAAGGAGAAGAAAAAGTTGGGAGATCGTCGCCCACACGACGTCCAACTCGAGGAAGGAATACGTGCAGAAGATTTTGGGGTCGTCCGCTCGAGATTGCCAAGAATTACTTGTCTCCTTTCCGCCGCAGGTATAATTCGTGAACCCTAGTTTCCGCCTATGAAGGGTTAGAACACGTATTAGATCTGTTTAACTTTCTATCGATCAATACGCACACCAAAGGAAGGGTCCTGGGAATCCCCAGTTCCATCAATTGGTATCAGAGCCACTTTGGATCTACGTATTGATTGATACGTCCATGTTGTCCAATAAAACTTGTGCTATGTAATAGTCGGTAGATGTAGATCTGTTCTAACTCGGTTTTACAGGCATCTTAGTTCCAACTATTATGGTCCAATGCATGTTTTTTGATTGTGTTGTTTAAACTACGGACATGTCGTGGATGTTGTTGTTGCTGTGGATGTAATTAAAATCACGAGGGTTGATCGTGCTTATTAATTTAATTTTTCAATCTAGATTATGTGTGAACTCCTTCGGGAGGTATAGGATTGATGTAATTTTAATTATTTTTGATCAATCGTGATGGCGGTGGTGGCTGTTTCTGACGCCGGACGAGATGCTGGTTTTGAGCAATCCAGAGGCAGACAGATGATTTTCAATGAAGGAATCGACAGCCAAAACCTAAAAAAAAAAAACGGGGCGCTGCCCCGAACCCCGCGACCTGACCGGACAGGTCGAACCCCGTATAGATCTGCGCAGCGCCAGATTTTGGATTCGGATAGTTGAGGACGGAGCAGCAAAGATGACCATAATAGTTGAATATTTTCTCTTATTTTTGTCATTTTGCTTTTTCTAATTATGCATGTTTATTATTGTGTGGTTGTTTTTTTTAAAAACCAAGCCTATATTAATAATGGACAACATGGACATAATATCAACTAGTAGAAAAACCCTCATTGTTAAATAACTAAGTAGGAGAGGATTCTTATTTAGTATAAATCCTATGGTCTCCATTACTGGTTTGTAGGTGATGTAATTATACTTGCGTGTTGGCTTTAGTGCTTTCCTCCATATCGGATGAGTATAATTATGGATCACCAGTACAAACTTCCTTAGGGATAATTGTAGAAAGTTACCTAGTATGTGTTCACTTCTCCATCTGAAGGAACTCATTACAAGGTAATGGACTTAGTATTAAGTAATGGTATACACTTAGATACAAATAGTGGTATCCTCCCCATCGGAGTCACTGCTATTATTTGTATGACCAGAGCAAGACCAGCATATTAATTTTATTTATCATAAAGTTATATTGACATGATAGTAAAATTAATAAGAAAAATCTACTTGAACAAAGTTGAATTTGTATACGTCCACACTATCGTGGCATGCTAAATTCATGATGTTCAAGGTGTTGGTGAATTTCTTATTATTGTTTTGAGGAAATCAATATTTAGTTAATTCAAAAAGTTTTTTTGCCCTACATAATTTTATTTATGTGATTCTCAGGATTTCAAAAAATGGGTTCTTTCAGTCCACTTATGGTGATTCTTAAAGAAAACAAACTTATTGGACCTAATTATATTGACTGGAAACGTAATTTGGACATTGTTCTGACTGCTGAGGAGTACAAATATGTACTTGTTGAGGAATGCCCACCTAAGCCTGATGCTAACTCTGATGAAGAGGTCAAAGAGACTTATAAGAAGTAGAAAAAGGCAGATGAGATGGCGCGGTGTTACATTCTGGCATCTATGTCAAATGTACTGCAACATCAGCATCAGGCCATGACCACAGCTTATGACATGATGTATAACCTAAAGGAACTCTTCGGACATAAGAGTAGAGCAGCTAGGCAGTTTGCTATGAAATGTTTGATGAATACAAAAATGGATGAGGGAACACCAGTAAAGGATTATGTTCTCAAGATGATGGGTCATCTGAATGAGATGGAGATCCTTGGTGCTGAAATCGATGGGAAAACCCAGGTCGATATCATTCTCGGGACTCTGCCTAAAAGTTTTGACAATTTCTGCCTTAATTACAACATGAACAAAAGGTTGTATAGTTTGGCAGAACTTGCAAAAGAGCTACAGGATGCTGAATCTCTCTTTAGACAGAGTGGTCATATTTTTGTTTCTGAAAAGGCTTCTACTTCTAAGCCAAAAGGCGGTAAGAAGAAGAATAACATTCAGAAACAGGCAAACTTAGCAAAGAAGGGCATGGGACCTCAAGGCGCGGTAAAAAAGCCGAAAGGCAAATGTTTCAAGTGCAAAGGGTCAGGACATTGGAAGACTGATTGTCCACTTCTCAAACAAGGGAACAAAGAAGGAATATCTCATTTACTAGTAGTTGAAACATGTTTAGCGGTGTTATCTACCGGCACCTGGTGTATAGATACAGGAGCCACTAATCATGTCTGCAATACATTGCAGGGGTTCCAGGAAACCAGACGGCTCAGTGATGAAGAGATATGCTTGTTCATGGATGATGCTACAAAAGTATCGGTCGTTGCATTAGGAGATGTTACTTTATCTTTTGGTAGAAATAAGTCTTTGACATTGAGAGATTGTCTTTATGCACCTTCACTTAGAAGGAATTTAGTTTCTGTTTCTATGTTAATTAAGGATGGATATTCAGTTTATTTTAATGACAATATTGTTATTAGAAAGAATAAACATTTTATCTGTTCTGGTGCATTGGTTGATAATTTGTATGTCATTAATCCTATTTCGCCCACAATGCAACTTATAGAAATGAATAATATGTCATCTAACTTAAATAAGAGAAAAGAACCTTCTTGTATGAACCAAACATATCTTTGGCACTTACGATTGGGGCATATTAACCTAAGAAGGATTCAAAGACTGGTTGAAGATGGACCTTTGAGTTCATTGGAAGTGGAGGCACTACCAGTCTGTGAATCCTGTTTGGAAGGTAAAATGACCAAAAGGTCTTTTACGACAAAGGGGTATAGGGCCAAAGATGTGTTGGAATTGGTTCATTCTGATTTGTGTGGACCCATGACTATCCAAGCTAGAGGTGGCTTTGAATATTTTGTCACATTTATTGACGATTATTTAAGGTATGGATACATTTATTTGATGCACCGTAAGTCTGAGTGCTTTAAGAAATTCAAAGAGTACAAGGCTGAAACGGAGAAATGTCATGGAAAATGTATCAAGTCATTACGATCAGATCATGGTGGCGAGTACCTCTTTGGAGAGTTTAGGAATTATTTATCAGAGGCTGGGATTGTATCCCAATTGACTGCACCTGGAACGCTCCAACAGAATGGTGTAGCCGAAAGAAGGAATAGAACTCTTATGGAGATGGTTAGATCAATGATGAGTTATTCGGATTTGCCAGATTCGTTTTGGGGATATGCCTTAGAGACTGCAGCTTATATTTTGAACTTGGTTCCTTCTAAGTCAGTACCTCTTACTCCCACAGAGCTGTGGATTGGGCGTAAGCCTAGTCTGAAACATGTTCGCATTTGGGGTAGTCCAGCACATGTGCTGAATGAGAAAGCAGATAAGTTGGAATCTCGTACAGAAGTACGCTTGTTTGTAGGCTATCCAAGAGGAACGAAAGGAGGTTTATTTTATAGTCCTAAGGATCAGAAGGTCATTGTTAGCACCAATGCCCGATTCTTAGAGGAAGACTATGTGATGAACCATAAACCCACAAGGAGAGTTGTTCTAGAAGAACTGAGACGTGAGACACCAAGTACTTCAGTACCAACAGTACAAGAGGATGAACCACTAATAACTGCACAACGTGTCACAAATGTTACACCACAACCGATAGTACCTCGTCGTAGTGGGAGGGTTGTGATACAACCTGATAGATATATGTTCTTGGGAGAGTCATCAGACTTCGTCCCTGAGGAACAAGATTATGATCCCTGTACCTACAATGAAGCACTCCAAGATAAAGATGCAGAGTCTTGGCAAAAAGCAATGATATCTGAAATAGAATCTATGGATTCTAATCAGGTCTGGGAGCTTGTAGAACCACCCGTTGGTGTAAAAGCCATTGGATGCAAGTGGGTCTATAAGAGAAAAAGAGGATCAGACGGTAAGGTTGAAACCTTTAAACCTTGGCTTGTAGCAAAAGGTTTTACTCAAAGAGAGGGTATCGATTATGAGGAAACCTTTTCTCCTGTAGCCATGCTTAAGTCTATTCGGATTCTTTTATCTATTGCAGCTCATCTCGATTATGAGATTTGGCAAATGGATGTCAAGACAGCTTTCCTTAATGGAAGTCTTGAGGAAGACATCTATATGAAGCAACCAGACGGGTTCATTGAAAAGGGCCAGGAGCATCTTATTTGTAAGCTCAAAAAGTCCATTTATGGACTTAAGCAAGCTTCCAGATCTTGGAACATCTGTTTTGATCAGGTGATAAAATCCTATAGATTTAATCAATGTCAGGATGAATCATGTGTATACAGAAAGTGTGACGGAAACGTGGTGGTGTTCCTAGTACTTTATGTGGATGACATCTTGCTCATTGGAAACAATATGAAGGTATTATCTGATGTAAGGGTATGGTTATCCAAACAGTTTGATATGAAGGACTTGGGAGAAGTAGGTCACATCCTTGGGATCAAAGTTCTACGAGATCGCAAGAAAAGGATGTTGGGCTTATCCCAAGCTTCCTATATCGATACTGTACTAACTCGTTTTAGTATGTAAAATTCTAAGAAAGGTTTCTTACCTTTTAGACATGGAATTGCTCTATCAAAGGAGCAGTGTCCGAGGACACCTAAAGAGATAGAGAACATGAAGGCAGTTCCTTATGCTTCAGCAGTAGGAAGCTTAATGTATGCAATGCTATGTACGAGACCAGACATCTGCTTTGCCGTAGGCATGGTCAGCAGATATCAGTCTAACCCAGGACAAGAGCACTGGACTGCCGTAAAGCATATTTTGAAGTACCTGAAAAGGACTAAAGAGTATATGCTAGTTTACCAGGCAGATAGTTTAGTTCCCTTGGGGTATACAGACTCAGATTTTCCGTCAGATAGGGATTCCAAGAAATCTACCTCAGGTTATGTGTTTAGTTTGGGAGGTGGAGCCATTGTGTGGAGGAGTATCAAGCAAAAATGTATTGCTGATTCCACCATGGAAGCCGAGTATGTGGCAGCCTCTGAGGCAGCCAAAGAAGCGATTTGGCTCAGAAACTTTCTGTTGGACTTGAATGTGGTACCTAGTTTGCCTAAGTCTATTACACTTTATTATGATAATAGTGGTACAGTGGCAAACTCGAAGGAACCACGAGCCCATAAGACAGGCAAACACATTGAGCGTAAGTACCACCTGATACGAGATTTTGTAAAGAAAGGAAAAGTTGCTGTGATCAATATAGCATCAGCCGACAACCTAGCTGATCCCTTTACAAAGAGCTTACCAGCTAAGGCTTTTGACAGTCATGTTGAGGGAATGGGAGTCAGATGTGTAGCAGCATGGCTTTAAGTATAAGTGGGAGATTTGTAACAGTATACTGAAAAGCAATGCTTTGAGTACAAGTGGGAGATTGTTAGGGTTATATACTAAAAGCATCACTTTTGTAGTAACCTTATTTCCTTAAATTTTGAATAAGAATCATATGGACAAATGTTTGCATATTGTATTTATTGCAAGTGTTAATGCAAATGTCTGATATTCTATATTGTAGATAATATGGTGTGTGGTGTCACACAGAAGATCATATTATCAGTTTCCTATGGAGTATATAAATAGTTCACAACCTAGATGGACTTGGACAATCTATTGGAAAGGTTGTAGTGTAATCTGGTATTAGTCTATCTTGACTATAGGTTTACACTAGTACACTTTGTGTGTATTGAACAGGACCACTTGAGGTTGTTCTCTTTGTACTGACTACATAAGACAACAAACACCTCTGTTATTATGGATGCTTGTACTCTTAATCCGGATATAATAACGGACATGTATATGCAATGTGCATTACTTTGACTCATAAAAGAGTGAGATTCATTATGGATCAACAACCTCTATGAATTGGGTAATAACATTGTATGTATGATGGGCTGTTGATTATAAATGGAATCCATACCCCGATACATCGGGTTGATGATGTCCTCTTAAGGAGCTCATAAGGATTGTCATGTAAACCCTGCTGGTGGATTATATCCGACATGACAAATAAAGTTGAGCGGTACTACTTAAGGATAAAAGATGTCGAATCAATATAGTTGTCAGTAACTTAATTTGATCGACGGACATACGATATCTTAACATGGGGAGCCAAACGAGCATATAATAAAAGGAGCCCACAAACATAATTTAAGATTAGGGAGGTAGTGCAACAATAGCTCATTAGTGGACCGAGCTATTGTTAATGGGCCTGGATTGTGTGTTCGGGCTGAACACGGGATATCCAGATCCGTTAGGAGGCCTAACCCTAATTTCTCCTCATGGTCCCTGCCGTAGCCTATATATATCCTCTATTCTCTGGCCGACAATTTACTGATCATAAATCTGAAATTTTCTCTAAATTCGTGATTCACGTAAGGAGAGAAAGAGAGTGCTGCCAAGGAAAAGAAAAAGTTGGGAGATCGTCGCCCACACGACGTCCAACTCGAGGAAGGAATACGTGCAGAAGATTTTGGGGTCGTCCGCTCGAGATTGCCAGGAATTACTTGTCTCCTTTCCGCCACAGGTATAATTCGTGAACCCTAGTTTCCGCCTATGAAGGGTTAGAACACGTATTAGATCTGTTTAACTTTCTATCGATCAATACGCACACCAAAGGAAGGGTCCTGGGAATCCCCAGTTCCATCAGCTTAAACCCACAGCAAAGCCCTCAGCCTCACCCAAGTGCATAGCCCAGCCCAAAAACTAGTACTCCATAACAGAGCCTTAACATAGCAAATGCAACTTTTCCCTCCGACTCTGTGGCCAAGTCGACCCCTGTAAATCCACACAGCCGCGCGAGCAAAGATTTGAATTGATCGAATCTTGAACCAAACATTCACACGAATCTTTCCAAGATCAAATCCTATCTACACGCACAAACCCTAGGAATCCTGAGCCATATCTAATTATAAATTGATCAAATAAGTTTTGGAACAACGGCATGAACACAGGATAGCGATAGGGTTCCATCGCAGAACTTCTCCATCACGACTGCACCCCAACCAAAACCATCGACCCCCAAGCTCACTGGCATCCCCGCGTGCGGTCCCAACCGCCTGCATCCACCGTATGATCGCCGTATCGCCGCCAACATCATTGGACCCGACCAAAACAGAGGAGTACTCTGTTTCGAGTCACCACGAGGTACACCTCTTCTCCGATCATTATCTTCGTCCATGATTACTGTTTTTCGATTCTGCAAGTTGTAGCATGGAGCCTTTATGACCCTCTAGACGACCCACCTAGTAGTACTCCATGGTTTTAACCCATCGATTTGAAAGACCGACTAGAAAATCACAGAAAAATTAGTTCCCTGATAACTTGCAAACAGTCAAGACCCTCCTATTTCGAGGAAGATTTCGATCAACCTATTAGAAATTCTTAAAACTTTTCTGAATGGTATTTTAGACCAATATGTAGCCCTTCAAACCCTTTCTTTTATTTTAATTTTTCATTCACTAGATGTAAAGATCTTCGAATCCAAAGTTCGAGAAAAACACGTTTTAAAACAGTTTTCAAAACTAGAAAACCATCCACGCGACGTGCGTCCCGCCATTCCGGGCGACGTGGTCGTGCACCGTAACTATCGAAAGTTGCGTAACAGCTTCGTGGTCGTGTGGGCTTTGACGGAATTCAAATTGGTCGCGTGTGCGCGACGAATTTGATGCGTATCCGTCGAAATTTCTCGTATCGGCCTCTGTACAAGTTTCCCAATTACTTTCTGCACGCTCGTCAGATCAAGACGAAACTTGTGCCAACAGGACCGTATCATTTTTCTGGTCCTGTATGCCAAGTTTGGTCCAATTCTGAGACAGTTGAATCGTACGTCGTTTTGTGGGCCCCACGGTCCCATTCGACGGGCGATTTTGTGCACGGCCTGCCGGAATCCAACTCTGGACATACGGTTGGGTTCATATCGAAAAACTGGATCCATAGACATATAGTTTGATGACTTTAGAGACCGTAGACTCTGGCACATTTTTTGGTGCAAAACGGGTCCAACGACGGACATCGTTTTTGCCCGAAATTACCGTTTTGCTCCTGTGTCCAGAATTGGACTTAAGGACAGGCAATCCCAGCTAATTTGACTATTCTGAGAATGTTGGAAATATTTATTTCAGCTTTCGGAGACAGTTGTGATGACTTGGACTTTCTGATTTGTGATTGGCGATACATTGTTGGTTCTGCGTGCACCCTCCAGGCAAGTATACCTTGCCAACTTGTACAGTATAATTTATATACATGTTCACTATCTCGCTGCTGTTCTTTTCCTTACAGTCGTGACTGCTTTATTCCATGTCTATTACACTTTTCCTGTTATAGTTCACTTTACATGTTTCTAGTTGCCTATACATTCTTGTTCCTTCCTGTTATGATAGTTCTACCTGTTACACTGTGTTAGTCTCATATGTATTGCTTGATAGAGTCGTCTAGTCCTACACCACGATTTTCTCGACTTGATTATAACTTGACTTGACTTGACTTGACATGACTTGAGTGGGACTTGACTTTGACATTCTATAGATTATGAGTACTTACCTTGACTATGGTCTATAGGATTTTATACTAGGATTGGCTATCGTCTTGGTTGTGTGTACTTGCCTTGACAGCGATTGAGATACTATAGATTGTGAGTACTTGCCTTGACTGTAGTTTATAGCCAGCCATTTCTAGTATGGCATGCCAGTATCTTAGGATCCTCGTATTTAGATCTTGTGTCTTGGTTCGTTTTATCTTGTTGGATACCCTTGATTGTTTCTTGCTTCTTTTTACTGTTACATGTTGGCTTGTATATTATGTATCTTGCTAGTCCTCTGAGGACCTGATGATCTCTTTAGGTTTAGCGATTGCATGGAGTTAGTTAGCAGAGCAGGATGGTAGAGGATTGCGATGTTTGATACAGGTACTTGCTTGTGGTATTTCTTTATTATCCTTTCGTGCTTTATATTCAGTACCATTTTATACTCTACTTATTTATAGACTCATATCATTCTTGGAGTCTAATCGAACAATATGTTAATGGGCTGCAGACCATGACCCATACTTGTTCATTCTTGTTTAATATATTTTCTGTGGATTGAGATATAGTTCAGATTAACCATGATACCATGACCTTGACAGCTTATACGTACTCGAGTCGGGCTGGAATTCGCTCAATATGTAGCTGGCTTGCTCACGAGCTCGCGTCCGAAAATCGGGTGCGGGTCGTGACAAGTTTTTGTGGTGGCCCATGCAGGTCAGAGCATATCGTATCGGTTACGTAACTGTACTGATACGAGCCTGCGACCTTGACTAAACCCTTAGGAATCTCAATCCACTCTTCTTTGAAAATTCTCCTAAAAATTTCTCTACGTCCTTGAAAATCCCATAATTGCTCTCGGTTATACTTTCTTGCTTCATGTGCCATTGATTCTCGTCCCTTTTATTTCGAGATGACGAACGATCGTGCTGCTTAGAATTTATCAAAAATTCTTAAATTATAGTATAAATATTGTATAATTATTGAGTTTTGATTGTTTATAGATATAAGAGATTGTAGATACCATATGACATAGATATTTAAGTAGAATTATTAGCCACTAGTTAGAAGATAATAAGATTTTAGTGACCCGTGTTTCAAGGGAGTAGTGTGACCTAAGGTGGGTAGAAGTTCTCGAGATTTCGTAGTTACAAAATTGCTAGGGGAAGGTTGTAAACTATTTTGAGGAATTAAATTTAAAGAGATTTAGATAATAGTAGACTTCCTTTTGAATTTTTAGGAATAATTAGAAATTAGAATTTCGAGGACGAAATTATTTTAAGGTGGGTAGATTTGTAGCCTCCCTTCCCGAAATTTTTTGAAATATTTTTATTTTATTCATTTGATTTAAATTGTGATTTTTAGAATTTTAGATATTAATTATTTAGTTATTACTACGGTATATGACTTTAACCATAGTGGAGTTTTGAAGTACTAGACGACTAGGATTTGTGGCACGAGAGAAGTAGCAGTGTGCCTTGACTAGTGTACTAGTCATGCCCGGGAAAACCTAGCCATAGGGATGTCCTAACTAGGAAAACTAGGCAAAGTTGTGACATGACTATTATAAATAGTTAATTATTTATTATTATTATATTATTTGACGTTGAGTGACCTGGTTGAACCAAATTGGCCAGGCTGGACCCAAACCAAGCCCAAGTCCAGGAAGTCATGTAGTGCATCCCAAAACGACCGTGTAGACATGCATTGGGTGGTAGTATTTTAATTCAGTAACCTAGTAGACGTTTTTCCCAAATTGTAGTTAAATATATATATTATGAGTTCTGGATATTAAATAATGTTTATTGATATTTTAGTAAATAATTTCCTTTAACAAATATTTTTGACTCTATGTAATTTATCTAAATTATATATATATTGGTGTATATATATAGAGAGTAAATAATTGGATATTGTCACTCCCCGATCCTGGAATACGTATTTTAATACGTAAACCGATAAATTGTATTTATCTTGTATTTATACTATATTTATTATGCAGTATTTCTTCATACATTTTCCAAAAATATTCGATAAAATATTATTTCCTAATTTATTTTCTGCATTTGGGCCTACAGTTTTGGCTCATTTGGGTAACCAATTCTTGGTTCACCAATGGTTCATCATGAACCCTTTGGTTCATCATGAACCCATAGGTCCAAGATCTTTATATATAACTCATCTCATTCTCTCTCCTCTCATTTACTTCCTCTCATTTACTTCCTCCACCAACCAAGGCAAGTACCAACTTGCTCAAGAGATGGATCAATAATTTTGTCAAAGATTTCTTACAAAACTATTTGCCAAAACATGTTCTTCTCCTCAATCTATACTAGTTTAGAACTTGGAAATTTCCATTTTGAAGCTTTGATTTTTGTAGATCTAGGTTCTAATCATTTTCGGATTTTGCATGGTTTGATCTACTTTAGTTGGATTTTATGGGTTTTTGATGCTTCCATGTGGAAGAGCATTCAGTTTCACCCAAGTTGGAACTTTAGAAATCTGGATTTGGAGTTCAGATGGCCAAGTTATGATGCTTTGAAGTTTGGGTTCAGCCATGGTGTTCTTGCTGTTTGGAGAAGACAGTGAACAGTGTGCTCCTGTTTGAGCACGCTTCCTGTTGGAAGCGTGTCTCTCCTTGAGCTTGCATGACTTTTCACGCAGCTCTCTTCTTGAGCTTGCGTGACTTTTCACGCAGCTCTCTCCTTGAGCCTACGTGACTTTTCACGCAGCTCTTTCCTTGAGCTTGCGTGACTTTTCATGCAGCTCTCTCCTTGAGCCTGCGTGACTTTTCACGCAGCTCTCTCCTTGAGCCTGCGTGACTTTTTACGCAGCTCTCTCCTTGAGCCTGCGTGACTTTTCACGCAGCTCTCTCCTTGAGCCTGCGTGACTTTTCACGCAGCACTCTCCTTGAGCCTGCGTGACTTTTCACGCAGCTCTCTCCTTGAGCCTGCATGACTTTTCACGCAGCTCTCTCCTTGAGCCTGCGTAACTTTTCACGCAGCTCTCTCCTTGAGCCTGCGTGACTTTTCACGCAGCTCTCTCCTTGAGCCTGCGTGACTTTTTACGCAGCTCTCTCCTTGAGCCTGCGTGACTTTTCACGCAGCTCTCTCCTTGAGCCTGCGTGACTTTTCACGCAGCTCTCTCCTTGAGCCTGTGTGACTTTTCACGCAGCTCTCTCCTTGAGCCTGCGTGACTTTTCACGCAGCTCTCTCCTTGAGCCTGCGTGACTTTTCACGCAGCTCTCTCCTTGAGCTTGCGTAACTTTTTATGCAGCTCTTCCCTTGAGTCTGCGTGACTTTTTACGTACGCTGCCTAGAGTGAGCCTGCGTGACTTTTACCCCTTGAGCGTGCGTGCTTTTGTGCGTACGCTTTTGATATTTTATTAGATATTATATGCCCATTTTATATCCTTACGCCTTTTGTTCCGAGCATGATCTGGGCACTAATGTAACCCCGGAGAACAAAGTGTTCCTTCCTGATACATGTACCTGAATGTCCCAGTTCTTGTTCATGCTTGACAAATGACTCGTAACTCCACGTGGCGTATTTGCAATAATGTATTACACTAAGGAGGGTAGCACATGTTGACATACTGATTGACATGAATCCTCTTTGGGGTACTCGTACTAAAGTACGACTTTAGGAGGATAATCATGCAGGCCACAGCATGTGAGTCCAAGATTTTACCTAGGGTTAAATTAGGCAACTAAACATACTAGATGCATGGGAAGGGCAAAATCTCGAGATCGTGTTACACCAACCGCCTTGAGATATTGTCTTGACGCGCTGGCTGGTCTCCACGGATACTGTGTCATCCGCAACGAGTGGATGACTGTATCCGATTAATTCCTGCTATATAATATATGTTTTGGCAATGTGGCCTTACGAGGGACCTGTGCTCAATAACACCTGTCTACGCGAACCCCTGGGTGGGCTAGCCTTGCTGGAAAGATACGATCTGAGGATTTTCTAAATAACATGATGCGAGGATAACCTCGTCCCACTAGAAACTCGTAGACTTGATTGGCCGTAAAAATGACTTGCTTGTGTCATATTACCTTTCATGAATAACCGAGGGAAGCGGACTGTCATGGCACGTGATCCAACCCATGTTCTTGTTTGATTGTTGGGTTGGTTATCGTACTATGACAGGCTGTGGACCGAAGTTATGAACGGAAGACTTATTCTGGTTGTGAAGTGCTACTTCTGTGAATGACTGAGGAACATGGTCTATCATGGTGCATGATCCAACCCATGTTCTTGTTTGATTGTTGGGTTGGTTATTGTGTTGCGATAGGCTATCGACCGAAGTCACGATCAGGAGATTTTATTGTTTATACCTTTTAACTTATGTGAATGTTATAGAGTACGACACGTCCCGACTCCATGCGGCACCTTTTGTCCTTGTTTGGTTGTAAGGGTGCCATATGGGTTTGAAGATATTGCAAACCCTATAATAGTAGCATAAGTATTACTATTATCAATCATTCTATTAACTGGGTTTTTAATCTTAGCACTTGTGCCCCTTTGGCGGTACTTGCTATTCGGGGCTGACCCCGCTGGTTTTTGTTTGGCCAGATCCCGTAGCAGAGCCTGAGGACACGATCTTCCTCCCTGACATCCATGGTGCATACTAGGAGCATGGCGGTTCGGGGACTCGAGTGGGTTTCTTCTCCACCACTCCTGCTTATACTTTTGTGGCGTTTAGCCACCGGCACCTGTTAGCCGGATTACTTGATATTTTGTGTCAGTACATAATTGTAATTAAACAGACTACAGCTGTGTATAATTTTGTATTCCTGACTCTCCGAGATAGCTAAATTATAAAGCTAGTCTCTCATGATCATTTTGATGAAGCGTCGGGGACGCCTTACTGCTTTATCTTTAATGTTCATTTATTTGCTGATGTGATTTGGTTGATTGAGACATAGAACTCTGTGGGACCATAGGAGACTTAATTGTAGCATGTACCCCCTAGTCTCTCGACAGCCACGATCGCCGTATGACATTACGTACCTCATATGGAGTAGCTGGCCTAGTCCGTCTCCGTATTTCGGTACTGGGGCGTGACAGATATATAAAGGTATATGTGAATATATATGTGTATATGTGAATATGTATATAAATATGTATATATATATATGTATGTATATAATATATGTGTGTACGTATACGTCTATATAAATATATACATAAGTGTATGTGTATGTATATAGAAAATATATTATTTTGTATATGTGTACATGAGTGCTTATATATAAATATATTGTACGTATACGAATATATATAAAGAAATATTATATGTGAGTGTATTTGTACGTATATATAAATATATATATGTGTGTGTGGTGTATGTGTACATATATATTATATATATATGTATATGCGCGTATATATGTAAGTATACATATGTATATACAAATATACGTATATATATATATATATATATATATATATATATATATATATATATATATATATATGGGTATATATTAATAAAACATTTGGAAATGAATCATCAAGCCCATGGGCCCAGCAAGCCAGCCCACCGAACTTTCAGCCCATACTTCCCTGCCCAGCCCAACATCACAGGCCAAGCCCTTGGGAATTCAGCAGCAGCTTAAACCCACAGCAAAGCCCTCAGCCTCACCCAAGTGCACAGCCCGGCCCAAAAACTAGTACTCCATAACAGAGCCTTAACATAGCAAATGCAACTTTTTCCCCCCGACTCTGTGGCCAAGCCGACCCCTGTAAATCCACACAGCCGCGCGAGCAAAGATTTGAATTGATCGAATCTTGAACCAAACATTCACACGAATCTTTCCAAGATCAAATCCTATCTACACGCACAAACCCTAGGAATCCTGAGCCATATCTAATTAGAAATTGATCAAATAAGTTTTGGAACAGCGGCATGAACACAGGATAGCGATAGGGTTCCATCGCAGAACTTCTCCATCACGACTGCACCCCAACCAAAACCATCGGCCCCCAAGCTCACTGGCATCCCCGCGCGCGGTCCCAACCGCCTGCATCCACCGTATGATCGCCGCAGTACCGCCAACATCATCGGACCTGACCAAAATAGAGGAGTACTCTGTTTCGAGTCACCACGAGGTACACCTCTTCTCCGATCATTATCTTCGTCCATGATTACTGTTTTTCGATTCCGCAAGTTGTAGCATGGAGCCTTTATGACCCTCTAGACGACCCACCTAGTAGTACTCCATGGTTTTAACCCATCGATTTGAAAGACCGACTAGAAAATCACGGAAAAATTAGTTCCCTGATAACTTGCAAACAGTCAAGACCCTCCTGTTTCGAGGAAGATTTCGATCAACCTATTAGAAATTCTTGAAACTTTTCTGAATGGTATTTTAGACCACATATAGCCCTTCAAACCCTTTCTTTTATTTTAATTTTTCATTTACTGGATGTAAAGATCTTCGAATCCAAAGTTCGAGAAAAACATGTTTTAAAACAGTTTTCAAAACTAGAAAACCATCCACGCGACGTGCGTCCCGCCATTCCGGGCGACGTGGTCGCGCACCGTAACTATCGAAAGTTGCGTAACAGCTTCGTGGTCGTGTGGGCTTTGACGGAATTCAAATTGGTCGCGTGTGCGCGACGAATTTGATGTGTATCCGTCGAAATTTCCCGTATCGGCCTCTGTGCAAGTTTCTCAATTACTTTGTGCACGCTCGTCAGATCGAGACGAAACTTATGCCAACAGGACCGTATCATTTTTCTGGTCCTGTATGCCAAGTTTGGTCCAATTCTGAGACAGTTGAATCGTACGTCGTTTTGCGGGCCCCATGGTCCCATTCGACGGGCGATTTTGTGCACGGCCTGCCGGAATCCAACTCTGGACATACGGTTGGGTTCGTATCGGAAAACTGGATCTATAGACATGTAGTTTGACGACTTTAGAGATCGTAGACTCTGGCACATTTTTCGGTGCAAAACGGGTCCAACGGCGGACATCGTTTTTGCCCGAAATTACCGTTTTGCTTCTGTGTCCAGAATTGGACTGAAGGACAGGCAATCCTAGCTAATTTGACTAGTCTAAGAATGTTGGTAACGTTTATTTCAGCTTTCGGAGACAGTTGTAATGACTTGGACTTTCTGATTTGTGATTGGCGATACATTGTTGGTTCTGCGTGCACCCTCCAGGCAAGTATACCTTGCCAACTTGTACAGTATAATTTATATACATGTTCACCATCTCGTTGCTGTTCTTTTTCTTACAGTCGTGACTGCTTTATTCCATGTCTATTACACTTTTCCTGTTATAGTTCACTTTACATGTTTCTAGTTGCCTACACATTCTTGTTCCTTCCTGTTATGATAGTTCTACCTGTTACACTGTGTTAGTCTCATATGTATTGCTTGATAGAGTCGTCTAGTCCTACACCACGATTTTCTTGACTTGATTATAACTTGACTTGACTTGACATGACTTGAGCGGGACTTGACTTTGACATTCTATAGATTATGAGTACTTACCTTGACTATGGTCTATAGGATTTTATACTAGGATTGGCTACCATCTTGGTTGTGTGTACTTACCTTGACAGCGATTGAGATACTATAGATTGTGAGTACTTGCCTTGACTGTAGTTTATAGCCAGCCATTTCTAGTATGGCATGCCAGTGTCTTAGGATCCTCGTGTTTAGATCTTGTGTCTTGGTTCATTTTGTCTCATTGGATACCCTTGATTGTTTCTTGTTTCTTTTTACTGTTACATGTTGGCTTGTATATTATGTATCTTGCTAGTCCTCTGAGGACCTGATGATCTCTTCAGGTTTAGCGATTGCATGGAGTTAGTTAGCAGAACAGGATGGTAGAGGATTACGATGTTTGATACAGGTACTTGCTTGTGGTATTTCTTTATTATCCTTTCGTGCTTTATATTCAGTACCATTTTATACTCTACTTATTTATAGACTCATATCATTCTTGGAGTCTAATCGAACAATATGTTAATGGGCTGCAGACCATGACCCATACTTGTTCATTCTTGTTTAATATATTTCCTGTGGATTGAGATATAGTTTAGATTAGCCATGATACCATGACCTTGACAGCTTATACGTACTCGAGTCGGGCTGGAGTCTGCTCGATACGTAGCCGGCTTGCTCACGAGCTTGCATCCGAAAACCGGATGCGGGTCGTGACACAAAGGCCCCATGAGAAAACTAACCTTCACTCGAATGTTTGGAAAACGGGCAGCAGCTGCAAGCAAACCATCAACATCTGGAAAACTATCAACTTATGGAATCAAAAATACTAAAGACAGGGTTGATGATCTATACAATTTTGTTGCTACAAACTTGAGAATGTCTTCAAAGAGATGAAGACTATATCCGACAACCAAAAATTGATTCTGGATAAGATTAACCAGATAGAGGTTGAATTTGCTGACCAAGAATAAGATTTTCCTTCCCTCATGAAGAAGGTAAATGGGGCTAGCCCAAACTCTTATGTAAAAATACACAATGTGCACATTGACACTTTAATGCTAGCCATCACTTTTATACTTCTATTTATGTTTCTGGATATCATTTCTACATATACAGTGAGTCCATACTGACTATAATTTTTCTTAATCCGTCCCTCAAGGTGTAGGTGAAGGATATTTTGTGAAAGAAGAAGAAGAAGAAGAAAAAAAAGAAACAAGAAGAATAAGATAGAGATGGCTATGAAGATTCATCTTTTGAGTTTTGAATCTTTTATTTCAATTTGGAAGTAATATTTGACTTGTAATATGGTTCTGAATATTTGTTGGTCATGGCGGTCAAACTAAATTTTGTGTTTGAAATATTGTAAGACTAAACTTTTCGCTTATACTAAGTGCATAGTTCGTAATTTGTTTGGAAAATGTAATATGGTCTTGAATTTAGAGTAGGTCTGATATTTATTTGGATTATTGTATTGTGAATGTTGAATTACTAACGTGGATTGGACAGATTACTGTAACGTGAATTATGCAGTTTATTGGACTTGGAATGAAGTATACTTAATTTGATTATGATTTTTTGGTTGAAGCGTTTATTTGATTGGCAGTTGGCTTCATAGATGATATTTATATTTTAGTGTATTCTTTTGATTTGCAGATGTCCATCACAGATTTCATGAGTCCTGGGTGCATTCCTAGGGTTTACCGATGGCCTCATTACGGATGCATTTCTGGGATCACTAAAACGTTATTTGATTGTAATGTGTTTTGCTTTCTGTAAAAAATTATTACATCGATGCCATCAGTATGAATTCGATACCAGTGCCTGTTCATCCCTTGTTATTGCTGAAGCAAAATTGTAATCCTGCTTGTTCATCCCTTATTATTGCTGAAGCATAATTGTAATCATGCATGTTCATCATTTGTTATTGCCATTAGTACATCGATGCCATCAGTATGAAGTCGATGCCAGTGTAATGCATAATGTAATGTAAGAAATTTTTTCTTTGATAGTAGGTTAATTATATTCAAACACTCGCAAGAAATTTTGTGCATCTATACAGTGGAAGCCTGATAAAATGATATTCAGATTTTCTTGAACATGATTTAATATTAAATGAATATACTTTGGTAAATGATATTAAAAATACTGTAAATATTTGGTGAAAAAAATATGAGATACTTGAACATTTCTAGTCCTAAATGTACCATACTTTGTTAAAAGCACAGAGAGTGTCCATTCTCTGTTTTCAAAGAACGGAGAATGGCCATTCTCCATGTTAAAGAAACGGAGAATGACCATTCTCCTTGAGAATGACCATTCTCCGTGTTAAAAGCAAAGAGAATGGTCATTCTCCGTCCATTCGCCGTGTTAAAAGCAAAGAGAATAGTCATTCTCTATGTTAAAAGCAAAGAGAATGGCCATTCACCGTCCAAAAAAAATATTCTCTTCGAAAATATTATCATTAGAAAAGTAAAAAATATTTCATCTGATCAATACAGATTTTTTTTAAATATGTGAGCAGATGATCCGCCCAACCTCAGAAGCAGGTTTCCTCAGTTCACCACCACAACCGTGACATGTAGCTTTATTAACAAAATATTAAATTATTAGATGAAAAATAAGATTTCTGACAATGGCATGGACAGTAAATTTAGAGCGGTGCCGCTGGTACTTCTTCTTGTTCGAGGAGGTTTCGACGACGTCCGACGCGAACCGGACCGATTCTTCTCGGCGCAGCTGGTACTCCTCATTGTTCTAGGAGGGCTCGACGACGTTCGATGCGATCCGGACCAATTCTTATTTCCTTCTTCATCTCCGTTTCTCTTTCCACCACCACCACCACCCCCAACACCACCACCACCACGGCCTGTAACAAAAAAAAATTATGAAATATTATTGGATGGACGAAAGAGAGAGTAAATGTGAGTTAATTTAGGATGTTCATTGAAAAAATTAAAGTGAAGAATGACCTGCTAAGCAAGTTACCAACAAGTCAAAAGTCTAAATCAGCATTAAATGATATTTCTACTCTATTATTCAATCCGAACCATTGGATCAACATCCAACGGTTCAAATTTCGGATGTATCGATACATCCTTTTCCACGGGATGTATTGTAGAACTGTTTGGCATGAAATATAAAAGAGCAGAACAGTTTTATGGGAGGACTGGACTTTTACTTCACGTTACAAACTCGCTTGTACAAAGAAAGCCTAGGGACGAAAACCTAGGTACAGCAATCTAAGTACAATTGTTTATTTTTGATTCTAAGGGGTGACGGTAGAGGCTCGGGAAAGCGACGGCAGCTCTGCCTTACTCCTTGGACGATCGAACGTAGCCTTGGCTCCTGTGACGAGATACTCGACGTTGACGAAGAAATGCTCTTCTTGCTCTCCTCGTATTGCTCTTCTGGTTTCTCTCTCTCTGGATTGATCCCTGTGTATTTTTCTCTCTGATTATTGGGGGAGCGTCCTTTTGCAAGGAAATGGCACCTTGCTATTTATAATAGTGGGGGGCATCATTAGGGTTTATGATGATTGCCCATTCTCAAAGTGGCGGCAGCCTGGTAAATGATCAATCTGGGCCATTAATCTTGAGCGTGAATGATCTGAGCCATTAATGAGGATTATGCCAAATCACGTCAGTAATTAATGTTGATTGCAATAAATCCACATAATGATGATTTGCTGATATCCGTAAATCTAAATGAATCAATTTAATTCATTCTCTTGCCACGTGTCCCAAATTATTGGGATCTGACCCAAAATTTGATTATCTTTAGGACACGTGTCCTGTCATCGTTGTTGACCCGCATGAGGAGCGTTCGTGTTTGGGCCGCATGAAGGTCGTTATGACCGAGCCGCATGAAAAGATTTCATGATTGAGCTGCATGAATAGTCTCTATATTCGAACCGCATGAAGGTTGTCATGACCGAGCCGCATGAATATGTTCATGACCGAGCCGCATGGGGGTCTTCATGGCCGAGCTGTATGAGTGTCTTCATGGCTGAGCCGCATGGATTTCTTCATGGCCGAGCCGCATGGGGGGACCTTCATGATTGAACCGCATAGGCTTCTCTGTACTGGCCGTGTGAACTCGTCTAATCTGGCCGCATAAACTTGCCTCAAAGCTGTAAAGATTTTCTCCAGTTCCCTAGGAAGATAGTGTTCTTGTGTCAGTCATTATGACCACTTTTCGTCAGGGCTGTCAACTGTCAGCTGTCAGCCGTCAGAGCATTAATTGTGTTTGAATGACGCCGGGGACAGCTGTTCTGAAAAGACACATGGCTTCCTTCTGCGGGCCGCATAGAATCCACTCGAGCTGCCTATGTGTTTTCAGCCGTATGGGACTCCTGAGCCGTATATGGCTCCTTGGCCGCATGGATCATTTTTCTCCTTTTTTCATGCTTCTACAAGACCCCCTTCAAAGTTTTCAATTTGCAAAATTGAAATACTTTGAATAAGAAGCATGATTATGCCAGAGCCGTAAGGATATATTCTGTCCTAGCCGCATGGATTTGACCAGCCGCATGGTTACCTCAACCGCATGACTCTCTGAGCCGCATGGGTTGCTTTAGCTGCATGAGCTTCTTGCCACGTCTTCCCGCCACGTGTGCAAATCTTTTGTAAAACTTCTGCATTTAATGCTCTTGATTTGCTGTCAGATTTTAAGAGCCACTTTTTGGGCCAGGATCCCAAGAGTCAGGCTATTATTAAGCCATTTTGCCTCGATGATCGAAGAGTCGGTCATCATATTGCACGCGGATCGAGGCATTCCTTCTTTGTCTATAAATAGGAACACTTTCGTTCTGGAGAATTTCTTTTGCTCTCTTCGATCTTTCGTTGTTCTAACTCTTTTCTCTCCCAAGCATCTATGGCTCCCAAGAAGGTTGCTGTGTCGAAGACTGCAAAGGGCAAGGCGGTCGCTTCTGCAGCGGCTGTGGCGACGAACGTGGCCACTCCTTTACCGGCCGCCGTTCACTCTGTTCATCCCGACGTTCATCCGCCTATTGCTGGTAAGGGCGTTGCCTTAGAACCCTAACTGCCATGGCTCTGCTGCATAATTTATGCACAAGTCGTATGTACAAGGTTCGTCGATATGACCGCACAAGCACTTCGTCCAGGAGGCCGCATGAGCTTGTCATACTCGATCTGAACCGTATGTATATTTTCGGTTTGGGCCGTATGAGCGTAGTTCACTTTTGAACCGCATAAGCTCATCTGCTTGTTGTCGTATGAGTCTGTCTGTTCAGGGCCGCATGAGTCTGCGTGGACTTTGAACTGCATAGTCTCACCTGAATTCGAGCCGCATCAGCGCATAGGTTTGTCTGTTGAGTCCATGTGAACCTTGCACCGCATAGGCCTTTCCCCAAACCGCAGAAGCTTCATAAGCTCATCTGAACTTGATTTGTATGGACTCGTCTGACTCGAAACCGCATAAGTCTATGATGAACAGATCCGCATGGACTCATCTGGTTCTGAGCCGCATAAGGCTGTGACAACCCGAGCCGCATAGACTTAAATAATCTTTCAAATGCTTCTTTGTTTTGACCATCCTCTAATCTTATTTTTTTTTGTCTCTTTTTTCAGTGAATCTGCTAGTAAATCCCGCAGGGGAACTCCTAGTGGGCTCGAATCAGTTTGCCTTGGGCGTGCGTCTTGATGACTTAGTTAAATACGTGCTGAATCAATTTCCTGCTAATGAGCCTTCGGGGAGGTTGAACGCCATCGAGGATCAGACCCTCCATTATCTCTGTGCCATGATGAATTCTGGGAAGTTGGATGGATCATACCTGAAGCCCTCATTCCTCTTCGAAGACGCTTTAATCATAAAGAATCCTCGAGTATTAGAGATCTCTGAGAACTGGGATTTTACTTCGGATGGGGTGGCGATCCATATTCCTCTCATGGAGCGTCATTATCCTCTGTCGTGGTTCAATATGGTATTGTTGGACAGGAAGATGGTGTGTAACTTAACTCCTACCCAATCAGGGATGTTAATGGGCGACATCCATTATAACCCGAACATTAGGTCAGCGTACACGGGTAAGGATTCCGTCCTCCGGTACATGATGGGACTGGCCCCAGGTACTTTCATGAACGTATATGGTCCCAACTTCACATTCACTCAAGCTGATACATTCCGGAATCGGCTTGCTCGTAAAAAATCTTATCCCGTTGGCAGACTGGCATTGCTGAACTGGATAAACCCCACTTCTACGTGGGCCCACTTGACCACTTGGGTTCTGCAGACCTACGGAACATTCCTGCGGGAGGTGGGACTATATCATGCCATCCGGGGCACCTGTCACGGGCTTCCTATCAATAAGCCATTGTTCGTGGCACTCCTGAAAATATATAACCGGCGAACGGGGACGTTCTTCGCACCCGGAGGGGAGTTGGGGCTTGCTCTCCACGAGATGTATACTGTCTCCAAGCTTCCGTGGGGGAACGAGCCTTTCGAGGTGTACACCCCGTCGAACGAGGAACTCGAGGACCTGAACCGACGACTCCCAGGTTTTGTTGCGGTGTACCAGGAGTTGCTATGCCATCATAGTGCTTGCCACCAGATAGCCATAAAAAAGGAGGATAGCTCAGAAGGGAACGCTCCCCACACCACATCCTGGGTCAATTATCTTTTTAAATTTGGCCCTTCTGACGAGGTTATTCCTCGAACCCCTCAAACCCAGAGAGAGATAAAAGACCTGATGTTGAGCGTCAAGAAGTCGCGGTCTAATAGCGACATATTCGGGAGTTAAGCTGACTCTCTTAGATATTTTTACTACGGTACCAGACAGATGTCTGAGAAAGTGCTCCTGGCTGGATTTTTGATGATATGGCTACGGAACTGCGTAGTCTCGGGGGGGGGGAGACATGTTCTATTGAGAGGATCAGCCGCCACTTCATTCTCCCTGCCGTTAAGCTGGTATTTGGAGTTAGACTGGCTCTTCTCCCGGCTATGGTGTGTAGTATACACCATGGTCTTCGAACATTCTCGTCCAAGGTTATTGCCCACAAGAAGACGCTGGACTTTGAGCGCATAGAGCTACCTTTCCACTAGTTGATGGGGTGGTTGTTGATGCACTACAAGTCTTTGATGGGATCTGGAACAGCGGAAGATGTTACAGACGAAGACGCTTTCCTTTTCTAATGCCATCACCAACCTTGGGAATACAGTACTATGCCAGCTTGTCGGAGGGCCCTGGCGAGGGTGGATGGGTGTGACTTTTTCGTGTCTGTTCCTCATTTTTCTGATGAGGAAGTGAGGGATGTACACCTTGATGGTACCGGACCTTCTCACTTTTTGTCTCCGAAGATGCTCACCTGGTTGCGCAACATTCGCCCCGCGCATCTGGTTTATCATAACCGCGATAATGTGTACTTGGAGCCCTACCTGCCTAGTAGGTTTTCCTGCTAATTTGGCTATAGCCAGTTATTCCTTGACTGTCCCAGCCCTTGCTTGGGCTTTGAAGGTAGCGTTCTTGATGGTGTCAGGGCGTAGAATTATTATGACGCTTATCATATTCGGGCCAGCTTCTCGGTCCCTGATACTAAGGCGCCGAAGGAAATTTTGTACGTGGCTGCCTTGTATTATGTTATGGCGAACAAGCCCCCTGTCAATTTCGATCCGAGTACCAGTTTCATTGTGGGTATCGGTTTAGAGGAAAAGCCCAAGGGGGCTAAGGCTAGAAAGCAACTAGCGCTCCAGACTCCCCTTCCTGAATCAGAATCTTCCGAGACGGCCGAGGAGGATGATGATCATGATAGCGAAGACTCTCTTTCTTTTGGGGGTGAAGAAGTAGCGGATCAACCGCTTGCCACACCAGACGAACCGGCGGAGGATCCGTCGCTTGCTACACAAGAGAAAGCAGTAAGGGAAGGACAGCCTTCCGCTGTGCCTGGTCCCTCACGCAAACGAGTCAGACGCGAGTCTTCTGACGGTAGAACGACCTTTTCTGTGAAAAGAGCCGCCGTTAGGTCTCGTGGGTTGCTTATTACCGAGAGGGATAAGGATGCTGACGGTGCTCCGGAGGTAAGACTATGTTGGAGCTATCTCCTTGTTGTGGCTTTCTTTTTTTCTTGGAGATATGACTTAATTATTTTTTCTTTGTAGGCGTCTGACGAACCAGGCTCTCCTGAATCGTCTGCTGCCCCTGGAGTTGATCCGGCCCTTGCTGCTTTGATTAGCGGCATGTGTGCCGCGGTCCTTTCTGCGGGGGCTCTCTCAGCGGCGGCTGGGGACTCCCAAGTTGCTGAGGCCTCGGTCCGGGGTGACGAAGGTTTCCTCGGGCCTGTCTCCGAGATTGCTAAATTTCTGCAAGGCGATGCCGATCTCATCGTATCCCCTCCCGAGGGTGCAGGGGCGGAGGAGTCTATTATATCCGACTCGGAGGCCACTGATGGAGAGGTTGTGGTGGCCGTAGGCGAACCTCAGCCTCCACACTCTTTCGCTGGTAAGATAAGCCAAATATTGACTAGTGAGGGGGCTTATTTGCTCTATCAACATATCCTCCAGGTCAAATTGATTCATGGTTGTCTTGGCTCTACAGGTCCTGACCCTTTACTTCCCACAGCGGATGTTCTTGGGGAAGGCTCGGCCTGCTGCGATCTGGGGGAAAGGAGCGTTTCCTTTCCTTCACCGACTCATGTCGAGGGGCCTCCCGCCAGCTCCGGACAGATGGGAGTGGAGCTTGTACGGCTTCAGAGATTGACTTCTCGGCCCTGCCGAGCATTCAAATTCTGCGGGCTGCTGAAGAGGAGTTGGCCGCTGTTCAGGCGTCCTTTCGCACGGAGTTTGTTTCCCTCGTGGCAGGAGCGGCAGATTCTGTCGCATCCTCTTCAGTGTTGCCAGCTACACTTCCGTTGACGTCGGCTTCTTCGGAGGCTCTGGACGAGGTGTCGCAGGATGTGGTCGACAGCTTCTATCGCCATTTAAAGAAGGGCATAGATGCTGCCGTAGAGCGGGGGACCCCTTTTTCTCTGTCCCTGCGGTGCGCTCGGGGTCAGATTGAAACTTTGAAGACGCTTCCTGGCGGGGTGGGGTTGGCTGCGCTCCTGGAGCCCAAGTTGGCAGAGGCTGATCAGCTCGTGACCCGATTGCTGGTGTTACGGCAGGCTGACTTGCCTGCTGCGATTGAACGGGAGCGGGGCTTCCTTATTGCCGCTCGGGATAGGATAAAGCTTGCTCGAGACACTGCCGGGCAGTTGTGAAGGGGGACCTTGATAAGCTTTCCGCTTCGTATGACAGGCTGGGTCGTCGAAGTCAAGCTTGTAGGACTCGGGAAGAGGCTGCTTCTCGTGGAATAGCTGACACGAAGGAGCGGATTCTCGCACTTTAGAAGGAATTGGCCTTCCTAGAGTCGGAGCTGAAGGCTGCTTATGCGGAACAGGAGTCAATCGTTCAGGAGGCCGAGAAGGTTTCCCGATCTTCTATTAACCTGGAGCGGGCTTTCAAGAAATTTGAGGATAACTGACAAGCTCACGCTAATCTGGAGGACGCGGCAGCGCTGACCCAAGAGGCGGAGCGTCAAGCTAAACAGAGGTTTGAGCGGTCGGTTGCCTTGCTGACGGACCGTCTCACGACGCTATGTGCCCCGGAGCAGTGATCAATTTTCTGTTTTCTTTTGCTTCTTTTCCCCTTCTTTCTTTTTTCTCTTTGTTTTCATTTTGTAAGGGGTGTGATCCCAAATGATGTAGTACTTTAAATTTTGAATAAATGAGCATGTTTCAACTCATCTTCTCTTTCTTGTACTCATGGTGTTTGTGGAATTGAACCTGCTGGGGGATTATTTGTGGACCTCACCCTGGGCGTACCTTGGTTTTAGATACGAGTAACAAGTTTTGGAGAGGAATACCTAGAACAACTTTGCGATAAGACAGCTATAGAAGTTTTTGGTATTCGAGAGAACGCCAGGGAGCAACTGGGCTCCCAGGCATGATAGGGAAGGGATGGGCGCGTATTGGAGATCCAGTACAGCATCTGTGGTCGACTGAGGACATTTGTGGTCATCAGAGGACATTTGTGGTCAACAGAGGACATTTATGGTCAACAGAGGACATTTGTGGTCAACAGAGGACATTTGTGGTCAACAGAGGACATTTGTGGACCTATTATCTTTATCGTACTCCGGTTGTGGGTACAGATAATAGGTTGAAAGGGAACCGACATACTCATTTAGAGGTAATGAGGACATGGCAAGTATGGAGGTTTCTTCTACGGAGCCTTCCCACGCAGAGTTAATAAGGACATGGCAGGAGTGGGCTCAATGAAGAGGGGATACATAAAACGACTCAGAGGTAATGAAGGAGGATCTCTTATAGGAAAAAAGTTCAGAGGTATGATCATACATAACTTACTATCTGAAAGAGTGACCGGGATGTTTGTTCAGAGGCACCAGCGGGTACATGACTCGATATTGTGAAAGTGTGAGTTCAGTGGCACCAGCGGGCACATGACTCGATAATCTGGGATGTTGTGGATGTGAGTTCAGTGGCACAAGAGGGTACATGACTCGGGGATCTGGAGAATGGTGAGTGTGAGTTCAGCGGTACCAGCGGGCACGTGACTCATATGATTGGAAAATATGGGAATGAGTTCAGAGGTACCAGCGGGCACGTGATTCGAATGATTGTAACATGTGGAAATGAGTTCAGAGGTACCAGCGGGTACATAACTCTACGTATGGAACCAGAATATAAGTTCAGTGGTACGGGGAGGTACATAACTCGACACTCTGAGATGTCTTGAGGATTTTGTTTCAGACATAATACTTCTTTAGAAACTTGCCGTTGATGGGCAACATGAGCAAGTCTCCATTTTGTTTTGTAAGGCGGTAGGCGCCGTTGGAGAATACAGCTTCGATGATGAACGGGCCTTCCCATTTTGGTTGGAATTTATCGACGGTTTTATGCGTCATAACCATCGGCCTCCGAACCGCCAGAACGAGATCGCCTACTTGGAATGTTCTGACCTTGACCTTCTTGTTGAAAGCTTCGGAGATTCGGGCTTGATACAGCTCAATTCGTTGCTGAGCTAACAGGCGCTTCTCGTCTAGGGCCTCCAATTCCTGTAGTCGGCGATGGTGGTTTTCATCTGTCGTCAACTGATGTGTGAGGGCGACGCGAAGTGAGGGGATCTGAGTCTCTAATGGGAGGACTGCCTCACTCCCGTACACCAGGGAAAATAGTATATTCCCGGTGGCTGTTCGAACTGTGGTGCGATACATCCATAAGCATTCGCCGAGCTTCTCGTTCCAGTCATGCTTGTTGGATGACACAAATTTCTTGAGTAGCTTGATTATGGTTTTGTTGAATACTTCGGCTATCCCGTTGGCTGCTGGGTTGTAGGGTATCGAAGCAATATTCTGAATTCGGTGCTTGTCGCAGAACCGATAAAATACGTAGCTTGCGAATTGTGGCCCATTATCGTGAATGATCCTTCGGGGTAGTCCAAAGCGGTAGATGACATGATGCTTAAGGAAGCTGATCACGTTTGAAGTTTTTACCTCTGCCAATGGGATGGCTTCCGCCCATTTGGAGAAGTAATCGGTGATTGCGAGTATGAATCGGTGTCCTCTGGACGAAGATAGGGTAATTGGGCCGACGATGTCCATACCCCATGCTTCGAATGGCCAGGAGGCCACAGTCGGATGCAGGAATTCAGATGGCTGGTGGATGAAGTCGGCGTAGATTTGGCAGGCTTTGCACTTTCGTGCATAATCTATTGCGTCTGCAACCATCATGGGCCAGTAATAGCCCATTCAGCGAAGGTGATCTTGCAGTTTCGGGCCAGGTTGATGGGCTCCGCAGACACCATCATGGCCCTCGCGTACGGCTTCCTTGGCTTCTGTATTTGATAGACACCGAAGCAGTAAACCATCATAGGATCAGCGATATAGCATTTTCGTCTCCGTATCGTAGAAAAATCTGAGAGAACGTCTTCTGATAGAAATAGCTTCCTTCGGATTCTCTGGCAGGATATCGTATACTACGAAGTCGATGAACGGCTGTCTCCAGTCTGGTGCTTCGTCGACTGAAAGGGCGGAGTGGCTTTCAATGCATCGAATGTTATCCTTAGGACAGACCAGTTCCCGGCCTATTATGTCGACCTGATGACGAGCGTAATTTGGCACAGCTAGGAAAGCGGCTAAACCAGCTAGTGCATCAGCCTCAATGTTCTGGAGTCTGGGAACATGTTCTATGAAGAATCCTTCCAGAGACGAGATGATGTCGATTGCTATTCGATGATACGGAATCATGTCTTCGTGGCGGACCTCGTACGACCCCCGAATCTGATTGACGATTAACTGTGAGTCGCCGTATGCTTCAAGATACTCTACCCCCAGCTCCTTCGCGAGCCGGAGGCCAATGACCAAGGCATTGTACTCGGCCACATTATTTGAACAAGGCTCTGTGAGTGAGTAGGCCCGATTGATTACCAAGCCGGAAGGAGAAATCAGCACCACTCCAACTCCAGCGATGATGTTGCCTTTGGGTCCAGTTTTCGAAGCGCCGTCGAAGAACATTCGCCAGATGGCATCATGGGAGACTGCATTTGAACTGGTGACCTCGTCCGGTATCTCTTCATATATCCTGGTCGTCTCCGAACCTGGATGTGCTGCTAGAAAGTCTGCCAGAGCCTGGTCTTTAACAGCCTTTTATGGTACGAAGATCATGTGGTATGGTGATAGTAATATCGCCCAGGTAGCAAGGCGAGAGCTGAGTGCCCCAGGTTTGGTCATGAGGACCCTGAGGGGGTTGATCTGCGATATCACGTGGATGGTTTGTCCCGTGACGTAGTGTCGCGTCTTCTGGATGGCAAACACGAGAGCAAGGCATTCCTTCTCTACGGCCGTGTACCGGTATTCTGGTCCAATCATCTTTCGACTGAGGTAGTATATAGCTTGTTCGTGGCCCGCATCATTGTTCTGTGCCAACAGAGCACCAAGAGAATGTTCCATCGCTCGCACATAGAGCAGAAATAGCTTTCCGGCAACAGGAGCTACCAGGACCGGGGGGTTCGACAAATATTCTTTGATGCTGTCGAAAGCGCGCTGGCATTCCTCATCCCATACGAAAGAGACTCCCTTCTACATGAGATGGGTGAATGGTTGACATCGTCCGGAGAGATTAGAGATGAATCTCCTGATGTAAGCTAGCCTGCCTTGGAGGCCTCGGAGTTCACGAAGATTTCTCGGAGGACCCATCTCCATGATTGCCTTTGTTTTCTCGGGGTCGATGTGAATGCCCTGAGAAGTGATGACAAAACCCAGGAATTTCCCGCTGGAGACTCCCAAGAATGATTTCGTAGGGTTCATCTTTAAGTTGTGTGCTCGCATTAGGTCGAACACTGTCCTGAGATCGTGTAGATGATCTTCCTTCGAACGGCTTTTGACGGCGATGTCGTCGACGTAGCACTCCACTGTCTTGCACAAGTGATCTCTAAAGATGATGCTCATAGCTCTCTGGTAAGTGGCGCCAGCATTCCTTAAACCGAAAGGCATAACGGTGTAGCAATATGTACCAATTGGTGTTCGAAATGATGTGTGCTTCTCGTCGTCAGGGAATATCTTGATCTGGTTGTATCCTGAGAAGCCATCCATGAAGGACATACGTTCGAAGCCGCAGGTGTTGTCGATCATGATATCTGTGATAGGAAGAGGGAATTCATCTTTAGGGCAGGCCTCATTCAGATTCTGGAAGTCAATGCATATTCGGATCTTTCCGTTCTTCTTGAGAACTGGTACGATGTTGGCTACCCAGTCTGGATGCTACTCTTCGCGAATGAAGCCGCTGGCTATCAGTGGCTATCAGTTTGTTGACCTCGGTTTCAATAGCATTCATGACATCGGGACGAAACCGTCGTTGCTGTTGCTTGACAGGTTTTGCATCCGGACAAATATTGAGTTTATGGAGTACGATCTCGGGGTCCAATCCTGGCATATCTTTATAGCTCCAGGCGAACACATCGATATACTCTTTGACGAGTTGGAGCAGCGACTCTTGCTTTTCACCTGTCAGACTCTGGCTAATGAAGATTGGTTTCGGGGAGGCTTCATCACCAAGATTAACTTGTATGACCTCATCCTCAGTGGGAGGTTCTCTTTGCTCGAAACGCTTTTCCCATTCTTCATCTTCTTTATAAGCGTCGGCGAATGCCATGTTGACTGACAGGATTTGTCTGAATACGTCTCTGATGCTGGTATCTGAGTCAGAAGTTGGTAACCCGGTCGAATGTGAATGCCAGTCACATTCTTCATCTGAACTTTTAGGGGTTGTCGTGGGTGTTACATACCCTAATCCACATCGAGTCTTGCTATAGTAGTCCCGTGGTTTGCCAGCCGGGACCTGGGGCTTCAAAGGTAGTCGTCGTCCAGTACCGTAGTTCAAACCCGGTGTCATTTCCAGGTCATACCGCTGTTTCTGCATGAGATATTTAGATTGGGGGCTATAAAGATACAGAGGTAGTCTCCCGGCATCCGATCCAAGGTCGACTTCTTCTATGGTGAAGGGATGCAGATCGTCCTTCCGGCCGAAGATGATTGGATGGTCCCCTCCCTCGATTATTCGGTAAGCGTCTTCTGCTGGAGTAAGCTGGATTGGGGTGTAGACATTTGTCACCTGTGTGTAGGTGAGTGCCTATACAGTGTTCCATAGCGTACATTGTACAAAGCTTATTGAGCTCGAGGTAGTTCAAAGATAGCCCTTTATTGATGAAGTAAGGTATCTTTTCTAGGGGGATTACATCATCTGCGGAGGGAACATCAGTGTGGGCAGCCACATACTTGGCTAGCTCCGGTTCCTCTTCGGCTACCCCCTGTGTGAATGAAGACTGAGAGGACGACCTGGGGAGCTTGATCGTCAGCGGTTCAATTGATGGAGTTGAGTATAGAGTTGTTGGCAGACTAGCGACCCCCAGTTGGGTACTTGATGTGGGGCGAGGAGTGGCTGGTTCGCTAGAAGTGTCAGACCTTGCATCGGGGTGACGACCTTTCTTGGGAAGGCGTATCGTCAGTGGTTTGTCGGAGGGATTGAGTTTCTCCGTTTGGGGCTGGCCGACTCTCGGCAGTCTGAATATTAGTGGCCTCGTTGTGGATCTTGGCACTTGGCCAGACCTTGGCAGTCGGATTATCATCTGCTCTTCTTGTGCCGAGAGGCTGATTACGTCTTTACGCAGAGTAGCGGTAAGGGGTGCAGACCTGCCCGGTTTGCGAGCTTGGAGGTGGATCGTCAGAGGCTCTTCTGATCCTATGGCTGTCTCGGTACTAGCATGTACGTCTCCTTCACCAAGATGCTTCTTCGATTTTTTGTACAAGCAGGAGTCTGAGTAGTAAGATTCGACCCCTTTGAATGGATCGATATCAGCAAATTTCGTCCTCACGAAGCCGTATTTGTCGACATATTTGAAGCACTGGTGCAGCGTGGAAAGCACGATCATATAATCGTGTATCCACGGGCGCCCCAAGAGGATGTTGTAAGAAGTGTCTGCATCGATAACGTAGCAGGTGACTTCTGATTGGAGGTCGCCAATTTGACACTTCAGACGAATCTTCCCAATAGGGTAGCTCCTGCCCGAATTGAAACCGCTGATGGCGGTATTTGTAGGCGTCAGACGATGTATTGGGATGCGGAGATGATGTAGTAGACCCTTCGGGATAATGCTTATGGAAGAGCCAGGATCAATGTGCAACCGATCCACCTTTACGTCGTCGATGTATCCAGTATAGTATAGTGGGCGATCGTGCAGATTAGTTTTGATGAACATGTCCTGCGGAGTGAAGACGATGTTGGGCATTGCTTCCGTGCAGGCGCTGTCTTGGAGATCTGCAGGCGGGTTTTCTTCCGTGAGGTTAACTTGAGCCAGGTATGCATCGGCATTTTGGAGTGCATCGCTCAAAGCCGCACGAACATCCTTGGAGAGTCTCAGGAGCTCATATAATGATAACTTGGCCGGTGTGTTGGCCAATTGTGCCAAGATGTCGAAGTTGTAGGGCCTCTCCAACCCCTGGGCTGCCTCTTTTCGGAGGGATTTATCGAAGCGAGTCTCCCTCGGCCTAGGCTTGTCAGTCGTCGAAGGCTGAGCCGGTCCCGGAGCGTCGGTTATAGCGGGCTGGTGATCTTCAGCCGGGTTGTCAGCTACAGGTTGGGATTGTGCCCCAGATCGCGTGACGACGGCTGTAGCTTCTTCGATGTCTGCCGAGACTGTACGGCAGGATCTGATTTTTCCATTCTTTTTCTTGCAGATAGAAGACGATATGGGCCGAGTCACTTCCGATACCAAGTCTGGATGGATCCACATGACCTCCCCTCGTGATGTGGTGAGGGGCACCAAACCAGCAGCCTGATCTCGGGGAGGTGAAAGATTAGTAATCTCCATTGTCGCCAGAGGGATGGGGACCACCCCGTCTTGAGTTTTCGTCGGAGGAAAGCTGCCGAATTGTACCGACACCATACTGGCTGCCACAGTTACCTCTTCGAAATCGATGGCCAAAGCGTTCGAATCGATGAGGTTTTGGATGTACCGTTTCAGCTGGTAGCAGTCGTGTGTAGCATGATGGACGTAGCGATGATAATGACAGTACTTTGGGTTCTCCATCTCTGCCGGCCGCGGTTCCCATCTTGGTGGAGGAAACTGAATTATGTCCCCTTGTATGAACATGTCCAAGACGGGCTTGACGTGACCGTCTTCGAAGGAGTAAGTGATTTGTGGCCATTGTTTGTCTGTCGGCTTTGGCTCAGGTTTCTGTGCCGTGTCGGTCACCATAGCCTGCTTTTCCCTGCTGTCCCGATTGTTGGAGGGGCTACCCCCATTATCGTTGTTGGGACGCTTGCCCTTGTTCTTTCCGTCCGAGATGTGCAGTCCCAATTGGCGAGCCTTCTTCAATCGTTCTTCGGTGCTTGTGGCACTGATGATGAACGTCTTCCAATCCTTGAATTGACTTTCGCCCATCCAGAGACTGATTGTTGGGAGCAATCTCTTTTGGCAAATTTCAATTAAGGAGGAATCTGGTTTTCCAGAGGGCAGCTTCATGGCGATTTGGCGGAACCGCTCGATGTAGTTCCTCGTCAGCTCTTTCTCCCCTTGGACGACATCCATGAGGGTGGACATGGTGATGTCCTGTCCTACTTCGTAGAATCTCTCCAAGAACATGCGCTTGAAACCGGCGAAGGAGTGGATGCCGGCAGGTTGCGATACCAGTCGAAGGTGACTCCTTCCAATGCCCCAATGAATAATCGTGTGAGAATGGCATCATCATGGGGCAGATGGTCGGTGGTGACCTCGAAGTAAGTGATGTACCGACTTGCCGAGGTCTTGCCATCATAAGGATTGATACTGAACGGCTTATATCTTGGTGGGAATGGAACATCCCTCCATGCAGCAGGGTATGGTTGCCGTATTCTGAGGTTTTGAGAGTTTTTTCGAGCGTAGAACATGGCTCGGAGCTCCTGGACCTCTCTTCTCGCTTCACGTGCTTCGTCCACGGCAGTGGGGGCTGTTGTTTCCGGAGGATTGTTGCCCGGGTTTGGCGCCGCCGAATTCGAGTCCGCATTGACCACGGGACCCGCGCTTGTTTGGCCAGGCGTCCCTCCTTGCAGAGTTAGAAGGGCCGCTTTAATCTCATCTACAGACTTGACCAAAGCAAGCAATATGGCCTCGAGACTGTCGATGCGCTGGCGATCACTGGAACCACCTTGGTTGCTGTCTGTCATAAATATCGTCTTCACATGAGGGGAGATAGACGGAGCGGTGGAGGAAGTGCCCTCTGAATCGTATCCCTGTAGCGAGAAATCATCGGGGTATGTGGGTATATTACCTTCTGACTCAGATTCGGAAGGAACAGTACCCCCAGCCTCCGAGTTTGCCTCGTCACGGGAGTTGTGGACGTCGTCGGGGACGTCGAGGTTTACTGTATCTGATGGGAGAGTTGTCTTCCCTGGCTCATCTTCTTGGAACATCGGATTACTGTGGAGGCTCGGAGGGGTGCTACCCCCAGTCCCAGCAACCCCCTGCGTTATGGACGACGAATCTTCCACTGTAGCAGATTTTGTCTTAGAGCAAGTACCTTGGAAAACTCCAGTGGTGGGCACCCGCTTAGACGACAGTCTTTTAGTCGCAGTGGTTAAGATCTTCGGACTGGGAACATTCGTCTTCTTCTCCCTTCCATCAGCGGGGACTTTCCGAGCAGAGTTGCAGGAGACGACGGGTAGTGCCTCGTCTTCTGAAGATGGCTGTTGCAGTCTTTGAAAGACAGACTGTCGGTCTTCTTGTATCATCGTGCTATTGCAGCAGCAGTTGACGATGACTTGGGTACAGTGACGTCCGTGGGAGGACTCTTTGTACCCCGATGCATCTTCTATTTCCTTGCGTTTATGGAGGATGGCCTCACGCAAGTCACTTGCTTTGCTGGCTCGGGAATTCCGGGCACGCGAGTGTGTAGGCCTTCCGCCTGCTCCCTGATTCGAAGGTAGCTCGTATACTTGCCTTCGCTCGTTACTGGGAGATGCTTGATGACTATCCCGCCCATTGGCCGCAGGGGGCAGGGTATGAGTAGCCTTATACAACTTTCCATTAGAGGCCCGGGTGATAATCAGCGGGATGCTCCGATAGTCAGAGGTTGGGGCAGCTGACTGGGCTTGGTGAGCCCGCGCTGCCCTAGACTTCTTCCTTTTAGCACTTACGGGTGCGTAATAGGAAGAGTCCAAGTTGGATACCACAGTCTGGCTTACCATCCAGAGAACCATCAGGGTCAGGACCGCATGAGAGACGGTCGAAGACTGATCGAGAGAAGCGTAGAACAGACGCTATGCGGCTAGGATTAGAAACCGTGCAGGCTGTCTGCATGCGGCTGTCTTTAGCTGTCGGATGAGTTGTTCTTGTGCGACTAGATGTCACGACCGTACAGACTGGCTGCATGCGGTTGGCAATTATGGTCGCATGGGTTTTCTGTAAACGATTGACTTCAGTAACCGCATAAGTTTCATTCATGCGGTTGGCAACTGTAGCCGCATAAGCTATGCGGCTGACAGATGTGGTCTTGTGAGCTTTCTTCATGCGGCTGGCGGATGTAGCCGCATGAGCTTTTTTCATGCGGCTAGTATCCTTATGCGTCTCGGATCGTATAGAGTTCCTCTTTGCCCCTGCAAGTCCAGCATCATAGTATTTTCTTCTGCCGACTTGGGGACAACAGAGTTGTCTACGGTCTGAAGTGGGACCGCAGGAGAGTCTTTCTCGTCGTCTTGAGCAACAAAGGGTATCTCTGCAAGAGCTTTAGTAGGAGCGAATGATCGGGGTCTCCACTCCTTGCGGGCCTTCTTTGTGCGGGCTCGCTTCTGGACCGGGCCAGTGCTCTTGTCGGACAACATTTCTTCGAACGCCTGTTGGTCGAACCGGGCGACCATCTTCTGTTGCGTGGAGCCAAGCTTGGCTGCATCCGACTGTGTCACCAACTCCTCAGCCGTTGAGAAGTTTGTCCCCAGCAGAGTCACAATCGTGTTTGCCATAAAATATAAAAGAGCAGAACAGTTTTATGGGAGGACTGGACTTTTACTTCACATTACAAACTCGCTTGTACAAAGAAAGCCTAGGGACGAAAACCTAGGTACAGCAATCTAAGTACAATTATTTATTTTTGATTCTGGGGGGTGACGGTAGAGGCTCGGAAAAGCGACGGCAGCTCTGCCTTACTCCTTGGACGATCGGACGTAGCCTTGGCTCCTGTAACGAGATATTCGGCGTTGACGAAGAAATGCTCTTCTTGCTCTCCTCGTATTGCTCTTCTAGCTTCTCTCTCTCTGGATTGATCTCTGTGTATTTTTTTCTCTGATTATTGGGGGAGCGTCCTTTTGCAAGGGAATGTCACCTTGCTATTTATAATAGTGGGGGGGCATCATTAGGGTTTGCAATGATTGCCTATTCTCAAAGTGGCGGCGGCCTGGTAAATGATCAATCTGGGCCATTAATCTTAAGCGTGAATGATCTGGGCCATTAATGAGGATTATGCCAAATCACGTCAGTAATTAATGTTGATTGCAATAAATCTCCATCATGATGATTTGCTGATATTCGTAAATCTAAATGAATCAATTTAATTCAATCTCTTGCCACGTATCCCAAATTATTAGGATCTGACCCAAAATTTAATTATCTTTAGGACACGTATCCTGTCATCGTTGTTGAGCCGCATAAGGAGCATTCGTGTTTGGGCCGCATGAAGGTCGTCATGACCGAGCCGCATGAAAAGATTTCATGACCGAGCCGCATGAATAGTCTCTATATTCGAACCGCATGAAGGTTGTCATGACCGAGCCGCATGAATATGTTCATGACCGAGCCGTATGGGGGTCTTCATGGCCGAGCTGTATGAGAGTCTTCATGGCTGAGCCGCATGGATTTCTTCATGGCCGAGCCGCATGGGGGGAATTCATGATTGAACCGCATAGGCTTCTCTGTACTGGCCATATGAACTCGACTAATCTGGCCGCATAAACTTGCCTCGAAGCTGTGAAGATTTTCTCCAGTTTCCTAGGAAGATAGTGCTCTTGTGTCAGTCATTATGACCACTTTTTGTCAGGGCTGTCAACTGTCAGCTGTCAGCCGTCAGAGCATTAATTGTGTTTGAATGACGCCGGGGACAGCTATTCTGAAAAGACACGTGGTTTCCCTCTGCGGGCCGTATGGAATCCACTCGAGCTGCCTATGTGTTTTGAGCCGCATGGGACTCCTGAGCCGCATATGGCTCCTTGGCCGCATGGATCATTTTTCTTCTCTTTTTCATGCTTCTACAAGAACGACCATATATATATATATATATATGAGGAGGGATCGGGATCCCCGGGATCCCCGCATCTTTGTATCCCCGAAAATCCCCTAATTACTAACCGTTGGATTATTAATTATAGGATGATCCAGATTATACTGTGGAATTAGAAGATTACCCTGATCAAAAAATAAAATCCTTCATCTATTTTACATCCGATTTTCTTTACAGGAGAAAATTTTCTTTCTCCCCTATCTTTCTTCTCACAATTGATTCTTCTTCCTGTAAAAAAAACACCGTCTCCCCTAGCTTCTTTGGACTCTTTGCGTCTGCTTCTCAGGAATCAAGCAACCATCAGTTATTCCTAGTAAAAGAAAATTCGTTTTGAAATATGTAGTTCTTGTCTAATTCTCTTTCAAACAGAAAGTTCTCCGCATCTACTTCTTTGCTAATGAAAATAACTTTAAAAAAATATTCTTTCTCTTTTAAAAAATTAGTACTGAGAGAGAGAGAGAGAGATATATAGAGATACAAAATGAGAAAGATGAACTATTTTAGAACTCAGTCAGTCCACATAGAGATCATTGATTTTTGAGAATTTTTTTAAAGACTTTGTCTCAATTCCTCATATTTTTATTTATATCTATGCTTATTCGTCTTCTTCTTGTCTACTCATCCGTTTATAAACCATCAATGCAAAAGGTTATATAAATTTTATTTTTCTAAAGTGCCCAAACTAGCTCATCCGCTTCAAAACCATTTATTTTTATTTGGCTTGCAATGATTTTAAAGTTATAATGTATCATGTTTTATAATGAAACAATCAAGTACCAATGCATGATTAACATGAATGCATCAGCAGAGGCATGTGAATTTTTTTTTTAGTTAATTTGGAAAAGCAATACTTGGGCAGTTTAGTGCTTGATCGTTTAAAATCCTATGTTTGAGATTTTGATTTTTGGGATTTTTTAAAAAAAAATTTCTCAACTCCTGATATTTATGTCTAAATGTGTTCTTATTCGGCTTCATCTTGCCAACTCCTGATATTTTTATTTATTTTTCTAAAGTACCCAAACTCAGATAAGTAAAAGAGAGAGTTTAAAATTTAAGCTTGACATGTCCAATTGAAAATTTTAGATCATTTTTTTGTTCCTTTTTCTCATTATACCATGAACTTGAGTACATGTATAACAACCAACACATGCAGATAAGGAAGGTATAATTGGGAACTTGAGTACATGTATAACAACCATTGATACTGATCTTGGTTTCTAATTACATCATGGTTTCTAATTACACCATATGCTACACATACAGATTATGGCTTAGCTACATTTGTGTATAATTATGAATTTGAGATTTAGCGAGGGACTCAAAGAATAGCTATTATTTCAACCTTCAATTGTGATTCTATCTAAAGCCAATTATTTTTTCCTTCCCTTGTAATGAAATATGTTACCATGTTTCTTTTTTTTATGGTTAAAATGGGTTACTTACTTTCTAATACATGCCATTCATGGTTTATCTGGAGCATTCAAGGAATAGCTCTTGCCTCTTGTTTGTTGCTGCAATTATGTCTGAAGCCAATTATTTTGTGCTTCGCAAGGCTGCAACCTAAGACTGTGTGAATTATTTTTGTTTTTATGTGTATGAACAACAACAATTTTATGTGAAGTTCTAACTTTTTTTTGTAGCAAGATCATATATATGTGTATTTTTTTGTGTATATGTAAACAACAATTGGATGTATATTTCTAACTTATCGAATCAAGATTATGTATGTACAGTTCTTATATATCATGTGTGTTAAAAAAATATTTTTTCGGTTTGTGTCCAATTTTGTGTGGCACTGTGAATGTATGAATTTTTTTAAAATTTTACGTATACAAGTTGGGGACCATAACCCTAATGAATACACACACACACACACACACACACACACACACACACACACACACACACACACACATGTGTGTGTGTGTGTGTGTGTGTGTGTGTGTGTGTGTGTGTGTGTGTGTGTGTTTTGATATTTCTAATTTGGCCCCTCATCAAATTAGAATTATCTCCGATATCTACACATTAATTCCATGACAATTATACCCTTAAGCCAATTTCCAAATAGACCACTTTAATTTGGCTTAATTATTTAGATAGTCCAAACACAATTAATTTTACATGTGTGGCCCCTTAATTATTAAATAATTCCAACAATCTCCCACTGGGCCACATATGTAACCTTATAATTGTGTTAACCTTAGTGAGCTCATAAATTGCTATCTTAATCCTGAGGGTATATCCGGATAATCTCGTCCATTAACCATATCAATATAGGATCAAAGCGGCCTTCGTCACATATAGCGTAACTAAACCATCAATGGTCACATATACCAATATAGCTAAACGACATAGATCAATCATGGATACGTAGCATGGAAATTACACGCAATGTAATCAATACATGTCTATTTCCAACTGGTCCTCCTTAACTTTAGTGAGATTAAATACTTTAACATAATGAAAACAGAATGAACTGAATTTTCATATATCTGATCAGATAAATATCCAAAATACTTTAATACATAAATGTGTCCAAAACCAAATAGCACCCAAATACATAAAATACAAACTTCTACTATATTGTCATATTCTTAATTAACACCCATATGAGCAGTATGCTCATGAAAGACCCTGGGTGATAATACTTTTATGAACGGATCCGCTAACATAGAATTTGTCCTAATGTGCTATATGGACACTATAACCATTCTGAATTCTTTCCTTCACAACTAGAAACTTTATGTCAATATCCTTTGACTTATACAAGTTTCTGTTGTTATTGGAATACAGTACTGCTGATTTATTGTCACACCATAATTTTATGTGGTCTTTCAACACCGTACTGTAGGTGCAGCCTTGTGACAATTTCACAACAATATTCTCTGAATAGATACCCCACAGCATGTTATAAATTTTGCTTTCATGGTGGAAGAAATTATGAGTCCATGTTTGACACTCATTCAAAATATACCTCCATTAGTCAGCATAACCTGATGTGGATCTCCTGCTGTGTTGACATCCAACAAAATTGGAGTCGGAATACTTTATGATCTCCAGAATTATTCGATCTCCTACAAAGAGCATATAATTTCTTGTTCTCTATTAATTACTTAAGTAGTTTGACTGCTATCCAATGATCCATCCATATTTGCTTAAATATCTGCCTAACATTCTAATATGTACGCAATATCCTGACGCGTACATACTTGAGCATACATTAGACTCCCTACAACTGATCATGAAGGAAAAATCTATTGTATTTTCTTAATTTTAAGGCTAACCTTAGGACACTTGATTGAAACCGAATTTATCTTCTTTAACGAGAGGTGTCTCCTGGTTTGCATTGAATACTTTAATCAATATACAAAACTAGAAAATTATTCCTACTCCCACTGAAGTTGTGATACACACAATCTTCAACAGTGTTTATCTCAAAACCAAACGAGATAATCACATGGTAAAACTTTATGTACCTTCGACGAGAATCCTGCTTGAGTCTATGAATAGATTTTGTCAATATGCAAACCATATTATTTGGGTCTTTCGACACAGTTTTCTGCATGCACCATAAATTGTTTCGTCGATGTTACCATTGAGAAACACAATTTTGACATCCATTTAATGTAACTCAAGATCAAAATGTGCAATAAGTGCTGTGATTGTTTTAAAAGAGTCTTTCAAAGATACTGAAGAGAAAGTCTCTTTAAAATCAATCGTTGACTTTTGAGTAAAGTCACTAGCTGCAAGATGTACTTTATACCTCTCCACATTATCCTTTCGAATCTTTCTTGGTTTTAAATGTCCATTTTCAACCAATGAACTTCGTATCTTTTGGTAATGTGACAAGTTCTTAAACTTTATTGTTTTGCGTAGACTTATACTCCTTATTTATTTCCTCAATCCACTTTTAAGAGTTGGAACTTTCCATGGCCCGACGGAAGATGATTGAATCACCTTCCAATATTCCATAGTTTTTCTCACGTTCCTAGAGAAATATGACAATATTGTCCGAAATTATATTTCTCCTTTCTCTGGTGGACCATCTTAATATTACCGGTTCTTGAGGTTGTTGAGTTTGTTCCTTAGGAATAATTACCTTATCTTGAATGGGGTGCCGCTACATTATCGTTGTTAAGGTATCTCAACAACGACTTATAGAGGTAATTCGACATTGTCTTATTGAGGCTTTGAATTCACTTCTTGATCATGACAGGTATAGAATCCTGCACATCGTCAAAAGTGATAGTAGAAATCGTAATTGATTCCTTCTCAAAGACAATGATCCTGACTTTATTTCTCCCCCAAACTCAACATCCTCAAAAAATATTATACTTCTCGTCTCAAATTTTTTTCTTAGTGTGGGATCATATAATTATTAACCCCTTGATTTGTCAGCATAACTAATAAAGTAGCTGCTTACAATTGAACTTTTGGTCTGTATTTTTTTTACACATTAATATAGACAATAAAGTCTACAAAGTCAATGAAATCTAAATCTCATTATACACAAATCATTCAACTCTATTTCTAGAGATGTGACCTAATCGCTTATGTCATAATGAGACTAAAAACATTTATTGTTAATTTTGCATTTAGTATCACATGACTCCACTTGCAAGGGTTTCATTGTAAGATGCAATAGTTTTAAATGAATATAGGTTATCATAAACCTTAAGGGAACTGTTACTAATAATATTTGGATTTAAAGATAGACTAAACTTATTATTTCCTAATGAACAATGATAACCAGATTTGTCCATTAAGAAAATTGAAACTGAATTTCGTCTAAAAGACGATACAATAAAAGTGTCTATCAAATTCAAATAATAATCGGTTCCTAAACATAACCTAAAATGTCATATTGCTTTCACTTCTACCGATTTGCCGTCACTCACATAGAAGTATCTTTCACCATCAATTGGCTTCTGTAGCTCAGACAACCTTGTCTATAAACACTAATGTGGGTAGTAGCACCAGAATCTAACCACCACGTGTTTTTAGGTACTAAATCTAAATTAACCTCAGAACAGACCAAATTTAGAAATGTATATTTCTTTATACGCCATACGTGATACTTTGTACATTTCTTCATTATGTGTCATGTCTTATCACAAAAGAACAATCCTTAGTTTTATATTATTGTTTCTTTTGACCTGGACCCTTAGCAGCTACTGTATTTATTTCCTTTTTCGTCCTTAAAGATTATCCCATTAAACATGAAAATTAAATTTTTATTGGCAGATATTGTAGCAACATTAACTGTAAAGAGAACAAAAAATAAATACACAAATATTCTCTAATTAATAACCAAAGAGTAAAATATAGTCAAACAAATTCAAATAATGGTGAATCCCATCTCAAGATACCTAGTACATCATTAATATCAAGTCTTTGGACAGTGATATTAACTGCAAGTGGTACTCTTGGTGTAATGATCAAACGTTGACAATAAGTAATGTCAAATAATAAGCCTATCTTTGGATCGGATTATTGTTCACATATAAACCTTACAATTGTCACACATTTATCACCACAAGTATGTGTGCAATTCGGCCAAGTACTAACCTTTCTTTGGGCCGACTAATACCCGCATGAATATACACACACAAACATCCAACGTCCCTCATAGACTATCTACGCAAGAGAGGTCACTTTGGCGACATCTTGTTTCAATGAGTCTATTTAGAATATTAGACAACTATTGCTAGTCACAAAAGGCACCAAAAAAATTTGAATGTTAACTAAATTTTACAAACTGAATCATGTCTAAATCCTTATGCTTATTTAAATTAAATAATCATAAATCCTTATATACATGCATATTTTAAATATTACAACTCAAATAAGATAATCATAAGCATGTGAATCTCTTCACATGATTCAAATAAATATTCTTAATTTGACTAAACTGAGCGTTGTCAACATAATAAAATTCACGTAATATTTTACTGAAGATATGGACCAATAGATTGCTTCAATTAACCCATAAAGGTTATATTAAAATAATCTGCTGAAGATATGTACGTCAATAGATTACATCAAATATATGACTTAGAAAATAAATTTATTGGAAACTAAATTTATGTCAAACATAAAATTGTCTATATTGATTCCAATTTGTCCTCCAATGATCAACTTAGATTGAAAAATACTCTAATTTGAGTAACACCAAATATCTATCAACATGAGTAATTGGAATCTAATCGACATTCCATATTATCACATGTCCAGCAATAAGCATATTCATGCATATTTAATATAATGGAGAATTTCTACGGTCATTATCACATGCGTCCATATCTAATATTTAAGCATGAATAGAGAGGTCATTACTGTACATAAATTAAAAATTCTATCAAAATTTTCTTAAGTATGCCAATCAAATCGATAAAAAAATTGACAACAAACCAATATTAACATTTAAGATGCAAAATTACTGCTGTGGCCAAAAAAATGAATTAACTTCTTTGGCTAAAATAAAAATTCACTTAATATGCATACAAACCAATGCATATTATGAACGAAACCAATGTTAACATTGGTTTGCTAAAATAATAAATCTCCTATATTAAGGGCCGGCCACAGCATTTATTATGTTCGTGCTTATCAATGCATATTATGAACGAAACCAATGTTAACATGAATTCGTATTTTTCAAAGATGAAAAAAATCACGAACGAAAGCGTTCGGGAAAGAAAAATTCATGGACATCTGGAAGCAATTGAGACCGGATTCTTCATATATATATATATAAAATGCTCGGTGAATAATAAAAGCTTCCATAAAACAATCAGAATCCTAAATAAAATTAGATCTAACGATCTAGGGTTTTGAACATCAACAAAAAAAAAAATTGAATCTGAAAATTTCAAACTCATGAATCAAACAAGGGTGGCTCTGATACCACTTGTTAGAATATATTGTACCATGTCGATTCATGAGATGAAGAACGTAAATTAATTGCGGAAGCGTACCTGAATCCATTGCTAGGCTTGATGGATCTTGAAACGGTCGTCCTTTTGTGGGGTTCGATCTTCCAACTTGTTACGACCCTTAATGACAAAGATGAATCCAAATTCTTTGTTCCTCTCTTTCTATTGATGGGGATGCAGAAGAGAAAAAAAGAGAAACCTCTCTTTTGGTGGACGTATAAGTTGGGAACCATAACCCTAATGAATACACACACACACACACACACACACACACACACACACATATATATATATATATATATATATAAAATATATATATATATATATATATATATATATGGAAGCGGATCAAAAGCCCCCTTAGAAAGCCCCCCAAAAACCCCCCTCACTCTAATCCGTAATTTAATGTTAATATTAATGTTAATATTAATATTAATGTTAATATTAACATTAAATACTAAAATTAACATTAAACTTAACATTAAAATTAATATTAACATTAATATTAATATTAACATTAATATTAACAATAACATTAACATTAATATAATAAAAAAATTTAAAAAACATTAATATTAACATTAAAATTAATATTAACATTAATATTAACATTAACATATATATATATAAATATATATATATATATATATATATATATATATATATATATATATATATATATATATATATATACATGTGTGTTTTGATATATATATATATATATATATATATATATATATATATATATATATATATATATATATATATATATATATATATACATGTGTGTTTTGATATTTCTAATTTGGTCCCTCATCAAATTAGAATTATCTCTGGTATCTACACATTAATTCCATGACAATTATACCCTTAAGCCAATTTCCAAATAGATCACTTTAGTTTGGCTTAATTATTTAGATAGTCCAAACACAATTAATTTTACATGTGTGGCCCCTTAATTATTTAATAATTCCAACAAGAGCGCGATCCATTCGTGCGGTCCGCCTGCACGGTTCGAGAAACATTTTCGTAGTTTTTTTTTGACCAAGGATCATTTGGTCAACAGAGTCATTAAGGATGGTAGAAGTTGGACACCACACGAAGAGCTTCTAAAGGAGAGCAAGTTAAAATACACAACCACATAGCTGACTCTTTTTAGAACTCTCATTTTCTTTTTAGAACTCTCACTCATTTTCTTCCTCTGTTCGGATGCTATAATGTCTTAGTAGAAACAAAAAAAAGAAAAGAAAAAGCTAATGAATAGGCTGGATTTGGGATTGCTTATAGTATCTAGGTTTCTATTTTAGAATACATACATGAGTCATGACCATCGTCCAGATAAATGACACCCATTTGACATTGAGTATGTGTCCAGTTATATTTACGCGATGTTCCGTACAAATTATTTACTACTGACATGAATCAGTTGAACATATCATGTAAGGAACAGAGTTGTTCTTAGATGATCAACTTTCCCTGGTTACTCCAAACAAGTTAAAAAAAAGTTAATGAAAACAAAAAAATTAGGTTCATAAATCGGAGACACGAGCATACATCAATTGTCCTGTTATAAAATATGCTCTACCCAAGTAATGCTTTTCCAAATTAACTAAAAAAATAGTTTTCACATGCCTCTGCTGATGCATTCATGTTAATTATGCATTGGTGCTAGATTGTTTCATAATAAAACATGATACATTAAAACTTCAAAATCAATGCAAGCTAGATGAGAAGAAACGGTTTAGAGGCGGATGAGCTAGCTTGGGCACTTTAGAAAAATAAAATTTGTAACCATAAACTTTTTGCATTGATAGTTTATAATCTAAAGAGTCGGCAAGAAGAAATGAATAAGCATGTATTTAAATGAAATATGAGGAGTTGAAACAAAGTCTTTAAAAAAAAAATCCAAAAAATCAATGATTACTGAGTTCTAAAGATGGTCCCGTTCTCACAAATCTCAAACACAGTTTCTCTTTCTCACTCTGTATCTCTATATCTCTCTCTCACAGTACTATTTTTTTTTTTTTTTTTTGAAAGAGAATGTTTGAAAGAGAATATTTTTTGAAAAAAAAAAAATACAGATGCAGAAGTATATATTTGAAAGAGAATTTTTTTATCAAAAATAATTGATGGTTGCTTCATTCCGGAGAAGCACGCAAAGAGTCCAAAGAAGCTAGGAGACCCAAAGTTTTTTTTCCTAAGGAGAAGAATCAATTGTTAGGAGAAAAAGAAATTTTTCTTCCGTAAAGGAAACCGGATATGAGAGAGAGACGGGTAAAGGAAACCAGATGTAAAAAGATGGAGGATTTTATTTTTTTATCAGGGTATAATCTTCTAATTACACAGTATAATCTGGACCATCCTATAATTAATAATCCAACGGTTAGTAAATAGGGAATTTTCGGGGATACAAAGATGTGGGGATCCGGATCCCTCCTCTCTCTCTCTCTCTCTCTCTCTCTCTCTCTCTCTCTATATATATATATATATATATATATATATATATATATTTCAAGTTGTTAGAGTGAGGCATATCTCTCCAGAGGTTGCAGGTTCGAGCAACGGAAGAAGTGTATTAATTTCATTGTGGGAGAATAATGTGAGGAGGGTGCAGTTGCGGTGCTGGTGCGGCACCTTCACGTTGGATTGTAGGCCTTCAAGCCAGAATAATATTTACCTTCTTCTAAAAATATATGTAAGGGTTACTTATATTCATAGAGAAATCTCGCTTTTTTTTTGTCATAATAAATGAACTAACAAAAACCAACGGAATTTATGCAATTGTAGGAAAAATACAGTGAAATATGGATAATGCAACATTGTACTCTCAGAGCCGGCCCAGGGGTAAGTCAGACAATACTTCAGACTCCACAAGAGGTCGGAGTCGTTGGTCTCTAGGATCGGCCCATAATAATGGTCAAGGGACAACCAGCTGGATAGGACAATCCAACCCCGTGGGCCGGCCATGTGTACACTTTATTGGCAGGATGAATACACTTTGAGACGGTGGGCCATGTCCCCGCAGCTCTAAAATTGTCCACGTACATGAATGAGGTTGTTAGGAATGTACGCTAATAAGCACATGACGAGAGAAACCACATCAAGATCCAAATCCACAACGGTCGGAAAAGAGATTCAAAAATTCAAACGGTGACATATAAGAAAGACAAACTCATCCATCCCAACGGTCATAATTCCTCAATTGGAACAGACCAGACGCACCAGTTCTTGCTTGAAAATCGAAGATTTTTTCTCTTCTGTTCTCTTATGATGGTCATGGACAACTCCAAGAGAAATCCATCTACTGCTCATTCAAAAAATCCAGGTAAATTCCTTTCCTGATGGCTATTCTTCCAACCTCTCTCTCTCTCTCTCTCTCTCTCTCTCTCTCTCTCTATAGCCCCCTCTCTCTAATTCTTGATGTTTCCTTGATTATGCAAGTTGTCTCAGTTGCAGATTTCAAGGAAAGCAGCATGGGTTTCTGGGAACAAGTGAACAAAGAAACCAACGAGAACGAAGGACTGCCTCCTTCTCGAAGACTACTTTCCCCAGTCCCTAAGAAGAAGATCTTGGCCGAGAGGAACGTCCTGGTCGATGATGATGCTCCTCCTCCTCCATTCTTGGCCGTGGAAACAACCACCACAACCCCAAAAGTACAAGGCACCAAACTCGTCCCCTCTTCTCCAGGTCCTTGTCGCTCCTCCTTCTCCTCCGTTGCTGCTGCTGCTTATGACCCGGTGACCAATTTCACGTCGCCGAGGCCGGAGTTTCTCCGCTATAACCCCAACCGTCGCAGAGAAATCCTTCAACGCATGGAGGTTGGTGACATGAAGAATTTTGATGAGGGAGGTTCGTCCTCTTCTTCGTCCGACCAAGCCGGGAATGAAGAGGAATCAGCATCATTTATTGAATCTTCTGCTTCTCCTCCTCCTGATCAAAACCCAAGTTCCCAAGAAGAAGAAGACGGTAGCGATTATGAGGTGGATGATATTGCCATGGAGGAGGACGAGGAGGTGGAAGAAAGGCCCTGCAGGTCTCGTTTAAGAATGGTATGGAAATTACTCTTAATATTTGGGCTCTTCTTTATTTCATGTCATTACTTGTTTCCTACGACGACTTCTTCTTCCATTACTCCGCCTTTTCGTCGACAACAACAAGAAGGAAATGGGGGATCTGAAGAAATAGCCATTCCTCAGAGGCCAACAAATTGGTTGTATAGAGATCATTTGTTGACAACTCACATGGGAGTTTCTGATGTGTGTTTGAGTGCTGCAGAAATGATGTGTCCAATTGATGGACACACACGTAGTAGTTTGGTTGTAGCAGAAGAGATCCATCCTATTGGCAGTCCAGCAATCAGGGAGGAATTAGGGGTAATCATCGACGATTTGGTAATGTCAGATGAAGTTACTGGAGTGGTGCATTCACAAGTCGAGGATAGCAGGCTGGGTGACCACATGACTTTGGTGGCTATGGAGGAAAGAGTAGGATATCTTTCTACTTCAAACGCCGCGTTGTTTGAGCAGGAAGATGATGGCCAAAGAGGAGAATGTGAACAAGTGGAGGAGAATTTTGAAGCAATCGAAAGAAACAATGATATCCATCTTAAGAGCGAAAAAGTAGAGGCCTCACCATCCTCTTGTCCTCTCCAATCGGAGGACACTCAAGTCGAGAAGAGTGTGCATTTGAATGAATTGTTAGAAGAAACTACTCATTCCACACCAGCTCGGAATGCGCCACAAGTAGTTGATCAAGCCACAGAAGAATATAGGATAATTAGTCTGCTGGCTGCTGCTGCTGCTGCTGCTGCTGCTGCAGCATTGGTTGGCTTCTTAAGTTGTTTTCTGCTAAAGTATTTGGTGAAATCAATGCCTCCTCCTCCTCCATCTTCAGCTCCTGCTCTTCTGCCATGTTCTAAATCATCAATAGACGAGAAGGAAACTGATGCTCCATCTGCTGCAGTGGTAATGGAAGAAATGAGGAATGAGGAGGAGAAAATTAGGATGAAGGCAGCTGCTGCAGTGGAGGAGGATATAGATGAAGATTATAGAGTTAACCATTTATCTTTGGATCGGTTGAGAGAGAAATATGCAAGACGACGACAGCCTACTTTGCAATTGCTTGGAGAGTTCTCACTTGCAGCAGCAGCAGCAGCAGAGCCTACTGAATCTGAAATTGGTGGTGGTCATCAGACTTTCAAGAGAATTGAGCCCAAAGCATCACAACTTTCAGAGTCTGAAAGTGAAAGGGAGGAAGGATCTGAGAAACCACACAGTACTCGTCAGTATAAAATGAGGAGGAGTTCGACAAGGAAGAGCAGCCCTTCAAGTTCCTCTAACAAGCTTCATCCTTCTTCTTATTCCACAGAATCTACTCTGGAAGGAAGTTTTAGACCACCTGCCGGGAAGAAGCTACGGAAAACACAGGTCAGTGAACTTATATCTTTTCATAGCGTATGCATTTTCAAATTTATATTAGCATGTCGTCGTTAGACAGACGATGCATGATGTGCCATTTGGAAAGTTCTTCATGGTTGGCTACCCTTCTGAATTTGTGCTCACAAGTGTGACAATAATGCTACAAGCCCTTGTTTCCTTGGAGGCATATAGATACCTCATAAAGTTTTTTCTAGGGCTTTCTTCATGGTGCATTCATCTCTTTCGGCTTCACAATCCCTTGTTTCTTGAACATATGTGCCTAACAAGTTTCCTAGCCTTGGCAAATAATGATAAAACAATTTGAATCTGGGTCTGACTGTCCATTTTTTTTTTATTATGGTATCTTTTTTCTATCAGCAAATGATACATTTTTGAACAAAGGCTTTTTTTTCTTCATCTTCTTCTTGTAAATGGAACAGGACAGTAGCAGCAATAAAAGCGAAGAGAAGATGGTGGCCACTCCTCTGAGGCGATCAGATCGACTAAGAAAAGGGGGTGACTTGAGCTTAGAAAGAATGTGATGATGATTTTGCAGTTGAAACAGCTTCTTGTTGTTGTTTCTTCCTTATTATTATCAGCCAGCCCTTGAGCCAAAAAAAAATCCAGATGTAATTTGATTCTCATTGATTTCAACAAAATAAGACTGACTAGAGGATCTTCTTCTTTTTGCTCCACCAAGGTCTCTTCTTCAGTTGCTTTTCTACTACATCTTCTGAGCTTGTGGAATTATTTTCAGAGGCTAGTTGCAGTATGGTATTTTTTTTGGTTCCATAATTAGGCCATCAGATTTTATTTTATTTTTGGGTGTACAATAACAACAATCTGATGCTCAACCTGAAATGGCTACTGGTCTACTGATGCTCATTAATACAACCAGATTTGGCATGGACAACACTTGCACTAAAACCATACAAAAACCATATGAAAACTAAGCACATCAAAATACACAATTCAACCATCAGTAAGGCCATTAATGAAACAACCATTTCTAACAAAGCATATCAGAGCAGAACCACTACAATAGAATAAAACATTGTCCACCAATGTTTTCCTTACTCCAAACCTCCCTATATATAGTTATCACCACTTAAAGTCGCAAACCACAATAGAAAATTACAGAGTACTTGTTGGATAGGGATCATACATATCTTGACTGTATAGAGTACCTCCCTTCATATAAGCCACACGATACTGAATTGATTATTCGTTTCAAGCATTCCAATGAAAAGGAAATACCAGAAATAAAATTTGTAACAAACCACATCAAACCTAAAAACCCTGATCATTGAGATAATCACCAAGCCTCTCAACGATCATGTTGCACTGACCAGGAGTCATTGGCTCATCATAAATACCAATAATCAAAGACATAGTTGTCTTCTTGATAGTAACACCGCCAGAACCCTGCAAGTAAACATGGAGAACCAGCAATCATGTAAAGATCAGGACCAGCATTCATATATGTGAGCAATGCATGTGTTTGAGAGACTTATAAGGCCCTTTTTGGATGCTAAGAAAAGTATTATTCAATCAAGTAATGGTGCACATATCTACTATTGATATTTTTAAACTAGGTGTTTTTGGATATTCTTGTAAATATTTTAGTATTCCAGTCAATTTGCTTGCATATAAAGTTATGGAAAAGAGAAGAATTTTTCGGAGCATTTTACTTCACTAAACTAAGAAAATAAATACACATCTTCTTTAAAATCCACTTCAATTTATAACACTTTTCTGAAGTAAAAGTTACTTCAAACCCTCTTCCCAAATAATGAAGTTACTGTGGATCCAAACAAAGCCCAAGTTTAGAAAATAATTGAATCTGACAGTAAGTTACTTCAAACCCTCTTCCCAAATAATTGAATCTGACAACAGTAAGCACAGAAATATATTAGAAAATAATCACCCCTAAAAGTGGCTAAAGCACAAGTTTATACGTGCACTTCTTGAAAAACCAAAAGATCCAATTTAAGGGAACAATAAATAAAAAGTTATCCACACACCTTCTTCCCTCGGATAACAGCCCCTGGTTCACCTTGGATCACCATGTACTTTGTGCCACCAAGATATAAGCCAGTTGGTGCTAGAGATCCAGGCTCATTAAAATCATTAATTATTCCAGTGATTTCTTCAGGCTTAACCTATAATATAAGAAATAACATACGCATATAAGAAAATGTGCAGAAATTTACAGAAAAGGATTGTCAAAAGAGCAAAGTGGACACGTTAACGTGTTTTTCTGCCTGCTTGTCTGCATTTCTAAACCTAATCCAATCAGGAAAAAAGAAAATAACCAGCATCACTATGCAACAGATAATACACCATCTAAGACCTCTCTGTAGAATGGGATCAGTGATGGAGCATGAGATAGCTCCATAAAATAATAGAATTGACAAATTTTGTATGACAGGTCCTTGACCTAACCTATGCTCTATATTGGTGCCAAAATCCTAGTTGTAAAAGTAGGTAACACCTAGATGCCCAGCTTGAAGCAGAGAGCACAAAAGTTTTGCCATAAAACCTAGAAACCCAGTAAACCTATCTTTTGGCTATGCCAAGCTAACCAAGGAGCACCCTCCAAGCTCCCTAGACTATATTATAAGGCCTAGTTTGGGAACAACGTTTGCTAAAATGGAGTTAGGTTCATTTTACAGTTTGGAGAATTGAACAGAGGTTTAAAATAATGAAACATCATTGAGGTTACGAGGCGTTTGGGAATTTGAAGTTAATATTTTGGCACCAATATAGAGCATAGGTTAGGTCAACGACCTGTCATACAAAATTTGTCCAGCTTGTAGCAGAGAGCACAAAAGTTTTGCCGTAAAACCTAGAAACCAAGTAAACCTATCTTTTGGCAATGCCAAGCTAACCAAGGATCACCCTCCAAGCTCCCTAGACTATATTATAAGGGCCTAGTTTGGGAACAACGTTTGCTAAAGCTAAAATCGAGTTAAGTTTATTTTAGAGTTTGGAGAATTGAACAGAGGTTTAAAATGATGAAACATCATTGAACTTACGAGGCGTTTGGGAATTTGAAGTTAATATTGGAGTTTTATAAATTAAAAAAGGAACTGGAGAATGGCGGCTAACTCAACCTTTTTGGAGTTAGAAATGGAGTTGGGTCTAACTCAAAAAACACTCCCAAATGAACCAGAATTTCCTTTTTTGGACTTTGGAGGCCTAACTCCACCAAACCCGGTTTTCTTTCCCAAACACTGTTACCAAACGCATGCTACAGAGTCTAGATAAAGAGTCAAGATGATATAATTAAGCCAAAGAGTGAAAAGGAAAGGCATTCCTATATGTAACATAATGTACATGTAAAAGAAAATAAAAGCACCCAAGAAATTTAATATGACCTAGTTGAAAGGGAAAAAAAAAATCTGCTTTTTTACTGATTTCCAAGCAGGTCGAATGCCTATTTTATGAGGTGAAGGCATTCCTATATGTAACATAACTTTAAAAATTCACTTAAAATGCATGCCAAATAATAGGAAATTTTTGCAAATTATTTAAAAATATATATATGTCGAATCCTTCAGTTAACAACAGGTTGCCAAAAGTCCAAATAAGGGTCACCAACTATTGATGGAGAATCGAGAGAGGGATAGAACATGAAAGAGTGTAGAGAGAATTTGGAAAGTAGGATTTTAAAGATTATGAACTAATGAGTTAGGATAAAGTACATGTTAGAGTAGGTACATGTTATGGGTTTAGGATAAACCAATTTCATGTTGGGTTTCATAAGGTGTCGCGTAGATATGCCAGTTCATGGCGTGAGTAAGGCGCCTCCACTCACATAATGGCAAGGTGCCTCGATGCGCTATAGACAATAGTTTTTCATTTGTAGACAAGAATACTAGCAACATAACGTCAAGAGAATCCAACCAAACATAATACAAAGCACATATTGCATCCAAGGATAATTACTCGGCTTCATTACCTGCTCGTTGTTGGACCTTGGAATGAGTAAACGGGTTATTCGGTACACTAATTATTTCCTCATAACAATGTTAATAGTTAAAAGAAATAGAAAATTCATGAATGTCAATTATAAATAGAAGATTATATATATATATATATATATATATATATATATATGGGGGGGTGCAAGAACCAAGAAAGAACTGAACCAAACTGAAAAAACTGCAGGTTGGGTTGTATTTTTTATGCTCACGGTTCGGACTGCCCCGGTTATCTCTTAGTTTTTTATTGTTTTTGGGTCCAGTTCCAGGTTGAGAAACTAGAAAATCCGTTTAGAACAAAACCGAGTGTAATAAAAAAGACATTGTTGATTAAAAATTATGATTGGTCATATTGATTATTGATCATAACAATTTAAATTAAATTGATATATTAGGCCATGTTTGTTGTTGAAGTATTGGAATACATATGAGAAAATTTTCTAGCTAGATTTTAGTTTAATATGTAGAACCAAGTGAAAGAACTGAACCGACCTGACCGAGTTTGACGGTTTGAGTTGGTGCGGTTCTATAGGTCCCGATGGTTCTTCATTTTAGAGAACCGAAAGATGACGGTCAGGTTCGAAATTGGCCTAAGAATTGAACCAAACCGGAACGTGTACTCACCACTATAGCTGCCAATGGGTCAGGGTGGGGTCGGATTTGACCCAACCTGAGAACTTTTCTAGTTCCAAATTGTACCTGAAACCCAACCTGAATTACAGATCAAGTTTTAGCATCTGAACCGGACTTCTTGTAAAAAAATAAAAAGGAAAAACAATCTCCAATGTAGATGATGGGAAGAAGAAATTATACTTGTCCATCGAAAATTTGGGGTTCCAATCGGATTTTCCAGGAAAGTAACTTGTCTAGGTTCTGCTTCCAAACTGAACTGACCAGGACAGCGATTATCAGATCACTTAACAAAAATCGGTCAAAAATACTCATTTTTAGCCGGTTAAGCGGTCTCACATATTAATCGGCCCGACTAATAGAATTTTAACCAGTGTTGTGCCAAAAACTTGTAATCGGACGATTAATCGGTCCTTGTAACACAATTTTAATAACACTGATTGCATCATATAGGCAATACCTTACCCTTTTAGACAGTGTACAAAAAGATTACATTGGAAATCTCTACTCTTATTCAGTAAAAAGGTATTTGTCATTGCAGCATAAATATATAAAGACTTAAAGTTAAAACTATAAATTAGAATTATTCACACAATTTTTAACTGAAGAAATTGACACATCAATTCTAGGAATGACTTCCTTTACATGCATAAAATCATGATGAATAATCACCCCAAAGAAAACATGCAACATATTTTTTATTTGAGTGTCAAATCTTGTTGATTACTAATGAGTGGTTCAAGCCCATTGGCAATTTACGAAGCACTGATACTGTACGAATGGTGGGTACGATACGTACAGCGTACATCGCTCCACAATTTCTAAGACCGTAAGGTACATGATGGAGGATGGTTAAGATATAGAAATACATTAGGTTAACAAATTCCAGGCGCTAAAAGTTGTACCAAACCTCTATTCCAAGCAGTGGACTCGCATTGTGCCTTGTGGAACCATGCCAATGTTGTATTTCAAGTGTTAGAAATGTATAGCAAGTATTGGGATGTATACGGTATGTACCTGGGTGTACTTGGCTTGTATGAGTACTGTACAGGCAGGTATATACATGGTACGAGTACATGGCCAACTGCTTCTTTACAGTAGTTGATCCGACAGATAATAGATCAAGTTAACCTATTAGGGTGTTATACTAGTAAGCTTCAGACTTGGGTTTCCAACTTATTATTGGTATACCAATACAACTTTGAAAACTAGTTACCATAAATGAGTGAGATTAAAGACGCACAGGCTAGGCCCATCACAATCAATGAAGCATAATAGCCAAATGTGACTTCCCAACCATAAATAAGGCATAACCAGTAACTACAACGAGCTACAGTCATTCTGAACAATTGACTATCCAAAATGTGTGAGATTAAAGACGCACAGGCTAGGCCTATCACAATCAATGAAGCATAATAGCCAAATGTGACTTCCCAACCATAAATAAGGCATAACCAGTAACTACAACGAGCTACAGTCATTCTGAACAATTGACTATCCAAAATGTGTGAGATTAAAGACGCGCAGGCTAGGCCTATCACAACCAATGAAGCACAATAGCCAAATGTGACTTCCCAACCATAAATAAGGCATAACCAGTAACTACAACGAGCTACAGTCATTCTGAACAATTGACTATCCAAAATGTGTACCTATCCACTAAGGCAGAAACATATTGGTATCGACTGTTACTACAAACATCGCTAAGAACCATGAGGCAAATACCATAAGTCACCGTGATTTTCGGCTATATAATCAAAACCCGTTTTAACTAGAAGATAAAAGCTAATAAAAAATATTTCCAAGAGGCTTAATGTGGATTCTCCGAAATGACGAAGTTTGTAAAAGATAAAGTAGATACTACACCGCCAGGAAGGGGACTATTGCCTAAGTGGCATCAAGTGTTTCACAATTAAAGAAAATATTAGCCCATCATCATCATCATCCAAGACTTCGCCCATCATCATCATCCAAGAACTCGCCCATCATATCAGGGGCAACTTCGGAGCATAAGAAAGCTCCATGAAAGATCTGATATTTTTTATAAACACTTGTCGATTAAACATCAAGTCCCTTCGATTGTTGTCAAGTTCCTACCCGATGTAGGTATGGGAAACCAAGCGTCGAGCCATAAAACCTAGGTGGCAAGTTGGCAGGTAGATAGACATCTTGCAATTTAAGCTAATGCAACCAAGGGCAACGCATGGATAATCAAACCTAAATTTTAACTTGTCTAGTTTTAGCGCAAAGTTGTAATTATGTCTTAAAATCAATATGTCGAGTAATACACCTTTTATTGATAACTCATTTTTTATTATTTTTTATCTACCTCACCAAGAGAAGAAAATCTAGCGATCGGCCTCCTCCAATCTTTGTTGCAATAAAAAAAAATACAAATTGGAAATTTAACAACAAAGCTTAAAAAGATGAGTAAAACAATGATTAAATCAAAAGTGTTTCCGAGTAAACATTTACAGAATACAACTGAAGCAATTAAAACGTCAAGTAATTTAACCAATTATTAACAGGCTAAAGAATACAATAAGCAAATACAAAAGGAATTATACTAAAAAATCATTGATTAGGTTATCATTCATAACTACGGATCTAATCAAACCTTATTGAGGCTAAGGCAGAGTAAGCCAGGGCCTAGGTATAGCTTATTAGACCTAAACAAATGACATGCACTAGACTAACGACCGACAAATAATGAAAAATAAAATAAAGAACCATCATGGTCCCTCCAGCTAGCTAAAGATAGATACGATTAAAAAATAATGAGATTGGTCAACCTATAATCAATCAATCATTCAATTCAATGAAATGGTATTTACTTTGCATATGAATAGTGAAAAAACAAGCCGGTCAATACAGAAGATGATGATGTCAAAAGGCATAATCAGATCAGATCTATCAATTAAAAATTGAAACGAAACCCTAAAAAAATTGTGCTCGATATGAGAGAGAGAAAGCATGGATGGATATAAAGCATAAAAAGATTGAATTAGTGGAAGAAGGAAAGGAAGAGGATGGAATTAAGTTGCCAAATATACTTGAGGGAAGTTTTCGCTCTGAGCCCAGATGCTTCCATCGTGTCCGAGTATGGCGGCGGCCGTTAGATGCTGACCGTCGATCTCGCACATCAGGTGCTCGTCGACATACGTTTGCCACGACATCTCCTCTTTCTCTCTCCTCTCCTGTCTAAACCCCCTCTTCTCTCTCCTCTTCTTCTCTCTCTTCCTCTATCTATAGAGTCTCTTCTTATAAATAAATAAAAGTATTATCTGTCAATTATATTCTGGCAACGCTATGAAAATAGAATGGGAGGCTTTGAAGGAACAAATTGTGGTGTTTTCTTTTGGTGATAAAGAGAGAGAGAGAGAGAGAGAGAGGGGGAGGAATATTAATAATCCATCCATCTTTTTTCCAAGTGGACCCTTCACACTCCTCTTGACTAAACCCTATTGTATAGATGTCTTTGGCGTCCGCCAATAGTTTCCTTTCCTTTCCTTTCCTTTCTAGCGGAGGAATATGCTGGCTGTGGCTGGCTGATATTTAGTGGTGGGTGGTATGTATCACTGTTTTCGCCCGCCCGCCCGCCCGCCCGCCCGAAATTAGCGGAAATTGTGGTAGCGATGTACACAACTAATGGTGATACGTAACGTACAAATGCTGGTATTTAGTGGCTGGCTGGCTGTGTCCTTTCACGGTTTCACCTGTGCCAGCCAGCCAGCGTCAGCATTAGTTGTAGTGCAGGCAGCAAGAATATTATTGTGGGCCTGTCTGTCTGTCGAGTGTGCTGCCTGTGTGCTTTCACTGTGACTGCCAGCCAGCGTCACCATTAGTTGTTGGCAAGGCAACAAGCTATTATTGTGGGCCGGCCTGTCAACTGTACATTTGTTGGCGCATTTTCTTCATATGGGCGGGCCTGTGGATCACCAATATTATTGTTGTATTGTTGGAGCATTTTCTTAATAATGGACCTGTCTGTGGATCTGTGGATAGCAGCCTGCTGCTGCAGTGCCTGAATGCATCCATGTTTGTACTGTACCCAGTATGTAAATAATGAAAAGTTTAAACAAAATTTTGATTGGATTGTTCTTTGTAAAAATAATTTGATGTAATTTTTGTGGATATCAGAATATGTATAATTATTTGTATCTAATATGTAACAAAATTTGAATATTTTTTTCCTTCTATATATATATATATATATATATATATATATATATATATATATATATATATATATTTTTTTTTTTTTTTTTTTTGAAGTAGTGGGTACTTGTGGCGAACTCGCCTCCACTGAGGCTCGAACTCTCGACCACTTGGGCCGCATGCATCTCTCTTAACCTATATATATATATATATATATATATATATATATATATATATATATATATATATATATATATATATATATATATATATATATTGTTGTTGTTGTGACCTTGTGGGCCTATGGTTCATTCATTGCTGTTGTTTTGGGCTCGTCGGCTACAAATTTTTCTTAAACAAAATTTTGTAAAAAAAAAAAATTCTCTCAAAACTAGTTTTTTTTTTCCTTTTCTTTTTAACAGCTCACAAGCCAATATACAATAAAGATGTTGAGCAAGTATCTGACGCTAACTAAACAATTAAAACTTATACCTTGTCTTCAAAATGTTTTAGATATACACACTCACAGACACACACTTGTATGAATTTGCACCGCATCTATTGCATCAAAAGAATTGTGAAGTTTAAGATTCTTTAACTTTTAGATGTACAAGTTTAGTACCATCAAAATTGTCAAGTATCGATGCGTCTCGTCATACCTAAACGGCCCATAAAATATATCCCAAAACAAAAACAAAAATCCAATATATCCTATGATTTACTTGAGAGTTTTCTCAGGTGTTTTATCACTAAAAAGTAATTTATATAAACACAGAACAGATAAATTAAGAAATTAGGGTTCTCCTAGTCTAAGTCAAGTCGCACGTAAAGAATCCGCGCACAAGAATTAACAACTAGGTAGGGTTCGAACGTCATAATCTGATAAACTAAACAATTGGTGAAGAAATTTCGCAATAATCAATCGGTAACAAAGATGATCAAGAAACTTACTCTGCATAAGATGACATTGCAAACTTGGAAAAATAAAATAGCAAGAAGAAGTAAAAGGGTTTTTATTCTATTTATGGATCAAATAAATAAATTTTTAGAAATGAAGGAAGAGAGACCTTGCTTCATAAGTGGGTCCCACGCTAACGGTGACAAAGAAACAATCTGCTCCGTAAGATCATCATCTGAGCATGGTCCTACGCTAAAGACAACAAAGAGGCATTGAAGGGGAAAGCAACAACAGCATGGGTCCACAAGGGAAACGACGGGCTTGGTATGGCGTAGCAAGTTAAATGAAGAGCGTAAGATCACTTGATAGGACGACTGTCAAATACCCTTTTAACGTCAGTGATCCTTTTTAAGGATGGTTCACTTTGTTTGATAGGGATTTGGGTGCCTATATTTTGGAAACTCATCGATGTATGATTTAGATAAAGGGATATTTTGGCAAATGCTCCCATTTAAAGTATAGAAATTAGCATATGTCCACATTTTTTTTAAATTAGTAAATGTCCACATTACTTTGTACGGAACTAATAAAATTTTAAGATATACCCCCACTATTTAACCAATTTTTTGGGCTAATTTACAAAGGAATAAGGACAATTGCTAGTTTTTAAAAATAGTGAGGGTATGCTAGTTTCTGTTGGAGTGGGTGGGGTTTCCAACCTATGTGGAGAAGACCCCGGAGTGCGACGAGCGCCGTCTGTGTGTCAGAGAAGCTCGGGGAGGTGACGAGGCCAGTCGGAGGAGACGAAGAAGCTCGGGAAGCTACCTGGAGACATTCTGGAACAGGGGGACAGAGTTCGGGCCGAACTCTGTCCCAGGACAGAGTTCTGGCTGAACTGTCCCGTGGTTCCAGAACTATTCTGGAGTCATAACACAGAGTTCTGGCCGAACTCTGTGTGTCGGGGCTGAAGCAAATTTTTGGGGTGATTTCTCACCGTTGGATCATATCTGATGGTCCAAATTTTGCTGCGGATTAGGAGAGTTAATATTATGTTATTCCCAACCCTAATCATTGTAGACAACACAAGAAAAGAGAGAGGAAGGAGGCAAGAGTGCCATTGTAACTTTGGAAGAGAAGAAGGAGGACTGAAGGCCATTTTCGAAAGAGGATCGTGTTCGGGTAATCTCTACTCGTCGTCCTTGTTCTTCGTAGCTTTGTAATCATTATTCTTGCTCCTAAGTGTTGTGAAGATCCGATTTGGATCGGGAGAAGTTTGTAGAGGGTGTAATTCTTTATTTCATTAATGAAGGCTTCTCAAGGTTGGACTCCGTTCGTCCCGTGGTTTTTTTCCGTAAGGATTTTCCACGTCAAAAATTCTCTATGTCTGCGTGGTTTATTTTTGGTGTTTTGGTTCGTGCGTTGTATTGTTCGGTTCTCTCACAGGTACTCTCTAGTTTGGGGAAAGGTTTTCGCATTTCTTTTCCAACAAAGTGGTATCAGAGCCAGGTTCTGAAATTCAGAAGAGCGTCAGGAGTTGACAAAAAAAACTAGAGAGGATAGATGGACGCAAAGCCGGTGCGCATGGTGAACCTGAACGGCACCAACTATCACTATTGGCGGAGCAAGATGAAAGATTTGTTGTTTGTCAAGAAGTTGCATCTGCCCGTATTTTCATCCGAGAAGTCCAGTGATAAATCCGAAGAGGACTGAAAATTTGAGCATATACAGGTGTGCGGATGTATCAAGCAGTTCGTTGACGAGAATGTGTACAACCTCGTTGCTAATATTGAGCACACGAAGACGTTATGGGATAAGCTGAAATCTCTGTACGCGAAGAAGACCGGGGTTGTAGTGTCCCGTCCCGCTCAGTCAATCGGAGGAATCGAAACGTCGATGGCGTTCGGACTTAGCATGCAACAGCGACTTGAAGGCTCGCTCGGTCAAGGCGACCGCTCGCTCAGGTGGGGTAGTTTCGGTGAACTTGTCTTATCTTTGCCTTCACATAATAAATCGTATGTTTTCAACTTGCACAAGTAGGCTTGATAATAAAAGAGACGAATCCACATAGATAAGGGAATAATCCCGACGGGTCGAATTGAGTTAGAATATGGAAAGGTCCAACGGTCGGCTTAGAGTTGGTGTACGGCGTGCTTTGAAAATGACACTCGATCCTTCGTCCCGTGGCTTGGGAGAAGGAAAGTTGGTTTGAGTTGGCGAAGTTATGAACGTAGCCTAAGTCTTAGGCGTCGCCTATGTGAATGCTTCATAAAGCATATACGGTCCCACCGTCCAAGGCTTGGCATAGCCTTGGCTTGTTCCATGAGTTAAGTTGCGTTACACGGCTTGTGATATAAGTCTAGGCACCCAAATGACTTGGTCGTTCAAAAGTCGAATGCATGCACGGCAAATTTTTGCGATGCGAGGCTTGACGCAGCCTTTGCTCGTCGAGTTGTTGTGTGATTGAGTTAGTCTAAGTTTTATTAGGCTATCAAAGGCATCCTAAGCATTGTCCCGCTCTTTCTGCGGTTGTCAACTTAAATAGTCCCATGATCCCACGGCCCGTCATAGAAGGTATGACTTGGGCGATAGCGTCGCATAGAGTTCAAGTTGGTTTAAGACACGATGTCACGAACTTAGTGTTTAAGGTAAGGACCATAATTGATTCAAGTGAGTTTTAGAGAAAGGACTATCAAATAGGCATTCATGAGTTGAATGAAATGATATGATAACATGGAAAGAATGCTCGCGACCGTGGATCGACGAGGGGTCTCAATGATAGAAGTCTTGAACTTGGTTTTGAAATAGAGGATAACACTGGAAGAAGAATGACCGTGTGAGATGTCAGTTCGAGTCGAGTCTTGCATGGTCATTGGACAACTTGTCGACAAGGAGGAGTTTCCACGAGCGGCAATCCTGGGCGCCATGGGAGCGCGTCGTCCTGGAGGGAAACAGGTATAGCCATAGCAAGACGAACCGCTCAAGTTATTCAGGAACTTTCAGCGGGGCTAGCTACTTGCGTTGAAAGGGTCGCCGAATAGCAAGACTATAGTCCATGATAGCTTGTGATGTTAATGACCAATTCATATAGATGGGTCGGCACTAGCGGCAATCCGCGAGTGTGCCTTTGGATTGAGTCGAGTATTGAGTGCACTATATCAAGGAATCGAGTTGAATGTGTGTGTACAGTTAGAACACAATGTTGGACCTAAGATTTGGTTGCAACATAGGCAGCATGCTTCGGCACGAGTTATGGCGTTGAGTCTTAAGTTATCGGTATATAAGTTGTATAAGTTGGTTTGAGTTTAAGTCAGAAAATGCCGCAAGGCAAAGTCGATCGAGTGGCACTTAGCCCACAAGTCTTGATTTGGGTCAATTGGTGATCAAAGTAGTAAGGGCCGCGTGGCGGCAAGGGCCGCGAGGTGGCGATATGGTTAAGTCTCACTGAGTTGCGAGGCACAACCTCAGCAAGGGTTTCAAGCACGGTCACACGGAAATAGAGTCTATCGCGTAGCTGTATCTCTGATTTTGGGCCCTAAGGCAAACACGACTTGATAGGTTAACGTTGTTGGCACGAGAAGGGTCTAGAGGCAAAGTATGAGTTAACGAATTATTGTAAGCACGGAATGGTCTAGAGACACAAAATAGGCCAAGGCGTCGGTCCTAAAATAATCCTAAAACAAGAGTAGAAAGACAATAAAAAGGGTTATATTGCACAAAGTAAACGAACATGTCGGTTTTGTATGGGTGGGCGAGGAGCTCATTCCACCAGTACAGTTGAGTACTGACACCCACATAGTTTTTATGTGCAGGCATAGGTAGAAGCTCGTGGCGGAGCTCGCTTGGATGCGTCGAGGCACGGAGTTCCTTGGCGATTCGAAACGTGCGGCCGCATGGAGTCAAAAACTTACACATGACATAATGTATGGGCATCGCCTTCCAAAGCATCCACTGGTTCAAGATATGTATTGAGAGATGAGAGAGAAAGCTGAGCGACTTGTAATGTGAGAAGAGTGAGCTTGAGTGACTTGTAAATCTTGGCCTTGCGTCCATTGTAATCCTTGTTTCAATATCAATAAAATGCATCTTTAGAATGACTTGTGTTTTGTTCTAAATTCTGCTGCTATTATTCAATGTCTCTGCTTGGGACTTCTGTGCGACGACCTCGTCTCAGCCGCTGAAATCGGCCGTTATAGAACCTGCCTTGCACGAGCAAAACTAGCCTCGTGCGGCATCACGTCTTAGCGAGTACGATCGCTCCTACAGAAGCGGGACGTGACATAATGGTATCAGAGCACGGCTTTACGTCCTTGGACTATCGATTAAATTCTTTAACTCCGTTGTTTCCGCAAACTCGGAAGTGCTGCTTCCGCAGAGTTGATATCGTTGGTGCGCTCTCTCTCAAATGTCCTACGGGATGTCCATACAATAAGTCTAAATAATTTGTAAAATATAAGAGAATAATTTTTGATAAGAAATAAAAAGATGGTTCACGTAAGCACGGTTGGCTAAGTCGGGCTGGGCATATACACCAAAGTTGCGTCGACCCTAGCAAAGTCGAGTGCGGGATTCATAATATTTCGAGCTAGAATGAGTTGAACTCGATTGAGTAAAAGTGAGATGACTATCGATAGGGGTGCTATCGAGCGACGATAACGTCAGTTCGATATAGGTGAGCGTGCTTGGAATTAGATGAATGGTTCGAACGAGATTCGAGGAAGTTAATTTTGAATTCGAATGATGGTTTTGAGGATTTGTCGAATGACTTCATCCCTGAGTGGTGTATGCGATAGCCTCAGGGATGTCGATCGATCGATTGAGGATGGGGGTGTCGATAGTCTATCAGCAAGCGTCGCATTATACAACGCCTTAGATTGAGTGTCGTTGAACAAGTTGTAGTCTTGAAGATTTGGATGAGCTGATTCGAACAACATAGAATTGACGTGCACGGAACATGCACGGGATTGAGGATTGCGCGAGTATGAAATACAAAAATGATTGAGTAGGTGAAATCGAATCGAGGAAAAGTTAGGGTGTACAAATGGATGACTTGATCGAGAAAATTGATACGGATTGTATAGAAAACGTTAGCACGATAGGACGATAGCGTGCATGAAAAGTTGAATTTTGAAGTTACACAATGACTCTAAGGATTGGGTTGAATGTTGCTCGATAATTTGAGTTAGCAGGGAATGATGCGAATTGAGAAAATATGCTGGTCGATGACTTAAGATAGACGGGTGAACGATACGCGAATTTGGGTTAAAGAAATTGATATGTGAATGATTCGAGGGATAATAATCGAACTTGAATTTGAATGTCGAAGAAATTATCCAGTCGGACGATAACATCATTCGCACGACTCGAAATTCGTTGCAAAGGAAGATCGTCAGGTTACGCATATCATCGATGGTATTGAGGCGTATCAAAGATCAATATGCGATAACTCTGGGGCACTCTAATTCGAGAAATGACGATCGTGCAAGTGTTATTTTTCTGACGGATACTATACTTAGGATTTTGATTGAGATGAATGTTGGGTGAAAATGATCGTGTCTTGATGGTTACGTTGATAACCACAACGTCGACGATCTAGCCTTACGCGAGCGCAACTCTAGCCTCACACATGTGTCACATCGGATTTGGGGCGATCATTCCGTGTGAGCGCTGACATGGTGATTCATGTCGCGGGAATGATCGAACTCAGGAAATCAGGACGCGGCAACTTTGATTGTCTCGACTTGTTGGTTTGATGCGAAGGAAAATTCGAGGATATTTGGACTTGTAATTGACGAATAAATGAAACTTGAGGATTGAGTAGGTCCAATTCACGTATCGAGAATGAACTAGTCTAGACAGAAAACAAGAGTTACGTCCCGATGAGGAAGATTAACCCGCGGGAGCGTGCATGGTGATTCATGCCCACCATGGATAATCTGAATCGCGTGAGATCCGGGCACAACATATTGTTAAGCTAGACGACCTCATGATCGAATACGTGAATTGGGATGAATGACTTGGAGAATATGAAATATGGATTATGGTTTAGCGATGAATTATGTCGTAGCGTGCTTGACTCAGAAGGATGGATAGGCGTATTATGTCGAACGTGTTCGAAGACATAGACTAAGCGAAATGGCTTGATGAACGAGTGATATTGATATATTAAGGAATTGTTTGAAACGTGAGTTTTCATAGGATGGCTTTGCTGAACGACTCGAACCCCGTGCGACGAATGTTAGGATGTGTGTAGGAAATCGATGCTCGATGTTTAGAAATCGGAATGATGCAAGCTTGGGTAGAAAACCCCGTGCTATCAACTTGGTTTGACCTTAGGATGGGGTCAGTGTTGATATCATTATTTGGGAACTATGATTCCAATACTGATAGAAAGACATAGCCTAGCGGTTAGGCAAGACGTTCATGTTGTGAGAGTTTGCATCGGTGCGAGTGATCTTGAGGATTGATTGGTTGGGATATTGCAATTGATGAATGGAATGATTCAGGAATATGAAAATGACACTCATGAGCCTCGGCTGATATGCATGTATATCAGGAACGCTTGAATATATGCATGATCCGACTCGAGTGGTAATGGCAGAATTCGCTATCACGAGGCTTGGCTGAAATGCATATATTTTGGGGACGCCTAAAATATGTGCACGATCCATACTAAGTGAAATGTTGAATTCAAGTGAGACTTGAGGAATAGGAAAGTGTCGAGGATTTTGAGATCATAAGTTTTGAAGAAAAGATTGTGGGTAGCACGAGCGTGGCTCGGATTTGAGGGAACGCATAGAAGAAATATGTGCGAGAGTCGTTGAACGTTCGAGTGATAAGTCAATGAATAAGTACTCAGTTAGTTTCGAGGACGAAACTTTTTTTGAGTGGTGTATGATGTAGTACCCCGTCCCGCTCAGTCAATCGGAGGAATCGAAACGCCGACGGCGTTCGGACTTAGCATGCGACGGCGACTTGAAGGCTCGCTCGATCAAGGCGAACGCTCGCTCAGGTGGGATAGTTTCGGTGAACTTGTCTCATCTTAGCCTTCACATAATAAATCGTATATTTTCAACTTGCACAAGTAGACTTGATAATAAAAGAGACGAATCCACATAGATAAGGGAATAATCCCGATGAGTCGAATTGAGTTAGAATATGGTAAGGTCCAACGGTCGGCTTAGAGTTGGTGTACGGCGTGCTTTGAAAATGACACTCGATCCTTCGTCCCGTGGCTTGGGAGAAGGAAAGTTGGTTTGAGTTGGCGAAGTTATGAACGTAGCCTAAGTCTTAGGCATCGCCCGCGTGAATGCTTCATAAAGCATGCACGGTCCTACCATCCAAGGCTTGGCATAGCCTTGGCTTGCCCCATGAGTTAAGTTGTGTTGCACGGTTTGTGATATAAGTCTAGGCACCCAAATGACTTGGTCGTTCAAAAGTCGAATGCATGCGCGGTACGTTTTCGCGATGCGAGGCTTGACGCAGCCTTTGCTCGTCGAGTTGTTGTGTGATTGAGTTAGTCTAAGTTTTATTAGGCTATCAAAGGCATCCTAAGCACTGTCCCGCTCTTTCTGCGATTGTCAACTTAAATAGTCCCACGATCCCACGACCCATCATAGAAGGTATGACTTGGGCGATAGTGTCGCATAGAGTTCAAGTTGGTTTAAGACACGATGTCACGGACTTAGTGTTTAAGGCAAGGACCACAATTGATTCAAGTGAGTTTTGGAGAAAGGACTATCAAATAGGCATTCATGAGTTAAATAAAATGATATGATAACATGGAAAGAATGTTCGCGACCGTGGGTCGACGAGGGGTCTCAAGGATAGAAGTCTTGAACTTGGTTTTGAAATAGAGGATAACACTGGAAGAAGAATGACTGTGTGAGACGTCAGTTCGAGTCAAGTCATGTATGGTCATTGGACAACTTGTCGACAAGGAGGAGTTTCTACGAGCGGCAATCCTGGGCGCCATGGGACCGCGTCGTCCTGGGGGAAAACAGGTATAGCCGTAGCTGGACGAACCACTCGGGTTATTCGGGAACTTTCAGCGGGGCTAGCTACTTGCGTTGAAAGGGTCGCCGAATAGCAAGGCTATAGTCTATGATAGCCTGTGATGTTAGTGACCAATTCATATAGATAGGTCGGCACTGGCGGCAATCCGCGAGTATGCCTTTGGATTGAGTCGAGTATTGAGTGTACTATATCAAGGAGTCGAGTTGAATGTGTGTGTACAGTTAGAACACAATGTTGGGCCTAAGATTTGGTTGCAACGTAGGCAGCGTGCTTCGGCACGAGTTGTGGCGTCGAGTCTTAAGTTGTCGGCATATAAGTTGTATAAGTTGGTTTGAATTTAAGTCTGGAAATATCGTAAGGCAAAGTCGGTCGAGTGACACTTAGCCCATAAGTCTTGATTTGGGTCAGTTGATGATCAAAGTAGTAAGGGCCGCGAGGCAGCGATACGGTTAAGTTTCACTGAGTTGCGAGGCACGGCCTCAGTAAGGGTTTCAAGCACGGTCACACGAAAATGGAGTCTATCGCGTAGCTGCATCTCTAATTTTGGGTCGTACGGCAAACACGACCTGATAGGTTAACGTTGTTGGCACGAGAAGGGTCTAGAGGCAAAGTATGAGTTAACGAATTGTTGCAAGCACGGGATGGTCTAGAGATACAAAATAGGCCAAGGCGTCGGTCCTAAAATAATCCTAAGGCAAGAGTAGAAAGACAATAAAAAGGGTTATATTGCACAAAGTAAACGAACGTGTCAGTTTTGTATCACTACTAAAATCTGCTTAATTGGTAACGTAAATTTAGCGACATTACCGAAATGTCGCTATATTTTGGACATTAGCGACGTATAAATGAAACGTCGGTAACTGTCGCTACTAGCGACGCAAATAGCGACATGACAACGACATATATTAGTTACGTGAGCTAGTCGTCGCGAAACGTCGCTAATTGCGACTGATTTAGCGACATTAATAATAACGTTGCTAAATTCTAACTAAATTAAATTTCCTCCCCCCCGATTCATTTCCCCCCATCCATTTTACTCTCTCACTCTCTTTCTCCGGCGCTCTCGCTCTCACTCTCTCCGGCGCTCTCGCTCTCGCTCTCACTCTCTCCCGCGACTTCACTCTCTCCGGCGACTCTCATCTGGTACGTGACTCTCTCTCTCTCTCTCTATTTGTTGTTGGTGGTTGGGAGGGGTGCTGGTGGCTCGGGGGGGAGGGGCAGGGGGGTGCGGGTGGTTGGGGGTGAGGAATGGTTGGGGTGGCTGGAGGGGTGGGGCAGGGGAGGTGAGGGCGGCTGTGGGTGAGGAGGGAGGGCTGGGGGAAGGGGAGGGTTAGGGTTCGGGTTAGGGGGGAGGGGCGGAGGGGTGAGGGCGGCTGGGGGGTGAGGGCGGGGGGGGGGGGGGGGGGGGGGGGGCTTTGGAGGGGAGGGAGGGATGGTGGGGGAGGGGTTGGGGATAGGGTTCGGGTTAGGGTTAGGGGTGGTGTAGGGGTTAGGGGGGCTGGTGGGGGAGGAGTTAGGGATAGGGTTCGGGTTAGGGTTAGGGGTGGTGTAAGGGGGAGGGAGTGGGGAGGGGTACCGGGGGGCTGGGTCAGGGGCACCAATAGTGCCAAAAAATCTGATAATTTAGTAATAGTTATTTGTTTTTCGACACCGAAAAATGTGATACTCCGATTCGAAATCACGTACCGATAGTGCCGATATTTGTAATACGTAGTTTTGTTGGTTGGTTAATTTGTAACACGATAGTGCGGATATTTGTAACACGTACCGATAGTGCCGATATTTGTAACACGTAGTTTCCTTGATCCCGATACTCATAGGAATGGTCCCGAGTCACGGCCGTAGTATGTAGTATATTCGTTTTAGTTTGTAGTATATTCGTTTTAGTTTTGAAGTTTTAGTTTTGAAGTTTATTCGTTTTAGTATGTAGTATTGAGTAGGAATGGTCCCGACTCATAGGAATGGTCCCGAGTCACGGCCGTAGTATGTAGTATGTAGTATATTCGTTTTAGTTTTGAAGTTTATTCATATTTGCAGATATCTAGAAATGGCTATATCCATGTATCTGGTAGACCGTTCGTGGATGTACAACCGCATTCGAGATGATAGGTGCGGTGTGCGAGATGAATACATCGCCGGAGTAGAAGAATTCCTCCAATTCGCGAAGGCGTTTTCTTAATCCATGAACGACATAGACATTAAGTGCCCGTGTGAAAAATGTCGGAACATGAAGTTTCAACCAGAATTGGATGTGATGTATCACTTATACACAAAGGGTTTCCTTCCGAATTACTACCAATGGACCTCACACGGAGAGCTTGTACCTTTAGCATTCCAAGCGGAGCCTTATGTGGAGCCTTTTGTGGAGCCTTATATGAATGTCCACAACCGAACTGGTGTCGACAACGAGTACGTGAACATGGTCTTCGACGCTGCGGGGTCTAGTTTCGATCCATACAATCGTGACGCAGCTGAGGAGGCACCGAATGTCGATGCCGATGCCGCGAAGTTCATGGAGTTACTGGAGAATGCAAGGACTCCTTTATACCCTGGCTGTGAGGACCATTCACCGTTAGAGGTGATCACTCGGCTCTTGAGCATTAAGTCTGACTTTAACATGTCGCAAGAATGCTACAATAGAGTGCTCGAGTTGATTACCGATATCTTGCCGGAGGGTGCCAAGTTACCGAAAGACTTCTACCGCTCTAAGAGGATGGTGAGATCCCTCTGGATGGGATACGACAATCGATTGCTGTCAGAACGGATGCATGCTTTACTACAAAGATCACAAGGATGTAGAAGTGTGCGGATTCTGTGGTGCTTATCGCTACAAGCCAACTGCTGCAGGCAAGTCTAGAAGACCGACGGCTTCTGTGATGTCCCAGAACCAGAATACTGGAGAGCGGGGGCGAACATAGCCAGCTACGTATATTGAAATAGAATCTACCTCGCTATACGGTCACGGCTGTCTAGATATGAGGGTTTACTACAAGCCAACGGTCTCTTAAGGTCAAGCCTATTGTCTCAATCTCAAGCAAGTAATATAGTTACAAGATGTTAGACCACCAAATATACAATAAAAGGCGTCCCAAATATTACATATTGGATGATCATAAAGCTAGTCGTACAAAATGTTAAGACTAGCAAGAGTTCAGTCATACATGATCAACCCTAGGATTCGTTAATCATGTTACAGCCCGTAGGCAGACAGTAAGTAAATATGCATCGAGCTAACAGGTGCTCGTCGGCTAAACGTCTCAAAAGAATAATTTTACAATGTAGTGAGCGAATCAAAAAGAAAATCCACTGTAGCCCGGGTTCCATCTAGTCGCCACCATTGAGCTGGAAGTTCGGTAGATCCTCGGGTGCTGCTCCGAAATATGGCCACACAAAACCAGCGGGGTCAAACCCCAAAAAGAGGAAGTGCCACAAAGGAGGCCACGAAATAAGAACAAAAGCCAGCATATCAGAACATAAAAAAATAGAAAAAAGTGCAAGTAATGAGAGTACAACAGGACATAAACGACTAGGGACGTGGAACCATTCCGGGAGCCAGGTTACAACCCGTAAACCAAACAAGGACCAGGGTTGTAACCCTTCGCCTGAATAGCACTATGTCTCTACCTATTTATTGTTAAAGATAGTAAAGCAATCATGTTCAGGAGTACCAGGTACAGGGACTAGACGAGACTTAGACAAGGCTGGACACCATTCATTCACAAACGGCCAAGCAATTATTACGGCTTACTACTTAACTAACTAGGGTTATCATAAGCCTAGTTACTAGCAAGATGCAAGTAAGAAATTTCCAGTCCCAAGCCCTGCAGACTATCTAGTTATCCTTCCGCGGGTTGAGAGTATGGTTGGGTACATCGCCCAGGAGACGATATACCTTTAGGTGACTTAGAGGGTGCAACACGTAACAGTGTGCTGGAAATGTGCCCTACTCGTTGGCAGGCTACAAGTCCAATTAAAGCGCCCAGATAACGAGATCGCCTGTGACTGAAAAATTCTCCATGAACTATAGTTTGATCTAGTCATTAGCCTAATCCATATTCAGTGTGAATCTCTGACCGTGGTAACCAGGGAGTCACGTCCTAGACATGATGCGAGACAAGACAAGTGGATTGCACAAGGCAGCAAGAATGAACACCCACGGCGTCAGAGTTGATTATACGAGTCAAGTTAGCCATCGCAACAGCATCAAGTCAAGTCAAGTTACAAGTTACAGGTTTACAAGTTACAAGTCAGGAGTGCGCCGCTACGGGCCACTATCAAGTTATCCAGTTGCCAAGATTAATCATGAATTACAGGTTAAAAGTTAAGGGCGCACCCCATCGGGTCACTATCAAGAAGATCAGAAAGCACTAGGATCATAAATCACAAAATTCACGAAAGTCGTACTAGTCATAAGCAAAACACCGAAAACCGTGCCAGTTCCTGTTGGGTCGAGACAGTCGTGTTTTGTGGAACAATATCTCAAAACTCTAATCCAAAAAAGAGTAGCCAAGTCCAAGGAAATAAAAACCAAATCACCATGGGCAAGTGGATTGTGCAGGGGGTCAGATTGCGCTGGGGGAATGGACTGTGCAGGGGAATGAACTGCGCAGAGGTTGGGTTGCGCTGAGAGCGGGTTGCGCTGGGTCGGGTTGCGCTGGGTCAAGCTGCGCAGGAAGTGAGTTGCGCCGAAATTGAGTTGCGCTGGAGCGAGCGGCGCAGTAGTCAAGTGCGCCAATGGGAGGAAGGGGCTGGAGCTAAGGAGCGCCAGCGCAAGTCAGCCCAGCGCAAAGCGCTGGCCGAGGAGTTGCGCAGTTCGGCCATGCACTAAAGAGCGCTGGCCGAGAGTCATCTTCTCCAACAGGTCGAGAGCAAAACCTCAAGAACTTTAAATTTCCAATCTTCATAACTTAGCCAAAACAAAACCAAATTTGGATTTTCAAAATTCTAACTTGTGTAAAATTGAATTCTCTTCCACATGGAAGCCTCAAATCAAGCAAAAATCAAAGTTTAATAGATCAAAACCAAGGAATTCCGAAAATGGTTAAAACTTACATCTAGAAAAATGGAAGCTCCAAATCACAAAATGCCAAGTTCTAATGTTGTTCACCATGGCCTAATCTAGCTAATGGACAAATAAAATTTGGTCCTTATGTGGTGGCAAGGTGCACTTGCCTATGGTGTTGGTGGAGGAAGGAAGAAGAAGATGAAGAAAATTAATGGAAGTTATGAGGAGAAAGAAAGTTAGGTGGGGTTTTAATGAGGGAGGATGTGTTGTGTTGAGGGTGGAGGTTAGCTAAGAAAGTCCAATGCAAACCAAACCAAACCAAACCAATTCCTTCTCCATAAAATAAAACCACGCCAGGTCCAAAACCCATTTTACGAGAAAACCAGAATCCGCAAGTTAAACCAAAACACAATTACAGGCCAGAATCCGAGAAAATAAAATACAGGTCCGAAATACATATAAGCCTAATCAAAATACGTATTCCGAAATACGGGCATTACAACTCTACCCACCTTAAAAGAATTCCGTCCTTGGAATTTAAATCAAGATGCCTAGAGATGTAAGAGCCCGCTATACTATCCACAACTAAGCAAACAATCATACATATAAGCAAGGGATGGAAAGCATAAGGCATAAGGAAGACATTATACCTTACGAGTCAAACAAGTCGGGATATCGCGATCGGATGTCGTCCTCACGCTCCCACGTTGACTCACCTAGAGAGTGATGACCCCAAGCAACACGGACTAAGCTAATAGTCTTATTCTTGAGTATCTTTTCTCTCCGGTCCAATATAGACACGGGCCTCTCCTCATACGAAAGGTTGGTACCAACAACCAGTTCCGAATGGTCCAGGATATGGCTCGGGTTCGGGATGTACCGTCATAATTGGAACACACGGAATACATCATGCACCTCACTTAGCGACGGTGGAAGAGCGAGACGATATGATACATCTCCTACTCACTCCAGGATATCGAACGGCCCTATATACCTAGGACTAAGCTTTCCCCGTACGCCAAAACGAATGAGGCCGCGGTTAGGCGAGATCCTAAGGAATACATGGTCACCGATAGCAAACTCTAAGGGACGTCGATGGGCATCGGCCCAATACCGCTGGCGATCTTGGGCCACTCGAAGACGATCTCTGATCCCTCTGACCACTTCAACTGTCTGGGCAATCATTTCTGGACCGAGCATCTGCCTCTCTTCAACATCATCCCAGGCTAACGGAGATCTGCACTTCCTACCATATAAGGCCTCGAAAGGTGCCATCTGGATACTGGCCTGGAAACTATTGTTGTACGAGAATTCTACCAGATGCAGGTGATCCTCTCATGAACCACCGAAGTCAAGGGTACAAGACCTCAATATATCTTCAAGTGTCTGGATTGTGCGTTCCGACTGGCCATCTGTCTGCGGATGATAAGCTGAGCTAAACTGAAGGTGAGTTCCCAAACTCTCTTGCAGGTTGCACCAAAAGTATGACGTAAACCTTGAATTTCGGTCCGAGGTGATACTGACGGGTACACCGTGAAACCTGACAATCTACCTGAGGTACATCTCTGCTAGCTGAGCTGTAGACTGCCCAACTCTGAATGGGAGAAAATAAGCCACCTTCGTGAGCCTGTCAACTATAACCCAAATAGCATCTCGACCAGCTGGAGATCTAGATAATCCAGTCACAAAATCCATGGTCACACGCTTCCACTTCCATTCTGGAATCGGCAAGGGCTGAAGAAGTCCAGCGGGCCTCTGATGTTTAGCTTTAACCTGCTGGCAAACCAAACACCGAGAGACAAACCAGGCTATCTCCCTCTTCATGCCATTCCACCAGAAATGCTGACGAATATCACAGTACATCTTCGTGCCACCGGGATGAATAGAATACTGTGAACTGTGAGCTTCTGCCATGACCTCCTGTCTGATATCTCCACTGGGTACACAAAGACGAGTGCCGTGTCGAAGTGTACCATCTTCATGGATATATAACTCTGGCCTTCTTCCTGCCTCACACTCTGCTCTGAGTCGCTGAAGCTTGGAATCTGCTGACTGCGCTCTCTGGATCCTCTCAACTATGCTGGACTGAACCTGTAGACTGGCCATCAACGCCACATTGGTAGGAAGAACCACTTCAATTCCCATATTCTGAAGATCTGCCAATAATTCTGGTTGCGTCGTTAGGAAATAAACTCCGGCTCTCCGCCTCAACGCATCTGCTACAACATTGGCCTTCCCTGGGTGATACTGCAAATCCACATCGTAGTCCACCAGTAGCTCGAGCCATCTTCTCTGCCGCATATTAAGGTCCTTCTGGGTGAAAACATACTTCAGGCTCTTGTGATCAGTAATATCTCCACTCTATCTCCGTATAAGTAGTGCCGCCAAAGCTTAAGTGCAAACACTACTGCCGCCAGTTCTAAGTCGTGGGTCGGGTAATTCTTCTTATGATCACGAAGTTGACGTGATGCATAAGATATTACCTTTCCATGCTGCATCAAGACACACCCCAATCCTCTGCCTGAAGCATCGCAATACACTGTGAATCCTCCGGTCCCATCTGGAAGTGTGAGAATGGGAGCCGTTACCAAACCTCGCTTCAACCTCTCAAATGATTCCTGGCACTCTACTGTCCAAGCAAACTGCACATCCTTACGGGTCAACTGGGTCATCGGCGCCGAAATCCTCGCAAAATCTGAAACAAATCGCCGGTAGTAGCCAGCCAATCCAAAAAAGCTGCGAACCTCTGCCACTGAACTAGGTACTGGCCATGTCTCGATAGCCACAATCTTCTGGGGATCCACTTCCACTCCTCCTCGGATAATGATGTGACCCAAGTATGAAATGCGATCGAGCCAGAACTCGTATTTACTGAACTTGGCGTACAACTGATGCTCTCTAAGCGTCTGAAGGACAATTCTGAGATGTTGCTCATGCTCTGCTTCGCTCTTGCTGTAGACCAGGATATCATCTAGGAACACGATCACGAACTGATCCAAGTAAGGCATGAAAATGCGATTCATGAGGTCCATGAATACGGCTGGCGCATTGGTCGCTCCGAATGGCATAACAAGGAACTTCCAATGTCCATACCTAGATCTGAATGCTGTCTTCGGGATGTCCTGCTCTCTGACTCTGATCTGGTGGTATCCTGACCGCAAGTCTATCTTCAAGAACACTGAAGCCCCTTTGAGTTGATCAAACAAGTCATCTATCCTCGGAAGAGGGTATCTGTTCTTGATTGTCACTGAGTTCAAGGTACGATAATCTACACATAACCTGGGCGTACCATCCTTCTTTTTCACAAAAAGTATCGGGGCTCCCCAAGGTGATACACTTGTACGAATGAATCCCTTGGTCCTCAGTTTTTCAATCATCTTGTACAAAATCTCCAACTCTGAAGGCGCCATCCTGTAAACTCGCTCTAATACTGGTGCCGTCCCGGGGATCAAGTCTATAGTGAACTCAATCTTCCGCTCTGGCGGCATTCTTGGAAGTTCCTCTGGAAAGACATCTGGAAATTCTTCAACTATCCGGGGTAACTGTACTGCTGCTACTGCCATCCGCAATACTGGGGAAGATGGCTCCACTGCGCCTCTGGAAAATGAGAACTCTGGCTCGCCTGGAATGCTGAAAACAACCATGCCAATGTGGCAGTCTATCCTAGCATACTGGTTCCTCAACCAATCCATGCCTAAGACTACATCATAGTCTGACATAGGGAACTCTATAAATCTAGCGGGGAACTCTCTACCGCAAATTATGATCCGACACGAGGAAAATACTCGATCTACTCCCACAAGACCATTACCAGTAAGTATATTGAGCCTTACTGATAATGACTCTGGCTCCAATCCTATCCGTGTCACAAATCGTACAGACATGAATGAATGCGATGTACCAGAATCAAATAATACCGATGCTGGGGAGGAGTTGACGAGAATAGTACCTGCCACTACCTTACCTGGTGCAACCTCTTCTTCCATAGACATCATCATTGCCTGACCTTATCCTCTGGCTGTGGGTCCTCTCTGCTGGAAACGTCTCTGCCTGCTCTGCACTTGGGCTTGGGTGTATTGCTGCTGGTTCTGCTGATGAAATACCTGGGCCTGAGGCAACAATGGCCTCGGGTACTGCTGCTGCTGTATAGGTGCTGGTCCCCTAACCGATGGACTGGTTAGGTTGGAAGAGGACGAACTACCCCTATTCGGGCAGGCTCCTATCTTGTGATCTGTCGCTCCACAAGCCAGGCACAAACCCTGCGCCCTGCGACAATCTGCCACCACGTGCCCTGGCTTCCCACAATGAGAACATCCCATCGCGGAAGTCTGCTTCTGCTTCTGCTGCTGCGGGTATGTCGGGGTTGAATGCTGAACCGACGTCACTGAGGCCGCCCGCCTCGGAGTTCCAATGGTCAAACCCCTAGCTGCCGGGGCTGGAGCTGATGATTGGTGCATCTGATTGTAGGATCGCTTCCTACCTCCGGTCCTATCCACGATCCTCTGGGAGGTGTACTCGTGCCTCCAAGCTGCCCTCAATACTGCATCGAACGTCTGGTGCTCGAACTGCTCGACTGCCAACAAGATCTCCAAATGCAGTCCCTGCTGGAACCGATGGGCCCTATCAAACTCGGTTGCCACCAAGGTGGGGGCAAACCTACTGAGTCTAGAAAACTCAGATGCATAATCGTCGACCATTCTGCCTCCTTGCTTCAAGTTCGTAAATCTCGTCTGTAGGTCATACCGAGCTACAGCATCGAAATACTTCATCTGGAATCTTTCTCTAAACACCGCCCAAGCAACCGGCGCTGCTAATCCCACGGCCTGCGCCGTCCACCAACTGCGAGCTAAGTCCAGCAACTGTAGGCGTACCACCACCACCTTCTCATTCTCAGGTGTCCTAGCTGCTTCCAGAATCACCTCGGTATCCTGAAGCCAAGCGTCCGCGGCAATCGCATCTTTGCTGCCGTCGAAGAATGGAGGGTTCAAGCGCTTGAAGCTGTTTGCCGCGATGTTCCCCGGATGATCGCCTCTGGTCAAAGCATTTGCCACTACCTGGTGCAAGGCGTCTCCTCTACGATCCTGGGAAGCTATCAAGGTCCTGATGAGACCTACCAAGGTGCCATCATCAGGCTCGGCAGGTCGAACGGGCTGAACTGGGGGCTCTCCTCCAGAAGGTACAACTCTGGAGGCTACTCCGGAATGCTGGGCTTGATCTCCGGGTTGCTGCTGGTCCACGGGAAGTGCTCTACCTTGCTGATCGGCGGGGTCAGGTACAGTACCGCTGAAGAAGACGACACAGAGAAACAATAAGGAAAGACCAGGACAGATCAACGATACAAGCACATGATCAAGGCAAGAATCCAGAGATTCAGAGGATATGAACGGAGATCAAGGACGAGTACTGATTGAGACATCTATTTGGTAAACCCTCATATTCTTGAATTACAAGACCTGCATGGGCCACCACTTAAACCATGTGACGTCCCAGAACCAGAATACTGGAGAGCGGGGACGAACATAGCCAGCTACGTATATTAAAATGGAATCCACCTCGCTATACGGTCACGGCTGTCTAGATATGAGGATTTACTACAAGCTAATGGTCTCTTAAGGTCAAGCCTATTGTCTCAATCTCAAGCAAGTAATATAGTTACAAGATGTTAGACCACCAAATATACAATAAAAGGCGTCCCAAATATTACATATTGGATGATCATGAAGCTAGTCGTACAAAATGTTAAGACTAGCAAGAGTTCAGTCATACATGATCAACCCTAGGATTTGTTAATCATGTTACAGTCCGTAGGCAGACAGTAAGTAAATATGCATCGAGCTAACAGGTGCTCGTCGGCTAAACGCCTCAAAAGAATAATTTTACAATATAGTGAGCGAATCAAAAAGGAAAACCCACTCGTAGCCCGGGTTCCGTCTAGTCGCCACCATTGGACTGGAAGTTCGGTTGATCCTCAGGTGCTGCTCCAAAATCTGGCCATACAAAACCAGCTGGGTCAAACCCCAGAAAGAGCAAGTGCCACAAAGGAGCCCACGAAATAAGAACAAAAGCCAGTATATCAGAACATAAGAAAATAGAAGAAAAGTGCAAGTAATGAGAGTACAACAGGACATAAACGACTAGGGACGTGGAACCATTCCGGGAGCCAGGTTACAACCCGTAAACCAAACAAGGACCAGGGTTGTAACCCTTCGCCTGAATAGCACTATGTCTCTACCCATTTATTGTTAAAGATAGTAAAGCAATCGTATTCAGGAGTACCAGGTACAGGGACTAGACGAGACTTAGACAAGGCTGGACACCATCCATTCACAAACGGCCAAGCAATTACTACGGCTTACTACTTAACTAACTAGGGTTATCACAAGCCTAGTTACTAGCAAGATGTAAGTGAGAAATTCCCAGTCCCAAGCCCTGCAGACTATCTAGTTATCCTTCCGCGGGTTGAGAGTATGGTTGGGTATATCGCCCAGGAGACGATATACCCTTAGGTGACTTAGAGGGTGCAACACGTAACAGTGTGCTGGAAATGTGCCCTACTCGTCGGCAGGCTACAAGTCCAATTAAAGTGCCTAGATAACGAGATCGCCTGTGACTGGAAAATTCTCCATGAACTATAGTTTGATCTAGTCATTAGCCTAATCCATATTCAGTGTGAATCCCTGACCGTGGTAACCAGGGAGTCATGTCCTAGACATGATGCAAGACAAGACAAGTGGATTGCACAAGACAGTAAGAATAAACACCCACGGCGTCAGAGTTGATTATACAAGTCAAGTTAGCCATCGCAACAGCATCAAGTCAAGTCAAGTTACAAGTTACAGGTTTACAAGTTATAAGTCAGGAGTGCGCCGCCACGGGCCACTATCAAGTTATCCAGTTGCCAAGATTAATCATGAATTACAGGTTAAAAGTTAAGGGCGCACCCCATCGGGTCACTATCAAGAAGATCAGAAAGCACTAGGATCATAAATCACAAAATTCACGAAAGCCGTACTAGTCATAAGCAAAACACCGAAAACCGTGCCAGTTCGTGTTGGGTCGAGACAGTCGTGTTTTGTGGAACAAGATCTCAAAACTCCAATCCATAAAAGAGTAGCCAAGTCCAAGGAAATAAAACCAAATCACCATGGGCAAGTGGATTGCGCAGGGGGTCAGATTGCGCTGGGGGAATGGACTGCGCAGGGGAATGAACTGTGCAGAGGTTGGGTTGCGCTGAGAGTGGGTTGCGCTGGGTCAAGCTGCGCTGGGTCGGGTTGCGCTGGGTCAAGCTGCGCAGGAAGTGAGTTGTGCCGAAATTGAGTTACGCTGGAGCGAGCGGCGCAGCAGTCAAGTGCGCCAATGGGAGGAAGGCGCTGGAGCTAAGGAGCGCCAGCGCAAGTCAGCCCAGCGCAAAGCGCTGGCCGAGGAGTTGCGCAGTTCGTCCATGCGCTAAAGAGCGCTGGCCGAGAGTCATCTTCTCCAACAGGCCGAGAGCAAAACCTCAAGAACTCCAAATTTCTAATCTTCATAACTCAGCCAAAACAAAACCAAATTTGGATTTTCAAAGTTCTAACTTGTGTAAAATTGAATTCTCTTCCACATGGAAGCATCAAATCAAGCAAAAATTGAAGTTTAATAGATCAAAACCAAGGAATTCCGAAAATAGTTAAAACTTAAATCTAGAAAAATGGAAGCTCCAAATTACAAAAAGCCAAGTTCTAATGTTGTTCACCATGGCCTAATCTAGCTAATGGACAAATAAAATTTGGTCCTTATGTGGTGGCAAGGTGCACTTGCCTATGATGTTGGTGGAGGAAGGAAGAAAAAGATGAAGAAAATTAATGGAAGTTATGAGGAGAGAGAAAGTTAGGTGGGGTTTTAATGAGGGAGGGTGTGTTGTGTTGAGGTTGGAGGTTAGCTAAGGTAGTCCAATGCAAACCAAACCAAACCAATTCCTTCTCCATAAAATAAAACCATGCCAGGTCCAAAACCCATTTTACGAGAAAACCAGAATTCGCAAGTTAAACCAAAACACAATTACATGCCAGAATCCGAGAAAATAAAATACAGGTCCGAAATACATATAAGCATAATTAAAATACGTATTCCGAAATACGGGCATTACAACTTCAATGTACTACTTGCTGTTGATGCCGCGGTTGCAGAGATTGTTCATGGTGAAAGAGACTGCCGAAAATATGAGTTGGCACAAGCGACAACAGACCGAAGGAGTGTTGGATCACCCATCTGATGGAGAAGCGTGGAAGTACTTCGATCGAGCATATCCTAATTTCGCTTCTGATACGCGTAATGTAAGGTTGGGGCTCTGTTCTGATGGTTTCACCCCATTTGGTCTTTCAGGCTCCCAATATTCATGCTGGCCGGTAATCCTCACTCCGTATAACCTACCGCCTTGGATGTGCATGAAGACACATTACATGTTCTTAACTATTATCATCCCCGGTCCGAACAACCTGAAGAGGAACATCGACGTGTACTTATAGCCGTTGATAAATAAGCTGAAGCAGCTATAGGAAACAGGGGCGTACATGTATGATGCTTCAAAAAAATAGAATTTTTAGATGCAGACAGCACTAATATGGACAATCAACGACTTTTCGACTTATGGAATGTTATCTGGATGGAGCACTCATGGTCGGCTTTCATGTCCGTATTGCATGGACCGCACTAAAACTTTTCGTTTGAGATACGAAGGAAAGCCATGCTTCTTTGATTGTCACCAGCAGTTCTTGTCGAAAGACCATCCGTACCGTAGGAACAGAACTGCGTTCCGTGTCGGAGCTATGGAGAAGGGCGATCCACCGCCAATGTGGTCCGGAGAGGACACATGGGAGCAAGTAAGAGAAATCCCAAGTGCTATTGAAGATCCTACAACGAGCAGCCGTTGCGAGGAATTTGGCAAAGATCATAACTGGACCAAAAGGAGTATATTCTGGGATCTGCCATATTGGAGCACAAATCTGATTAGACATAACCTTGACGTCATGTATATCGAGAAAAGCGTGTTTGATAACATAATTAATACTGTAATAGATGTCAAGGGAAAGACAAAAGACAATCAGAAGGCTAGATTGGACTTAGCCGAAATATGCAGACGCCCTACATTGCACATGATAGACAACGGGAAGGGAAAGCTTTTGTGGCCTAAGGCAATCTACTCGCTGGACAAGGAGGACAAAGTGAGACTTTGTAGATGGATCCAGGACTTGAAATTTTCGGACGAATACGTCTCCAATCTAAGAAGATGTGTCGATAAAAGGAGTGTAAACTGACCAGAATGAAGAGCCACGATTGCCACGTATTCATGGAGAGGTTAATTCCTGTTGTATTTCGAGAATTATTACCGCCGGTAGTCTGGGATCCATTAACAGAGCTTAGCATATTCTTCAGAGATCTTTGTTCTTGCAAGTTGTTCGTCGATCGTTTAGAGAAGCAAGAGAAGGACATTATGGTAACACTTTCCAAACTTGAGAGAGTTTTTCCTCCTGCATCCTTCGACTCAATGGAGTATTTGCCGATTCATCTTATCCATGAGGCTCTTGTTGCTGGACCTGTCGGTTATCGTTGGATGTACCCGTTCGGCGACAGTTGAACCACCTCAAGAGGAAGGTGAAAAATAAGGCACGGGTGGAGGGTTCTATTTGTGAAGCATATGTTCTTGAGGAGATTTCAAACTTCTGTTCCATGTATTTTCAGCCTTATATTGCTACAAACAGAACAAGAGCTCCCAGAAATGATGACGGCTATGAAGTTGGTATTGAGGCAAAGCTAAAAGTATTTACTGCCTACGGAAAACCATCTGGTAAAATGAAAAAAAATATCTAAATGGCGACGAGGTTAGCGCTGCAATGTTATATGTATTGCTCAACTGCGACGAGGAAGAAGTGGACAAGCTAGAGGGGTAAGTAAAATTATTTTGCGTGCTTCGTTGCTTCTGAATATAACTAATATACCTATGCTTCGTTGCTTTTCAGCATGTTTAAGGATGAGGTAACGTCCAACAATCCGTACGCAACCGAGGAGGAAGTAAAACAGCAAATGAGACTTCATTTTCCTTTTTGGTTGAGAGCATATGTACGGACGTAGTCACAATTTACTTTTTCTGTACATTTATAATTGCACATAATAATTAAGTTAGCATCGTTTATATGGTATTTAGGTTGATCATCCGAGGCAATCCTTGAGAATGAGTATATTAAAACTCTAGCCAAGGGACCAATTTATCAAGTGAAGACCTGGCCAAGTTACTGCGTAAATGGTTTCAGGTTCAAGTCAACAAATGCTCGAATAAGAGACGACTTCTTGGATTTGGATTCTACGAAGAATAACTGTTTGTGCATAAAATCTTCAAACTACAAAGACGTCGACCCAGGCAATGACTTCTTTGGCATCTTACGGGAGATTGTGCAACTGACATACAATTATGCTATAGAACCTTGTAAGATCGTCTTGTTCAGATGTGACTGGTTCGATCCGATCCAGGGTCGAGGTTGGAAAGTTGACAAACATGGTCTTGTTGACATAAATTATCGCCGTCGATATCAAGCTTATGAGCCGTTTATTCTAGCAAGCCAGGCTCAGCTAGTTTACTTTACCAGCTATCCAAAACGAGGAGCCGGGAGATCAGATTGGTGGGCAGTCTGTAAGACTAAAGCTCGGAATACCTTCGATGTCGCCGAGATAGCTTATCAGGAAGACGAACTACCTCTTATTACAAATATTGTCGATGTGGACTCAACGGAAGTTCCTCATGACATGTTTCATCAATTGGAAGAGGTAGAAGTATCAGAAGAGGAAGAGGAAGTTGATAGAAGTGAAGAGGAAGAGGAAGAGGAAGAGGAACAAGATGAATTTTTGAAAGAGGATTGAATATGTTTAATTTTCAGATGTAGTATGGTTTACTTTTATTTTTTTCAGATGTAGTATGGTTTACTTTTGTTTTTTCAGATATAGTATGGTTTACTTAGCGACGTTCCCTGGTTGTAGTATGGTATACTTTTGTTTTTTTAAGATGTAGTATGGTATACTTCTGTATTTTTTCAGATATAGCTCAACGTGGATCATTTGGTTCCGGTACTGGTGGGAGTCGATGACCTCAACAGTCTCCATCTACCACTCCTACCGACTCCTCATCCCCCCGCACTCTAGTATACACTAGCGGTCTAGTCGCCGGTAGTGTCTCCATACCCGGCTTTAGCGGTTCGAGGATAGGGCCTTCTTCTTCTATGCAACCAGTACCGTCGAGTATTCCAGAGGTCGACCCTACTATTGAGGAGTAGGCTGAGGCCCATGTCGAGGTCGAGGGCGATGGCGAGGCCCACGCCGAGGGCGAGGCCGAGGGACAGGCTGCGGGCAGGGGCAGGAGGCAGGGCAGGGGCATAGTGCAGCTCCCATTTGAGACAGATCCTCCGTATCGCCCGGAGGGGGATATGAGGTTGGTGATTTGGGCCTGTACTCGGACCAGGCGGTAAGTAAAATTATTGTATTTAATTAGTTTAAATTTATTATAAACTTGTTTAATAAATTTTAATTTCCATTTTACAGGTATCATCCCTCCTCCATACATCGGTCGCTGGGTACATTCCTGCGACAGAACTACGGCGGACCCTGGATCAACTGGAGGGATGTCCCGGCCGACAAGAAGGCCTTCTGGTTTGAGCACTTTTCGGTACGTAAAAGTTTATTTTCTTTTAATATTTAGTATGTTATGTTATAACTTATGTACTTCTATGATTTTTTCAGCGGACTTACTTCTTCCCTCCCTACCGCGTTGTTGCTGTCGAGGCTATATTTTCCAGCGTCTCCAGCAAGCTCATTAGGGACGCGATCCTCGACCAAAAGGATCACGACCGCCGGGGAGAGCCTATTCAGGGTTGGATCTCTGCCGCCGATTGGGTGATAATGAAAAGGAGATTCGAGGAGGAAGCATACAAGGAGAAGTCCGCGAAGTCTAAAAGAGCGCGACAGGCGGGGTCACAGTGGTGTGGTGGATCACGGTCCATCATGGATTTCTTCACCCATATGGTCCGTATCTCGCCGTATACCCATAATTTATACTTTATTGTAATATATTTCTTTCAACTTAACTGACAAATCATATAATAATTTCGTAACAGGTTAAATCGGGAGAAGACCCGAATATGGTGACCTTGTTTCTCGCCACGCACACGAAGGGGGAGCGGTTCATAGACGACAAGGCCCGGGACACCTACGTAAGTTTTACTTAATGCTAGTTCATTAATATTAATTTTTAGTTACGTAAAAAATTCATATAGATGTTATTTCAAGGCCGAGTTTTAGAAGTTTTACTTAATGCTAGTGTATTAGTATTAATTTTTAGCGACCATGTGAGAATTCATATAGATGTTATTTCTAGGCCGAGTTTTTGAGGCTTAGGGAGGCCGGGCCGACAGGTCAGAGGGAGCTGGTGCTAGCACTTCCCAGCAGTTCCCGGCCGCCACAGCTCAGTCAGATGACGAGCTGTGGATGAGGGCTGTTGGTGGCATGCATAGGAATACGTACTATGGTACGGGCTCCTATGGTGCCTTCATTGCGTCACACGCCTCTGCGACCGCCACTAGTGTGCCCGGCCCCGCACAGACTGAGGAGTCGCTCCGCCACCAGCAGAGTGTCGATGTGCAGATCGCAGCTCTACGTGACGAGATGCTACAGATGATGGGGGGGCCGCATACAAATGATTCTTCGATCATCTCACGCTTCGAGAGGCTTGAGGAGACTTCGGAGGCGCTGCGACAGATGACCCGCGCTACGCAGAAGGCTATGCAGCGGTTGGTCGAGCAGATACAGTATTTCCAGGAGATGGCTACGGAGCGACCGTCTGCTGGTACGCCGTGTCGCGACCCGCACCTTGAGGAAGGGCACGAAAACGTGGGTACGTCCAGCCTACGCCGCAGTGTCGGCGGTAGAACGCTGTATAGTTCGTCTATAACATCTAACATCTAACATGATATAAACATATCATCTCCGCACGGAGGTATAATATAACATCTCAACTCTATATCTCAATCACAAGTCTAGGAAAGATAGAGCACGATATGGAATCAGATAAAAAGAAGGAACTGAATATAAATAGAGTTATCACACCACACAAAGTAGATGTCCAACACAAATAAATACAAGTCCTGAAATATAACTAAGTCACAACTAACAATCGGAACAATCCGATACAAACTGAAAACTATAAATACTAGACTAGACTAGGCACCCGCTACTGAGCTTGATGCTCCTCGGGCTCCTGAAGGTCACCCTCATGTGCCCCATAGAAGGTAGGGCAGTCACCATCATCATCTGTAATATTTTCAACAGGTCCAGTCAGGACAGGAGCGAGCACAATACATCTCACGCAGTTCATATCATGTTGGGAAATGTAAAGCATACAAAGAGTAAGATACATGAAATATAAGAAAATGTATATGAAACGAGAGAGAATTTATAACTGAAATATATATGATAAGTAAAACTGCAATACTAGTGATTTAGAGCACAATATGGTTATGTAAATGGCTTAGGTCATACAATAACAATAGGTAGCTCCATCATACGTGAGTGTACAATAGATGCGCACAAGATTGCACAAGATGGGATTTGATCACATAACCATTCCTACTCACCCTCCCCAATCAATACACAAGGATCCAGTCAAGTTACGTTACCTTGTACAAGAGGTTTTTATCATGTTTGCTCACGTGATCATGAGAGTACAAGATTGTACAAGAGTATACATGAAAGCGGTGTACATGAAATACAAGATGTTCGTGAAAAGCACATGACAACTGTATCTGATGCACCCCGAGGGAGATAACATCGCATAACAAGATCCATATAGTACCAATCCGTGATAACAACGTGACAGCATCATGTAAAGTAATCTAGAACAAGAATATAAATCCTAACAAGTATAAAATGATCAGAGAATGTACTCGCCTGTCACTCTGAAAAGAGTAGTATAATATCAAATGTCTGCACCGGAGTCGCAATGTCCTAAACAGAGCAATATGGGTTATAATATGTTAAAAAAATAAGGTAAATGAAGTCTATGATGCAAACTACATAATTTTTAGGTCAAAGTCAACTCTTGGTCAACTCTGGGTCAAACCAAGTCAACTACACTAGTCAAACTAGGTCAATTGGTCACATCTAGACTCAATGTTGACTTTTGGTCAACTCCAGTTAATCTCTAGTCAAACTAGGTCTAGGCCAGTCAACTCAAGTCTAAACAACCACCCACAGGTCACTTTAACACTAGGCTATATACCAAATAGATCCAATATATAAATATATACATTCATGCATATAGAGGCATACATTGGGTACTACCTTATCATTGAGCATATATTGTATATCATTCTATATTACATTACATGGCATTGAGGCACACAACATGCATACATTGTATATACCGATGCATTTGATAGTGCATTACATTGCCTATATGCATATATTCATTACAATATATTCATAACATATATGAATGCAACCTTAAGTACATATTCCTGCATATCTAGCATTTAGTTTAACATACATGGGATACCTACATTACATATGTGGATACATAGCATTACATTCATGTATATATAGGTACATATATATACATATTTAAAAGAGGGAAGGAAGAGACTGAAATGTGTGAAAACTCAGTATCATTCAAATGAAAACCCAATTTCACATTATCCCTAATTCAGTTATCTGTTATACAATAATTTCAGGTTTCAAGTGTCTCAGGAATAGTTGTGTGAATGTAGTGTATGCATTTACTTGTGTGTGTGAGTGTCTGTGACAGGAAAAACAAGTTAAGGAATGTGTGTGTGTGTGTATAAATGAAATGTTCTCATGTTCACATTAAAGTAAAACTCAGTTTTCATGTTATTAAGAAATCCCAGTTTCCATTTTTAACACCACATCTAATCCAGTACTCATTTATGAATCCAAAACTAAGATTTCAGTTCACTGTTAAACACCAAACCCCTATCCCCATTTCAGTTTACATGTATTGCCAAAATCTCAGTTTTCATTTAAAAACAGTGTAACATTTAAACCCTGTTCAGTGAGTTTCAGAAATCTGTGATTTAAAGATCGAAACCTTACAATAAAACAATATATCAACAAACCTAAATCAATACATCAAGTTAAAACAAACCTGAAATCTTTAGGAAAATAGATAACTAACTAAAGGAAGAAAAACAAACAAAACAACATACTTAACTCCCAGGTTTCACAAGTATCAGTCTCTTGATATTTCGAAACCAAAAAATGAGATTAATACTCGAATTCAACCAAAACAGTGACAACAGACATGTGCCCCAACTGTACGTGTCATATGGGAGTATTCTCATGTCCACACAGTGGACACAAAGTGTCCAAACAGTGAGAACACACACAGACACTAAAACGTACAGACAGCCTCGTACACGTGTACAAGTCAGGCTAGGACACGACACACGCAACCTTGGGTCCCGTGCACATGTCAGTAGCTAGGTGGGGTGTCAGGGTATGTGTCTAGGTGCCTGAGTCGTGTCCACGAAGTCGCGTGTCCACGCACGAAGCGCGTATCAGTGGCTCGTATGCGCGCGTTGTGTCTGTGTACAAGATCAGTGCACATCGAATATCGTGTCCGACACGTTATCAATTGACACAAAACTTAGGGAATGACATGTCAGTCATGTCCCCTAGCTGTGTGTCAAATTGCACGTGTCTAAGTGACACAGACACGGAGAAAATGTGATCGAGCAGCAGGGCACTCGACCACAGTGTCGTACAGCGTGTTCGTGTCCATTTTGGACACGGATACGGCTCTAAAACGTGCTCAGCGTGATAGATTCGTGATCTACAATTAAAGACCTAATTTTCTATTCAATTAGTTTTTGAAATTAACACTATTTAATTCTAACAAACATTTCATCGAACACCTTGTTTAAAATACCGATACGTGTCCGATACGGACACGAAATGGACACAAATTCCTACCAAACTTGGGCTACACCAAGGGGAACCCTAAATGAATGTATCTACGGGAAGAAATCAGGAATTTATAGGTGTTTGTAGGGTTTACCTATTGAGAGTTAGAATCTCAATGAAAAGAGCCTCGACTCGTTGTCGTCCTTGATTTTCTACGGTTCAAACGTCCTCCAACCTTGCTAGCTATCCTCCACAAGCCTCCTCTACTGTTGGGGATGATGATGCAATTGATTAGGATCAAATTGGACTTAATTTGGATATTTAGGGAAGGAAATTTGGGGAGGAACTATTAGGGTTGTAAAGAGTTGTAAAAAGAGGCAAGGTTTTTAGTAAGGATGTTTTATAGGAAGGGGGGATCAATTGTGGTTGCCATTAGATGGATTAGGGTTAGGTTTTAGGTCTAGATGAGTGGCTAGGAGTTGTCTACCCAATTCTAGGCCTTCCTATTGGTTCAACTTGTCATAGGCTACCTTTATTACAAATATCCTAAGAGTTAAATATCTTACCTATAAAATATCTAGATATTGATAATCATGTCATGACTAGGTTAACCTAATCAATCAAGGCTAATCTAGATTTAGGCTAAGTTTCTAGGCCAAGGCTTAACTAATAGATTAGCACAATATTTAATTTACACAATTTACAATTTCATAAAATTGTCAAAATGACCAAAATACCCTTAGGCTAAAAAGTTATAATTAGTCATCCTAATCACATGACTAGGCTCCCTTGGTCATGGTTAGTCTCTAGGCTTAGCAAATTCTAGGGTTACACTAGTCAACCATCAAAATCACAAGTCGTGGTTTTAAATAGTTTTAAATTAACTGAAAATTACCAAAAATTATAACATGGTTTAAATATCATTATTAAATAATTATAATTATAAAATTTCAAAATTACCCTCATTTTAGAAACTGGGTGCTACATGTCGGAAGTATCGTCTACATCCGGCGGTGCATGGGAGGACATGCTTGTCCACCTGTTGTCACCGGAGGAGTATCAGACGATCCTGACGCTGCGACGACAGTCATCTGGTGGCGCTCCTCCTCCAGCACTGGGTCCAGCTCCAGTTACAGGCGATCAGTAGTTTTATTTTTGCATTTTTGGACTGTACTATATTTTTGACTTTGTATGTATTTGGGGATATTTAGTTTTTTCGTGAGGATATTGAGTTTGTACGTATTTGCGAATATTGATTTGCTTTGTTCAGGATATTATATATTAACATTGTTCGTTGCGGATAGTATTTTTTCTTTATATCTTTTTTATATTCTGGAATGTATTGTGCGTGTCAGTGTTGAGTGTTCCACCGAGGGAGTCGGCGAACCAGGGATTGAATTCTGTATTTTGTATTTTGTATTCTGTATTTTGGCTCAGGCTCCAGCTCCATTTGCATTCTGGAACCTGTTTTTTTATATTTTTTTAACTTAGCGACGTTTTTAGCGACGTTACTCTTCGTCGCTAAATATTAGTGACGTTAATAAATGTCACTAAAAGCATCACTAAAATGCTGACGTGGCAACAAGTGGCACCAAATCTGATGTCAGCTCGTCGTCGCTAAAACGTCGCAAAAGTGTCGCTAAACGACGACCACCCGATAACGTCGCCTTATACGTCGCTAATTAGCGTCAACGAACAAACGTCGCAAATAATGTCGCTAATTAGCGACGTTAATAACGTCGCCAAATAACGTCGTCCTAACGACGTTTTGCGACGTTTTCTCGTTTAGCGACACGTTTTTTCCGTCGTTTCCAAAACGTTGCCTAAAACGTCGCTAAATTCATTTAGCGACATTTTGGAACGTCGCTAATATGACAAATTTTTGTAGTGTATGGGTGGGCGAGGAGCTCATTCCACCAGTACAGTTGATTACTGACACCCACATAGTTTCCATGTGCAGCCACAGGTAGAAGCTCGTGGCGCGGAGCTCGCTTGGATGCGTCAAGGCACGGAGTTCCTTGGCGATTCGAAGCGTGCGGCCGCATGGAGTCAAAGACTTATACAGGATATAATGTATGGGCATCGCCTTCCAAAGCATCCGCTGGTTCAAGACATGTATTGAGAGATGAGAGAGAGAGCTGAGCGACTTGTAATGTGAGAAGAGTGAGATTGAGTGACTTGTAATTCTTGGCCTTGTGCCCATTGTAATCCTTGTTTCAATATCAATAAAATGCATCTTTGGAATGACTTGTGTTTTATTCTAAATTCTGCTGTTATTATTCAATGTCTCTGCTTGGAACTTCTGTACGACGACCTCGTCGCAGCCGCTGAAATCAACCGTTATGGAACCCGTCTTGTATGAGCGCAATCTAGGCTCGTACGGTATCACGCCTTAGCGAGGACGATCGCTCCTACGGGAACGGGGCGTGACAGGGGTAAACAAGTTGTTCATGATCCGGACGATGATGGGAGCGCATATGAAGCTTTCCAGAGGTTCGATGGTGATTGCCAGAGGAAGCAAGAAGTCCGATCTTTACTATATGGAGGGGAGCGCACAGGGAGCACATGAGGTGAACGCAGTCAGTGATGCGTCTACCGAGTTGTGGCACAGGCGGCTCGACCATATCAGCGAGAAGGGGATGAGCTACTTGGTGAACATGAAGGTGATTCCAGGGCTCAAGTCTACAAAGTTGGAGAAGTGCACGCACTGCTTAGCTGGGAAGCAAAATAGGGTGTCTTTCCAAAGTCACCCAAGTTCAAGGAAGCCGACGTTGCTCGAGTTGATTCACTCGGATGTCTGCGGTCGTATGAAGGTAAAATCTATTGGTGGTGCTTCTTACTTTGTAACTTTTATTGATGACTATTCCAGAAAGGTTTGGGTCTATACCTTAAAGACCAAGGATCAGGTGCTACCTACTTTCAAAGAGTTTCAGGCTTCTGTTGAAAGAGAGACGGGCAAGAAGTTATTGTGTGTTCGATTCGACAACGGCGGCGAATACATCGGTCCCTTTGACGCGTATTGTCACGACCCGCACCCGCTATAAGGGTACGTGCACGTCACAACGCCCAGCCCTCACCGTAAAAACGACGTGAAACGCTGTAGGTTTTCTACTCTAACAACAGTTTATATATATATCAAAAACCTGTCGAGAATATGGTCAACTCCGAACGGAGGATAAGCAATGAATATATATGAGTTCTCAAATCACAACTCTAAGATGATAAATTAAAGACTGAAAGATAAAGACAACAAGACGATAATAATATAATAACCTGTCAAGTCCAACACAAGAATATATATACAAGTCCAAGTCTCTAATACAATCCATAATAATAACAGTCTCAAAAGTAGCTGGAGACAAGGTCCAGTACAAAAGACCTACTCTATCTAAGCAATAGGTAAAGTCTCGTCAGGCGGAGCTAAGCCCTGCTGGACCAAAGTCTCCAAGTCTATGCCCACTACGTCATCCAGACCGTAGTAGGTACAGTAATCCCCCTCATCAGCATCTGTAATATTTTGTCAACATATCCAGTCAGGATGGAACGAGTACAATCTTCTAACAACAGTTCACAAGATATGACAAAAGCTATAAGACAGTAAATAGAGAGTATATACAAGAAAATCATGGAATGTACATGTGAGTATCATGGCAAGGTAAGCTGTAAATCTAGAGCTAGAACAAGGCAAGTAAACTGATCATGGCATGTACAAGAATCAAGAATCATATATCTAGGTGTGTGAGTACTAGCTACAATATGTGGCCGGCTTGGGTCTGCACAAGGTCTACTGATTAGCCAATCCTATGTGGAGTGTAGGATTGGTAGCATTCAAGGTCTACAAGAATAAATAAGGCGGATAATGACCACACATCTACACTAGTACTCCCCGTCCCCGACTGGTAGAGTGGATCCAAGCAAGACACATTATGACACGAAATTCTACGAGAAGGGAGCAAGTCTCCTCGAGAATCGGTGTCCATATACTGCACAAGAACTACAAGGGGCTTGCACATGATATACCAAGATAACGAGGAATAACATCTCATGTCGGGATCCATGAATACCAATCCGTGTGACCAATGTGTCGAGAACAAGTATATCTACACTAATTACATGAATTATAACAACCATAGTAAATTGGAAAAGTGTCAGAGAATGTACTCGCCTGTAATATGATGATATATGTCAACGGGATCTGTCACGACCCGGTCCCAAATTTTTGGGTCGAATCGGATCATGCCCAGCCTGTACCGTTGTTGAGACGGCGGCAGTAAGTTGTATCACTCATGCAGGTAATAAACAACACAATCCAATTGCCACAACTTTAATATTTCGAATAGTTTAAAACTTTTTACAACAAAATGAAAGATACATCTAAAATATACTATTTTTCCACAAACATCATGAATCATAAGAAGAAGAAAATCTAGGCAACCAGCTCATTAGTCTCGAAATCATCGTCCTCTAGTTGGGACCTCGGGAAATATCGCGGAACAAAGCCTCATCAGTGATACCTAAAATGTTGGGTCTCCAGTCAGGAGGGAGCAAAGTACAATTCATGCTAATTTAACAATTGAAATAATAATAAAATCATGCACTTTTAAATAATTTAGAAATGAACAGTTTTCTAACAGTAAAATAGTGTGATTTGAATAGGCAATGAATATGACCGGCTTGGGTTTGTTACAGTTCAGATACGGCTTATCCCCGTGTGTATGAGGGGTAAGCTAATACAGTTACAGTAGTTACAGTAGTTACAGTAGTTTGGATGTGGTCATACTCATTACACTACTCCTCCAGTCCCCAAACAGTTACAGTAGTTACAGTAGTTACAGTCAGTGCTCTCAGAGAGAGTTCCGTGTTGCATCGTGGTTTAAACTTGCATTAAAACGATTACTAAATAATTGTAAACTAACACAAAATGTACTTGTCTTGGTTTGACTGGATTTGAAAGGTTGAAGACTTCGAGATGGAAATTAGACTCGTCCTCGTAATCCTACATTCGAGAAGTTCGACTCAGAATCCAGGGTTATCAAGCTAACTATGCTAGTTGAAATCTCTAATTGTGTCCTAATCAATTTTAATCTTTATTAATGTAATTACAAACAAAAATGCGATTATCGGTGCGTTGTAATTAATAACGAGGGAAAGATCATTTAAACTTGTATTTTGGAAAAACTCGTAGTTTCCAATTTAATTGATTAAAACTTTGTATTTTCGTAATTATACATATAAAACTAAATTTCTTATTTTAATGAGAAATACATGATCGTTGTTTAAATATTAAAACTTGTAAATTTTATTGTGGAAAAACTTTATTAATTTTTATGAAAATAATTATATATTTCGATTTACACGTACGCTACAAAAACTCGTAAAACCAGAAAACAACAGAAAATCCAACTTACGAGTCACAGAGCCAACAACCAGCTGGGCTTATGCCCATTACAATTTATTTACATAAATTGAAATAAGACAAAAACGGTCGTTAGTTCTAAACTTCCTATAATTTAAATATGAATAAAATAAATAATAAAAATAAATTAAATAATAACGAGTCTCAGATATGGTCCAATTGTCAACTAGGCTAATGCCTCAACGTCCGGGCGAAGCCGGTTTCGTTTGCACTTAGACGGGGCCCATTGACCGATACGGTCGTCGCCCAAAACCAAAATATTTAATATATTTCCGAAATCTATTTTAAAATCATTTTTAAAATATAATTAGATTTACGGAAAAATCCGGCAGCATCTCTTCTGTTTTTGGTCAACCCAAAAACTGGGAAATGTGTGCCAATATTTTCCTGTAAATCCCAAACCAGGGAATCCCAATATATAGATATATAAAGATAACCACAAACATTCCACAGATTAATTCGGAACGACCCGAACCAAATTCGGGAGTCCGAAACTAAACCAGAACATCACAGCACAATAATCGGAAGGATCCGAAAACTAAAGTATTTAGAAAACCATTTCCAAAATGTTTCGGAAATAAGGAAAACCAAATAACAGAAATTCCCGACGTTCCTCGGAAATCCCCGGAACGACGTTCACCCCAAAAATCGAATTTCCCAAAGGAAACTCGTGGACCATTTCATCATCGACACCGGGGAGGGACGAACTACTGTGATTAACCAGGGTTTACCCAAAAAGACGGAATCCGAAGGGTTGCCTCGGACTCGGGATGCACAATCCACAGATCGGGGTTGAAAATCCAGCGAAGAATGCTGTCCAGAACAACGGACAGCCTCGGGATCAGCACTGGGGTGCTGGCCGGGCACGGAAACAGCGGGAGTTGCGCTGGATCGGGGTCCGGGGCGCGGCGAGGCGCTGGGTCAGCGCTGGGAACGGCCGCGAGGGTCGCGGGCGGACAGAAGCTCGGGGGTCTGGGCGGCCAGGGGAGCCGCGGGCGCTGGGGTCGGGTCCGCGCGGCGCTGGGAGGGCGCCGCTGGGGTCAGGCCGACGGGAAGGCCGGCGAAGGGGGCGCCGGCGGGAGTGTCGGCGAAGGGGGTCGGCGTCGGGGTCCGCGCGGAGGGTCGGCGGCCGTCGGGATCTCGGCAGGGGGTCGGCTTGGGAGCTCTGGGGAAGAGGGAAGTTGTTCTGGAGTTTGGGGAGAATGGTGGTTGGAGAAAAATTGTTGGGGTTTTATTCTTTCAGGAGTTGAGTAGAGGGAGATGAGTTCTCTGGATGAAGAAGTGGAAAATATAGGAGGAGTGGTGAATGGGAGTTATAAGGGGAGTGGGTTGGCTGTTGAGTGAACGTGAGTGTTTTATAAAGAAGGGGAGTAAAGGAGTGGGGAGTTATAAGGAGGGAGTGGTGTTATGAGTTGGTGGGGAGGAGAGATCGTATGGGAGGGGAGGAGAAGAGTTGGTCCTACGTGGACCAACTCAAGGAATATTTTGTTTTTTATAATTACAAATTTCAAATGAAATGGGTTGGGACCGGGTCTGGGTTTCGGGAATCTGGTCCGGGCTCGGGTCTGGTCTACAACCAAAATCCAACTTTAATATTTTCAAAATTAATTTTTAAAACCAATAAATAATAATAATAATAATAATAATAGTAATAATATTATAATACTAATAATAATAATATTTACAAAACTGGATTTCACAATCTTTTCTCCTTAGAAAATTTCGTCCTCGAAATTAAAGCAGGATAGGAGAATCAAACAGGTACGGGTACTACGCCCGTAACTCAGGTCCAACAATAAGAATTTTTAAGGCAGTCGTGGATGAGACGGTTTAGGGACAAGTTTCATTTATGATATCATCCATGCAGAAAAAGAATACAAAGGCGAACCAAAGTACACGAGGTTGATCAGACCATCATGCACCGGTCCTGATTAGACAATATATTAGTGGGTGCACCCAATAAAATACCGTCATGATCAAGCTTGATAAAGAGATAGCTTGCAAAACTAGGCTAACTTCGTCAGCATCAGTCAAGTTTAGAACGAAAAGATAAGAAATAGGAGTTTATGTGATGGCTCAAAATCTGATCTTCTTCTCACCTCTGACTATGCTTGCAACTGGTTTCTCTGGCTCTGAAAGGTTGAGTCCAATCTTCAGCTCTGACTTATCCAATATGGGACTCGGATCCGGAATGTAGCGTCTGAGCTGTGATACGTAGAAGACGTTGCACACTCTCAAGATTAGCTGGTAGAGCTAACCGGTACGCTACTTCCAACTCGTCTTAAAACTTCAAATGGCCTGATGTACCTGGCCTCAATTTTTCCGGCTCCGTCAAGACTGATTGTTCCTCTGGTAGGAGAAAACTTCACAAAATCGCTATCTCCTTCTTCAAACTCCACTGGTCGACGACAACTATCAACCCTATGCTTATGTCTGTCTTGGGCAATCCTGAGCTTACATTCACCTTCTCTACTGCGTCCGTCACCATCTCTGGACCCAACAGTACTCTTTCTCCTATGTCGTTCCATGCAAGTAGTGTACGGCAACGATGTCCATAGAGAGCTTCAAATAGGGTCATACCAATGCTGGCTTGGTAGTTGTTGTTGTAAGAGAACTCTACCAAGTGCAAATGATCTTCCCAAGACCCTCCAAATTCTAAGATACAGGATCTCAGCATGTCTTCTAGCGTCTGGATTGTTCTCTCTGATTTCCCGTCAGTCTGGGGATGGTAGGTAGTGCTGAACTTCAGTTGTGTTCCCAAACTGTCATGCAAACTCTTCCAAAAGTGAGAGATAAATCTTGTATCTCTGTCAGATACGATACTTACCGGAACTCCATGAATCCGGTAGATGTGCCGCATATACAGTGCTGCCAACTTCTCGGTGGATAAACCAACCTTGAAGGGGATAAAGTGAGATGACTTCGTCAGTCGGTCCACGATAACCCAAATGGCATCCTTCCCTCCTTGGGATCGAGGCAGTCCCGATACAAAATCCATTGTTATGTGCTCCCATTTCCACTTCGGAATGTCAAGCGACTGTAATAATCCTGCTGGTCTCCGTCTGCTGGCTTTAACTTGCTGACAAATTAAACATCTAGCCACATACCTGGATACGTCCTTCTTCATTCCGTACCACCACACTATTGTACGCATATCCCGGTACATTTTGTTGGCTCCAGGATGTATGGAATACTGCGACTGGTGCGCTTCTTGCATCAGCTCATTCCTCAGTTTGCCAGTTGGTACGCAAAGCCTCGTACCATTCTTCAGCGCTCCGTCACTGGCGATTGAGAGTCCTTCAAGTGTTCCTGCCAGCACTTGATCTCTAAGTTTACAAAGCGTCTCGTCTTGGAACTGTGCCTCCTTGACTCTGTCCATAAGACTTGAACGCACTTGCAACTGCATCATTGTTGATTCAGCTCCTGGTACAATGGCTTCTCTTTCCAGTTTCTTCATCTCTTCTTCAGGCAGTACAATCTCCAATCTAAACTTCTCTATGTCCTCCAACAAATGACGCTCCTTGGTCAAGAACATTGCCATCGGGTATCGACTAAGTGTATCTGCAACAACATTAGCCTTACCCGGATGATACTGCAGGTTGATGCCAAAATCCTTCATCAGCTCCAGCCATCGTCTTTGTCTCATGTTCAGCTCCTTCTAAGTGAAATCATACTTGTGGTTTGTAAATATTTCCACTCTCTTCATAAAGGTAATGCTTCCATAACTTCAATGCAAATATTACCGCTGCAAGCTCCAAATCATGTGTGGGATAGTTCTTCTCATGAGTCCGTAATTGCCTAGATGCATAAGCAATCACTTTTCCATGTTGTTGAAAACGCAACCCAGTCCTTTACCTGAGGCATCACTGTAGATTGAGAAACCACCAGTTCCTGCGGGTAGTGCAAGGATTGGTGCAGTGGTAAGTCTCTTCTTCAGCTCCTCGAATGATGCCTGGCAATCTTCCGTCCAAACGAACTCTTCATTCTTCCTTGTAAGCTTCGTCATCTGTTCAGTAATTCTGGTAAAATCCTTTACAACTTCCGGTAGTAGCCAGCCAAGCCCAAGAAACTCCTGATTTCAGCTATTGAGCTTGGGATAGACCACTTCTCAACAGCGGCTATCTACTTCGGATCCACCGAAATTCCTTCTTCTGTGACAACATGGACAAGAAAATCCACCTTGTCTAGAAAGAATTCATATTTGGAAAACTTACCATACAGCTTCTCCTTCCTCAAGTTTCCAGAACTTTCCTAAGGTGCTCTTCATGCTCCTCTTCCGTCTTTGAATAGATCAGAATGTCATTGATGAAGACAACGACAATTTGATCTAGGCATTCATGGAAAACCTTGTTCATAAGGTTCATGAACATCGCAGGAGCATTCATCAGTCCAAACGGCATGACCAAGAATTCAACTGCCCATACTTGGTGTTGAATGCCGTCTTGGGAATATCTTCTTTCCAGACCCTGATCTGATGGTAGCCAGATTTAAGATCAATCTTCGAAAACACCTTGGCTCCGCTCAATTGATCATATAGGTCATCGATCCGGGGCAAAGGGTACTTGTTCTTGATGATGATATTGTTCAGCGCCTGGTAGTCGATGCACATCCGTACTGTTCCGTCCTTCTTGGGCACAAACAAGATAGGTGCTCCCCAGGGTGAAGCTCCGTCTCGAATGAATCCCAGAGCCTTCAGTTCATTGATCTGGTCCTTCATCTCCTTGGCCTCCTTCGGGTTGACTCTGTAGCATCCCTTAGAAATAGGGAAGAGCCGGGGACTAGGTCAATAGTGAACTCTATGTCTAGATCTGGGGTAATCCGGAAAGACTATCAGGAAAAACATCTACCATAAAGGTATAACTAAGAAGTTTATTCATGTGGAGAATTATAGCAAAACTCTCATGATTGTTCTAAGGACATCCGGTTACAAATTCTTATGACAATAAATAATGCTATTCAGCAGTCCTAGGTACTAATCTTCATGGTTCTGGCTCTTGCATGAGCAGTCTCCAACTGCTTCCTCTTCTATGAACCTCGAGTCTGCATCATGCCTTATTGTAGGAGGCAAGGTCTGCTGGATAGGAAGAGCCCCTAGGTTGTGGCCTAATAGGTGTTGCTGGGATATGTGCTCTGGTTTGATGGAAAGATAATGGGCAGTCATTTACCCGATGTTCAGCAGATCCACATGCCAAACATTTCCCCAATCTCTTGCGACAAATATTGGCTTGGTGACCAAGCCTTTTACAGTAGTCACAAACCAATAGCTTCTTATGATATAACTGCCGGATAGGGCTCAAATGTCTTCTAGATTCAGGGGTACCCCTCCTAGGGTGAGGTTCCGCTCCAACTTGGTTTAAGATAGCTAAGGCTACATCATTGACGTTCTTCATGTCTTCTCTCGTGATATTCATCTGTTCCTGCTGGGCTTCAACTTGAGCTTTCTGGAACTCCAGGATTTCTTGGAATAGGGCAACCATTTGGGAGGTGTTTGCTGGTACTGGTAGAGCAACAGGAATGGATACTCCACCAAGGAAATGCAACTCAGTTTGAGAAGAGATAGGATTCGCCAGTGTAGTGAAAACTTCACTGGATGCATTATGGGGACGGTCAATCAGCTGCGAGGGAATAAAACCCTGGACTTGGTTGAGGAGATGGGATATGATCCGGAGATGACACCTCATCGCCAGCAGGATTGGTCTTGTCAATGGCCATTCTCTGGAAGGTTTAGGATGCAAACGTAAGCAAGGTATCCTACCAGTCTATAATCAAACAAAAATATTTATGTATATAATTCGGACCTATGTTGTGACAAATCAATGTTCTAGTGTTCTAATTGTTTCTAGGTATATTTTCCTAAGTTGTTGTTATGGACCTGCATGGGCCACCACTAAAAACATGTCACGACCTGGTCCCAAATTCTTGGGTCAAATCGGATCATGCCCAGCCTGCACCGTTGTTGAGATGGCGGCAGTAAGCTGTATCACTCATGCAGGTAATAAACAACACAATCCAATTACCACAACTTTAATATTTCGAATAGTTTAAAACTTTTTACAACAAAATGAAAGATACATCTGAAATACACTATTTTTCCACAAACATCATGAATCATAAGAAGAAGAAAATCTAGGCAACCAGCTCTTCAGTCTCAAAATCATCGTCATCTAGTTGGGACCTCGAGAAATATTGCGGAACAAAGTCTCATCAGTGATACCTAAAATGTTGGGTCTCCAGTCAGGAGGGAGCAAAGTACAATTCATGCTAATTTAACAATTGAAATAATAATAGAATCATGCACTTTTAAACAATTTAGAAATAAACAGTTTTCTAACAGTAAAATAGTGTAATTTGAATAGGCAATAAATATGACCGGCTTGGGTTTGTTACAGTTCAGATACGGCTTATCCCCGTGTGTATGAGGGGTAAGCTAATACAGTTACAGTAGTTACAGTAGTTTGGATGTGGTCATACTCATTACACTACTTCCCCAGTCCCCAAACAGTTATAGTAGTTACAGTAGTTACAGTCAGTGCTCTCAGAGAGAGTTTCGTGTTGCATCGTGGTTTAAACTTGCATTAAAACGATTACTAAATAATTGTAAACTAACACAAAATGTACTTGCCTTGGTTTGACTGGATTTGAAAGGTTGAAGACTTCGAGATGGAAATTAGACTCGTCCTCGTAATCCTACATTCGAGAAGTTCGACTCAGAATCCAGGGTTACCAAGCTAACTATGCTAGTTGAAATCTCTAATTGTATCCTAATCAATTTTAATCTTTATTAATGCAATCACAAACAAAAACGCGATTATCGGTGCGTTGTAATTAATAACGAGGGAAAGATCATTTAAACTTATATTTTAGAAAAACTCGTAGTTTCCAATTTAATTGATTAAAACTTTGTATTTTCGTAATTATACATATAAAACTAAATTTCTTATTTTAATGAGAAATACATGATCGTTGTTTAAATATTAAAACTTGTAAATTTTATTGTGAGAAAATTTTATTAATTTTTATGAAAATAATTATATATTTCGATTTACACGTACGCTACAAAAACTCGCAAAACCAGAAAACAACAGAAAATCCAACTTACAAGTCACAGAGCCAACAACCAGCTGGGCTTATGCCCATTACAATTGATTTACATAAATTGAAATAAGACAAAAACGGTCGTTAGTTCTAAACTATCTATAATTTAAATATGAATAAAATAAATAATAAAAATAAATTAAATAATAACGAGTCTCAGATATGGTCCAATCGTCAACTAGGCTAATGCCTCAATGTCCGGGCGAAGACGGTTTCGTTTGCACTTAGCCGGGGCCCATTGATCGATACGGTCGTCGCCCAAAACCAAAATATTTAATATATTTCCGAAATCCATTTTAAAATTATTTTTAAAATATAATTAGATTTACGGAAAAATTCGGCAGCATCTCTTTTGTTTTTGGTCAACCCAAAAACTGGGAAATGTGTGCCAATATTTTCCTACAAATCCCAAACCAGGGAATCCCAATATATAGATATATGAAGATAACCACAAACATTCCACAGATTAATTCGGAAGACCCGAACCAAATTCGGGAGTCCAAAACTAAACCAGAACATCACAGCACAATAATCGGAAGGATCCGAAAACTAAAGTATTTAGAAAACCATTTCCAAAATGTTTCGAAAATAAGGAAAACCAAATAACAGAAATTCTCGACGTTCCTCGAAAATCCCGGGAACGACGTTCACCCCAAAAATCGAATTTCCCAAAGGAAACTCGTGAACCATTTCATCATCCACACCAGGGAGGGACGAACTACTGTGATTAACCAGGGTTTACCCAAAAAGACGGAATCCGAAGGGTTGCCTCGGACTCGGGACGCACAATCCACAGATCGGGGTTAAAATTCCAGCGAAGAACGCTGTCCAGAACAGCGGGCAGCCTCGGGATCAGCACTGGGGTGCTGGCCGGGCACGGAAACAGCGGGAGTTGTGCTGGATCGGGGTCCGGGGCACGGCGAGGCGCTGGGTCAGCGCTGGGAACGGTTGCGAGGGTTGCGGGCGGACAGAAGCTCGGGGGTCCGGGCGGCCAGGGGAGCCGCGGGCGCTGGGGTCGGGTCCGCGCGGCGCTGGGAGGGCACCGCTGGGGTCAGGCCGACGGGAAGGCCGACGAAGGGGGCACCGGCGGGAGTGTCGGCGAAGGGGGTCAGCGTCGGGGTCCACGCGGAGGTTCGGCGGCCGTCGGGATCTCGGCAGGGGTCGGCTTGGGAGCTCTGGGGGAGAGGGAAGTTGTTCTGGAGTTTGGGGAGAATGGTGGTTGGGGAAAAATGGTTGGGGTTTTGTTCTTTCAGGAGTTGAGTAGAGGGAGATGAGTTCTCTGGATGAAGAAGTGGGAAATATAGGAGGAGTGGTGAATGGGAGTTATAAGGGGAGTGGGTTGGCTGTTGAGTGAATGTGAGTGTTTTATAAAGGAGGGGAGTAAAGGAGTGGGGAGTTATAAGGAGGGAGTGGTGTTATGAGTTGGTGGGGAGGAGAGAACGTATGGGAGGGGAGGAGAAGAGTTGGTCCAACGTGGACCAACTCAAGGAATATTTTTTTTTATAATTACAGATTTCAAATGAAATGGGTTGGGACCGGGTCTGGGTTTCGGGAATCTGGTCCGGGCTCGGGTCTGGTCTACAACCAAAATCCTGAAAACACGTGTAGGCAACTCTAGAGGGGGGTGAATAGAGTTTGTGTCAATAATCACCAAATAAAAATTAACTCTATATCACCTCCACAAAAACAACTATCAAGATAGTAAATAAATCAGAAATAAATGCGGAAGTAAATAAAGATCAGAAGAGCATTCGCAGACACAGCAGTTTTAACCTGGTTTCCCTCGTGGAGGACTAGTCCAGGCCTGAGAACTCTAGCTCAGGATTCAAATCCACTATTTGTGAAATAGTAGTTTACAACCTGTGCCTTTTCTTCAGAAGAGCACGTCAACTTCTTACAGAGGATCGCAGTGGCGATTTGCTTGGATTTTTCCAAGCGACTTGGAATTGTCCAAGTGACTTTTCTTTTCAACTCTTGCACAAAAACTTCTAGCTGAATCGCACTTGAGCACCTTAGGGCTTAGGAAGTTTTGTGGCTAGTAGATTGGAAGAGTAAGGCTCTTGACTATATAGGCTATGTATGAGAAGAAGAATAGAAGAGTGGATGGTTTCAAATGAGAGAAACCAAGGCCTATTTATAGGGTTCGGGACAAGCAGAATTCGGCCAGAATTCGGTATGGATAATTCAAATTTTTGGCCGTTGGACAGCTTGCAACCAGCTAACCCTAAAATTAGGGTTCCTGATTTCTAGGGGACAGAGTTCGGCCCGAACTCTGTGTGGAGGCAGAGTTCGGCCCGAACTCTGTCTCCAGCAGACAGAATTGGTCCATTGGGCTTTTGGACTTTGTGGAGCTTGGGCTTGGTTCAGGAATTGGTCTGTTTGTATGGTAGATCTTGGAGAGATATGTATAGGGGTTGAGATGACTCAGTGCGACTCAACGTACACATTCTCTTAGACTCAATAAATTGAAGATTACAGACATGGAACAAACAGGAAAACCAAGAGCCCTTTGATGATGCCTTTCTTCTGATATTTGAGCAGCCATGAAGACATCTTTTTCCTGACAGCAGTCGTCCAAAGATATACAGATCTGAAAATCTGAATACCTTTCGGGGGCTTCGCCCCCGAACCCCCGACGGGGGGCGCTGCCCCCCTCGACCCCTGTCCGCTGACCGGGCAGCGGAACCCCCGATGCGAGGCCCCGGATAGGTCGCTAGGCGGTTCGGAGAAATCTTTTTGTATGACGCCGTCTTCGCTCCATCATTAATTCTTCATTGCCTATGTCCTGTTTGATCATGTTTGATCATGCTTACTGCATGTCTACAAATACATGTTAGGCCAGCAAAATATGTTGCAGTACGATAGAAGCATAGCAATATAATACAGGACAATTAGGACATTGCTAAGTTTAAGTAACAACATGATAGCATGTTAGGCCAACAAAATATGTTGCAGTACGATACAAGCATAGCAATATAATATAGGACAATTAGGACAATGCTAAGTTTAAGTAGCAACATGATAGTGAGTATATGAGTATTAGTGACATCATTATGTTAAACTTAACTGATTAGCCATATTCAAAAACACAATATAATCATTGGGCCAACAATCTCCCCCTTTTTGATTATGGCAAATCGGTTAAGTTTAAGACAGATACGATAGATGCATATATCACTAATAAACACATACTACGAGAAGATAGTGTGCTAACTTAAACTTATTTCTCCCCCTTTGTCATGATCAAAAAGAAGCTCCCCCGTAATAAGAGATAAAATGAACTCAAGCATAAGTAAAGGAGGAAGGCATAGACAATCATGATCAAGATATTCTAAATGAGGAACAATGGGAGAAGTGTGTAAAGACAAGTATAGAAACTACATACCCAATGTAGAGTGCCAAATAGAAAATAGCTTGTCAAGACACAAATAGTTGGTAAAACTAAAAGAATTTGAAAATAATCAATAGATAGTTTACCAACATGAAATCCAAGAAAGACATTTAAAACATAGTATGATATGAAATCCAAGAAAGACATCAAAAACTTTTGGAAGAGAATTAAAAAAATTCAGTCAAAACCCTAGGGATAAGATAATTGCAAATAATAGATATCAAAGAAGAAAGATACCAATGAAACTATAGATATCAAAGAAGAAAGATACCAATAAACTATAGATATCAAAGAAGAAAGATACCAATTGAAATATACAAACTTGATATCAATTTAAATATGAAAACTTGAAACATTGATCAATGAAACTATGATAGTTACAATTGTCCACAGATAAATAGTGGAACAAAATCAAGGAATGATCAATATAAAATATAGCAATTGAAATAAATAAACTTGAAACATTGATCAATAAAACTATGATAGCACAATTGTCCACCGATAAATTGTAGAACAAAGTAAACGAATGATCAATGTAAAATAAGGCAATTGATATAAAATAATCTCATTATTTACAAATCTATTTGCTTATCCAAAATTCATGCATTTGAACTCAATTACCATATCATGCTTTATGAATACTCTTTAAAATAAACATGAAGGTAAAGGAGAAAAATATTTGAGAAGGAGAAATTCAATCGACTTAAATGCTCCCCCTCAAACTATTACCAGTATAGATAAAATCATGAATTTTGGGTAAGTCCTCAACAAGGAAAGCCAAATCAATTAAACATACAAAGAGAGCCAAATCATAGAAAGTCATATCAAAGAAAGCACAATAGTCACTAAGATAAAATACGAAAGTAAATATTAACGAGATGACTCATATCAAAGAAATATGATGAAAACAATTACATAAACTCTCATAAACCTTTCAAAAAATAACAGTATCATGACCTCAATCACTAAGATATAAATAATGATAAAAATATGGGTCAATGATGAACTAGGTATACGACATATTAAAGGGTATAAATGAATTGAACCAATTTATTTGCTCCCCCTTAAAATATGCGTATCTAGTTCCAAAGCACTTATAGCATAAATAAAATGATAACTACAAGATCTAGGGGTAAATCAACTATTGATTTCTCCCCCTTGCTCAATGCATATAAGGCTATAAAGACGACATAAAACAAATAATGTCATCTTTAGGAGAGATATCCAATAAAATAGTCACTAAAGATGAACGATCAAAATAATATCTCAATTTAGCACATGTAATCAAAAGACGACATACACTAACCTATATAGAAGAATATCATATTGAAATATGATAGATCAATGCATGTTATCTTTTGAGAAGAAGATCATCATGAAAAGAGATAAGGTCCATTAGAAAAATATTATTATGATCAAGAATAATAAGGACCATTAGAAAAATATCATCATGAAAAGGAATAATAAGGTCCATTAGAAAAATATCATTATGAAAAGGAATAATAAGGTCCATTAGAAAAATATCATCATGAAAAGGAATAATAAGGTCCATTAGAAAAATATAATCATGAAAAGGAATAATAAGGTCCATTAAAAACAATCATGATGAGAATCACAATATAGCTCAAAAGATAAAAATACAACTAAAGAAAAATGTCATCATGAATAAAGTCAATTAAATCAATCATGAAGAAAGTCAATTAAATCAATCATGAGGAAATTCAAAATATAGCTCAAAAATAATAAAGCTCAAATATCATGTCTATGATTATCTAATTAAGAAATGATCAACCAACTTATTGCTTTACAAGGACTATGCATGTTTTACCACATATGTACCCATCAACGGATAATAATCCAACCTTGCTAATACTAAATGAGAAACCAATGAAGTTCAAATAGCAAAGAGCATATGTGATAATCCATGAGTAGTCAAAGTAGAGTAATAAATTAACTTGATAACCACATAATTAGATAATATAAGACTACTCAATCATTAGGATCATTTATAAAGTAAACCATTAAATAATTATGATCCGTCATAAATTCCATCTAAAAACTATATAAACAAACCAATGGAAAATATAGAAAAGAGTCAATCTTATTTAAATTATTACAGATTTAATCTAAAGAGATGTAATCCGATAGTATGATAAAATCATGACTACAAAAGATGAGAGAAGTTTAAAAGATGCTTATCAATGACTAGTATGGAAGGAAGTTAAAGTGATGAATCACAAATCTCAACGAAAACAAGATTAAAATAAAGAAATTTGTTAAACTAATTTTAGAGACCAAACATATGCATCTAAAGTAGAATACAAATCTCATCAAGAAAATTCATAAATCTTGTTTTTGTAATCTAGCATATCACATATAGATTGAAATTCAAGAAGATAGCTAGATGAGTGAAAGTGAATAAAAATTATGTAGCTTAACAATATATCGCAAATATGCAAGCTAGCTACATAACTAATTAAGATTAATGAGATAGGCCATTAACATGATAAATGTGCTCATTAAATCTTAAGTCACTAACACCAAAAAAAAAAACACATGCTTAAGCATAGAGTTCATCATAAGGGCAATACATTTTGAATGATCAAAATGATTATATACTCTTTGCTAAGCAAGGATAAGAGTGTAAGATAGCAAGCAAATGAATTAGACTCTTATCAAGTAAAAGACAAAAGAGATGTTCATGAAAACACAGTAGAGCAAATCTCTTTGCCAAATATTGAGATTAACCCAAGATAATGAAATAATAGATTGATCTAGAGAGTGCAAAATTACAACCATTATGAAAGTGTATTCTCTAGAAATAGAAAATCTCAAAGTAGAAAATCAACCCATAATAGCTAAGGACATGAGAAGTATGATATATCAATTACATGTATTCTCATGTGCTACAAAACATCATTGGGCAATAATAATAAAATATTTATAGCTCAAATATAAGGCTTGATATGATGAAGTATTCTGGAACTTAGGGGTGGATCCAGAACTAGATAATGGTTGCATATAGAGCTTAATAAATCTTCAGTCTATAAAGTATTGATCACTTTGGGTTAGCTGTAGGGGCCGGTTCCCAGCTAGCAGTAGTCCGAATGCTAGTGCACCGTGTCGCTTCAGGCTATTTACACCTGTAGGACAGAAGGACCCTTTCGACTTGTTCCCAAAATGTTCTTTACTTTTAAGAACTTAGATTAAAAGAATATACGCAGTATCATCAAACACCATCAATATCCAAAAATTCTAAGTATAAGAAAGGTAAATACCCAAATAACAATCAAAGAATGATCATAAAAATTTGCTAAGAGTATTTTCAAAACAAATATTTTCATAATACACTTTATGAAAATAAATATATAGAAGATTCATATTCAAAATAAGTATGATGATCTCAACAAGTAAGGTAAAGCACAAAACCAAGCAATTTTAAAAGAACTTCCATAAAAGTCATGAACAAGACACTAATAAATATGTTCTCTCAACATTCCAACTTAAAGGCATTTGAATAAATAAATATCAACATTTGGAATCAATAATGGCCATTGGATCTAAAATTTGATCAACGGCTGAGGTTGTTTCCGGTTCTGGAACAACCAGGCCGAATTCGGCCCGAACTCTGGTAAGGGCAGAGTTCGGCCCGAATTCCGGATTCTGGTGACAGAACTGGAATCAGGCTGAAAATTGGTTAAGCAAAAAAGATCAAAATAAGAGTGAAAGACATGTATCCATAAAGTCAACAAATAAAAGCCAATAAGATATCATTAAAAGACGACTTTAAGCTAATTGATTCAAGTGGAGATAACACAAATTTAGTCAAAAGAATCAATAGCTAAATTATAAGGTAAGCACAAGTATGAATAAATATTCTTCAAAATAATATGAAACTTGAGCTTATCTCATATACCCACATAAAGATATTTATACAAAAATAGATGTCAATATAATAAATACATGATCTACATGTAAATGAAGAATTAATGAATATAGTCATGTATCCATCATGAATGTTTGAAAAACTATCACAAATTCAAAAGCACGTATAAATAGACTTTATCAGGCAAGAACATAATTGATTCTCAAGAGGATAATCAAAATAAAATATGAGAATCGATAATGAATGTATTATGCAAGCACAAGATAAAAAGTAGTATAAGTGTATACTTGTCAAGTGATAAGAAGCTTGTGCTAAACACATATATTCACAAAAACCAATTAAATACAAATCGGCAAGAAGTAACTATCTCAAAAACATTAAAAATGGAGAGTCAAACTTTAAAACAAAATTCAAGAATCAAGCTCCAATGAACTAGAGTGATATGCATGCTTTATAAAGACAAAGAATAGCGAGCATGCATATGTAAATGTGTCACACTACTAGAAAATGAGTGATAAACTACATAGTGTGAACTAATCATTTAAAGCCGTGTAACTAGTCATGCTAGATAAAAGAAAAAGAAAATCAACTAAGCATGCTAGTATTATATCTCACATTAATTTATATAATAAGCAACTAAAGGATATCAATGTGAGCTAGTAGCAAGACATAAAGAAAAACATGCTAGATTCTACAAATATAAACCATTTAGAGAGAATCGTTTAACATGTTACCAAAGTGGCTCTAGTGGCCACACTTATGTTGGTGCAATTGCTTGGAAGATGACCTTTGAGATTTGCAACCACCAACACGCTCCTTGGTGCTATATCCCGATACAAGAAGCTCCATCTACAACATTAGGCGAAGACTTTGGTATCCAAATAAACTTGGATCCACATTTGTTAGCTTTAGGGACCCACATACTATTTACTCTAGCATTGGTAGAAAAACTCCTACGAATAGGACAAGTTACACTCATGTGTCCAATGCGAGAGCAATAGAAGCACCTAATACTAGTGTGTGCACATGTATCAGAATGAGCATGATTATGAGCATGTGACATACTAGAATGATGAATATCTCTAGAGTGAGTATGCATGGATTTGGTCTTAAGAGTATATGCAAATCATTATGCACACAAGTAAGAGAATCACTATGCATGGATTTGGTCTTAAGAATATCATGTTCTAATAGCAAATCATTATGCAAACAAGTAAGAGAATCAAATTTAGCATTTAAAGCATAATTCTCTTTTTCAAATAAAGTAATTCTAGAAATAAAATCATCATTTTGTTTCTTTAAAGAGTCAATAGAAGAATCATGCAAATGATTTAGCTCATGTGCTTGCTTCTTAAGATCTTCTATTGATGAGGAAAGAGATTTGATTTTCAAAATTAAAGAATCATTCAAACTCTTTAAAGAAACACAAGATGAGTTTTGAGAGTCAAGTCTAGATAATAAATCATTGATTTCATTTCTCAAAAACTCATTAGCTTCTTCTAAATGAATAACCTTTTCTACAAGTTTTTCATTTGTAGAATGAAAAGCCTTAGCAAACTTCAAGGATTGGTTAGCCATGGCTTTCCACTTAGAGCACTTATTGCATTTAGAAGAAACATGATTGTCTATGCTACTAGAAGTAAAACCCTCTTCATCGGAGGAAGAAGAATACGATGCCATACACAAATAAACAAGGATCTACTCTAAGGATGTTAAGCCTAACAATAGAGACCTTGCTCTGATACCAATTGAAAACACGTGTAGGCAACTCTAGAGGGGGGTGAATAGAGTTTGTGTCAATAATCACCAAATAAAAATTAACTCTATATCACCTCCACAAAAACAACTATCAAGATAGTAAATAAATCAGAAATAAATGCGGAAGTAAATAAAGATCAGAAGAGCATTCGCAGACACAGCAGTTTTAACCTGGTTTCCCTCGTGGAGGACTAGTCCAGGCCTGAGAACTCTAGCTCAGGATTCAAATCCACTATTTGTGAAATAGTAGTTTACAACCTGTGCCTTTTCTTCAGAAGAGCACGTCAACTTCTTACAGAGGATCGCAGTGGCGATTTGCTTGGATTTTTCCAAGCGACTTGGAATTGTCCAAGTGACTTTTCTTTTCAACTCTTGCACAAAAACTTCTAGCTGAATCGCACTTGAGCACCTTAGGGCTTAGGAAGTTTTGTGGCTAGTAGATTGGAAGAGTAAGGCTCTTGACTATATAGGCTATGTATGAGAAGAAGAATAGAAGAGTGGATGGTTTCAAATGAGAGAAACCAAGGCCTATTTATAGGGTTCGGGACAAGCAGAATTCGGCCAGAATTCGGTATGGATAATTCAAATTTTTGGCCGTTGGACAGCTTGCAACCAGCTAACCCTAAAATTAGGGTTCCTGATTTCTAGGGGACAGAGTTCGGTCCGAACTCTGTGTGGAGGCAGAGTTCGGCCCGAACTCTGTCTCCAGCAGACAGAATTGGTCCATTGGGCTTTTGGACTTTGTGGAGCTTGGGCTTGGTTCAGGAATTGGTCTGTTTGTATGGTAGATCTTGGAGAGATATGTATAGGGGTTGAGATGACTCAGTACGACTCAACGTACACATTCTCCTAGACTCAATAAATTGAAGATTACAGACATGGAACAAACAGGAAAACCAAGAGCCCTTTGATGATGCCTTTCTTCTGATATTTGAGCAGCCATGAAGACATCTTTTTCCCTGACAGCAGTCGTCCAAAGATATACAGATCTGAAAATCTGAATACCTTTCGGGGGCTTCGCCCCCGAACCCCCGACGGGGGGCGCTGCCCCCTCGACCCCTGTCCGCTGACCGGGCAGCGGAACCCCCGATGCGAGGCCCCGGATAGGTCGCTAGGCGGTTCGGAGAAATCTTTTTGTATGACGCCGTCTTCGCTCCATCATTAATTCTTCATTGCCTATGTCCTGTTTGATCATGTTTGATCATGCTTACTGCATGTCTACAAATACATGTTAGGCCAGCAAAATATGTTGCAGTACGATAGAAGCATAGCAATATAATACAGGACAATTAGGACATTGCTAAGTTTAAGTAACAACATGATAGCATGTTAGGCCAACAAAATATGTTGCAGTACGATACAAGCATAGCAATATAATATAGGACAATTAGGACAATGCTAAGTTTAAGTAGCAACATGATAGTGAGTATATGAGTATTAGTGACATCATTATGTTAAACTTAACTGATTAGCCATATTCAAAAACACAATATAATCATTGGGCCAACAAATCCAACTTTAATATTTTTGAAATTAATTTTTAAAACCAATAAATAATATTAATAATAATAGTAATAATATTATAATACTAATAATAATAATATTTATAAAACTGGGTTTCACAGGATCCAACGCAACGTCTCGAGGACCTATAGAGAACAAGACGTATCAATACTACGTTTAGGAATTAAAGTCAAGACAATTTAAACCCTATTAATCAATTCTAGGTCAAGACAAGTCAAACTAGACTGTACGAGGTCAACCTAAGTCATATTAGGCCTAACCAGGTCAAACTGGGTCAATACAAGTCAAACGGAATTAATCTAGGTCGATTTGAGTCAGCAGTTGACTTACAGTTGACTTTTGGTCAATCTGGTCAACTTCGGTCAACTCTGGTCAACCCTAGGTCAATCCTAGTTCAATGGTGACTAATAGTTGACTTTCGGTCAACTACCCAAGTTTAATGGAATTTGGGACTAAATTGGGTAAAGTGTTGACCCATAGTTGACTTTTGGTCTAAAAAGTCAACCGTGGTCAACCGGGGTCAAGACTAGGTCTAGGCGACTATTTCTAATCATTATCATCCTCTTCAACCCATATCCAAGTCCATCTTAGACTTCGAAACTCAAAACTTGGCCGTAGGCCAATTTCCTAATTTACCTTTTCTGAGGTAAATTTCTAGCCTAGGTGGAAACCTAGTTAGCCTACCTACGCTTGATATTTTGACCCGAGCTCCCTAGGGTAGTAAGGTACTAGCCTATACATATATTACCTACCAAGATACCTAGGTAAAGTGGACGTCTAGTCCACCTTACGGCCTATTGCCGGTATCTTGAATATTTCAAGATACGCAATGGTACGGCGCGATACCGGCGCCCTACAACCACTACACTAAAACAAGCAATCTGTCACACAATTTTTTTATAACTAGTAACAGTTATTACTGTGATGATTTTGTAAGGTTAATAACCGTTACAATAGCAGTAAACCGTTACAAAAATACCAATTTTGTAATTTTTCTTTTTTTAGAATTGTTGTGATATTTAAAACCGTGGCAAACTAAAAAAATTGTATCACATGAATTCCACGTGACTGGAATTCAGAGTGTTACAAAATAAAAAGATCGAAACCCACCCACCCACCCCCGTTTCCTCCCGCTCTCCTACTTAGGGTTCGAGTGAAAATTTTGCTTTCCCTCTCATTTTTGTCTTTCCCCTTCTTTCCTCTTGCTCTATCAGGAAAGCATAATTCCCGTCTACCCTCTCTTTCTAGAGAGTGAACCCGCGCCCGTCCCCGACTTCTGGAGAGTGAACTCGCGCCCATGGGTATGTTCTTCACTGATTTTAGTTTAATTAGGGTTTCAAGTCTTCACAATCTCAATATTTTAGTTTGATTAGGGTTTTGAGTCTTCTTCCATCATCTTTAGTTTTTCTGATTTTAGGGTTTTGTTGATTCCTGCCACCAGCATGCCTCGATCACGCCTTTTTCTTTCTATATTTGGATTTTGAGGTTTGATTTCATTGATCTTTACTTTTTAGATCATGTGCCTTTTATGTGTATATTTAATTGCCTATCAATTTGTTTGATAATCTGGAAAAGAGAGGAGGTAAACTCATGAGAATGATTTTTTCATCAGTCTACTTCAGTGACTAGTATATATAAAGAATTTTTCTTAGAAAACTAATCCCAAAATGACTCTGTTATGTCGATGTAAAAAATAAATGATGGTACAGAGTTATTTAATTGTATAATCTTAATTGATGTAATTGGTTTCAGAATTTGTTATGCAAGAGGTGTCATGTACTATTTTGTAGATTATCGTTGGAATAATTTGGTTAGGCAATGACCTTAACTCAAGAAAGGTAATGTATCTCTATATCTTGATTAATTATGAATTAAAATAGCTGAAAATTCTTGAAGATGATGAATATTTTAAGCTACAAATTGACCAAGGTCTAAAGTACTGTGTCAACGTTGATGAATATATATTCTTAACCCAACAATTTTTGGGTTCATAATTTGTGGAATAGAGAAAATATCAAATCTACACCGAGTGCTAATTTGCATATTGTAACAAAAACATAGTGAGTTCAAATATCTACTACTTCTGGCGAAAGATTTTAAAGACCACAAATAAGGAGATCATCAAATACTAAAAGTAAATACAAATTGATCATGAGATTATAGGTTCAATTGATACATCAATGTGAGGTATCTAAAATAGCTTGCAATATAGGTTCAGAAAACATGTAGGTCACAACAAATGGAAGGATTAGCTCTGAAGAATCTCGTAGTAATCCTCTCTCTAATCATATCTGAATCTTATGGATGGTAGAAACTTTAGTTTTGTTCACATTACTACAATGTTTTAGCTGAATGTTCCATGATTTGGCAAGTTTTAGCTGAAAAAGTAAAGATTTAAGACATCTTCTATAGGGAAACAGTGAAGAACCAAAAGATTCTCATTAGTTAGCTGCTTGACTCAGTAGTTAATCCATACAATTTCTACCTTTTTTTGTTGGTATATATAATTAAATATTTGTTCAAATTAATAAGAGGTTGAACTGGAATTCCTCTTGCATAAAAAATAAATGATGGTACAGAGTTATTTAATTGTATAATCTTAATTGATCGAAAGCGAACACCTTGGTCAATTTGGAAATCCTTCCATCCGTCCTACTCCACACTGATACACATGACACCTCTTGCATAACAAATTCTGTACAACACACCCACACATCCAAAACTGATAGTGTGAACTTGTAATTGGTTTGCATGGGTTTGCTGACACGGAAAGGATAGTCACAGAGTGGTGCTATGAACAATATCAGCGTCGAAGCTTTCCTACTTCTTTATTTTGAGAATAATGGGTTGATTCCAAGTGCAGAAACACCTGACCAGGCATCCAACCAAAATTTGCATTAATGTTGAGCAATTAGAACTACAAACATGGGATCTTGATCAGCTGAGCATCCTTAATTGAGTCTAAAAACTTGTAAACTTCTGCAATGATGGTTCAAGCCAACTTCAACAGTTTGTTACAACGTCAAAGTTAAACTTCAAATGACATGCCATTGGTGATTTAGCCACTTACGAAAGGAAACATCGAGGGATTCCACTTTAGAACTGAGCATTAGCCTCTACCCAATATATAGAGCTTGCCTACATATATTTTTATTGTAACATGACTTGTACAATAACAACAATTAACCTGTGTCTCATTAGAAGCATTACTTTTCAAAGTAAACTCTTCTTTTAGTAGTTGCTAAGTACTGCAGGAATGGCGTAGAGCTCTAGTTAATGTGGACCTAGATTTTTTTGATTGCATAACTTGATAACTTAAAAAGTTATGATCATGACATCTATGAAGCACATTTGCATGAAAAAGAAGTATCAGATTCCAATCATTCACATTAATTCATTTTATTATTACTTTGCTATAGCTAGGCATTCATTTTAATAATGTGAACAGAGAAGGTTTTGGTACTACTTTGGTGTGAAATTCATCTCAATTTACTTAAATTTACATTTTTAACTTTTTTGGTTCTTGAATGTATGGTTGCAGGGTCGGTTCAAATATCAACCTGGGCAGATCAGAGCATTTGGGATGCTAGCTGGTGGTTCTGGCATTATCCCAATGTTTCAAGTAAATATATCAGCCTTGAAATTGGTGTACTTTTGTTGTTGAACTTTAGAGGGTAGTAGAACTTAAATTTGCTATTTTTGGATCTTAGGTTGCAAGAGCCATACTGGAGAATCCAAAGGACAATACACAATTTCATCTAATCTACGCCAATGTCACCTATGAAGACATCCTTCTGAAGGTAGTCTTATATAATAAATTGGAGTCATTTGGCATGTATTAGTGGTTAAGTAGTACATATGCCATTAATTTAGTATTTTTTGTATAATGAGATTTGCCCATATACACTGTTTAGATATTAACAAGTGTGGTATCACTAAATCTTCAGTAACTGTTTTGTAACCCCTTCCCGCAACTTTATCAATATAACTGGTAGATCCATGTTAAGCGTGGCCTTGGCTTAATGGTAATCTTTTCTGGTCTGTAACTTGGCAAGGGTAACCATCATGTTTAATCCTTGGTTTTCAGTTACTTTTCTTGAATTTTGCGTCAGTGCGACATCAGTGTGACAGTCTTATTTAGTGAATTTAACTTCCACTATTACAGTTCAGAGATAATTCAGATAAACCACACCATTGTCATCAAAGTGTAGTGGAAAAGCCAACTAAATTGCTTTAAGATGAAGTACAAAGTTCCTCTAGGCTATATATATATATATATATATATATATATATATATATATATATATATATATATATATATATATATATATATATATATATATATATATATAGGCAAAAGTACAAACTAGAAAATATCAACAAAGGCACTTTTTCATTTTTTTGGGTACTTACGGCTTTGTTCTCTAGAATCAGACATCTTGCACCCTACGAAAGATAATATGATTGGCAACCCCCATCTAGTTGGGCCCTTACCTCACTTAGAGATCTATCCTTCTATGGTCGAGTATTCCCTCTTTCAGATGCATGAAAATCACTCCCATGAAAATTGGTTGCACCATACACCCTTGAAGCAGAGCAGTGCCAGGAGACCCCGACAGGCATCACTGTTGGTGACCAAAAAGTATCTTACAAAGACTTAAAGAGGCAGACCATTTCTGTGTATAAATTAGGGATATTGAATTATTCTTGCTAATCTATCTACTGTTCCTATTAAGAATTAAGGGTTTCCCAGTGCCAGGAGACCCGAC